>VXBN01013341.1:168124-182837 GCA_013397395.1 Sinosuthora webbiana
ATTAAAAATCTCAGAAAGAATGGTCAGGATAAAATTGTTCCTTAAGAGGCTGGTGGTTATGCATGTTAAAAATGCTACCAGAACGTAAAATCAGTAAAATCAGTAACAGTAAAAATTCTATATTCTGGAATACATGTTAGACAATAATGTAAAATTATAATAAAAAACATAATCATTATAATTCTGAAAGTTATTAGGTATTATTGGCAGAGTTTTCTGCACAAAAATAAATAATTATGCATATGCTATACACGATATTAATTTATATAGAATATGTGTTTATGACTTTAACAGAGACAGAAATGACAGCAAAAATAAAAAATTCATTTTAAAAATATTAAAAAAAAAAAAAAAGGCAGAGAAGAGTAAGAAAAAAGACTGAATGGAAGATGTTCCTTGTTTAAAAATATTACTTCTTTTACCTGAAATAATTTTTTATGTGTTATAGGATGAATTGAAACAACTTGTTGTTCTGTGTGAAATCTACCATGAAAAAACACAGAATTGGTCTCCCAACTCTCTCTCCCTATGATTGGCTGATGGCTAAAACTGACACAAGAAAAAATTCTAGGGGTTATGAAGGCTCTGCCAGCCTAGTTCAGCTTCTATTACAAGTGAAATATCATCCTTATTTTGACTGTTGGATACATCTTCCAAAACCACAGGCAAATAAAGCTTATGTTATGCCTCAGTGGTGTCCATGCCAAAACTTTTGAACTGTTATAGCCATATAGAGAATAAACTGAAAAGTAGAAATCCAGAAGCATAAAGAAAACTTTTGATTTGAACAAAAAGCATGTCTGGAAAGATGCATAAACACAGAAGTGGAAGCTGAATTTGAATTATGAGATTATGAAGACATGAAGCATAATGAGAAGAGACAGAGAAACCATAACTGCATTTTAATTTGGACAGTAGATAGGAAGAAAAGAGAACAGTATACCGAAAATAAATTGTCACTTTCCATTATTTTAAATTCATGTACCTTATATTACATTTAAAGGAAATGCAAATTCTCCTATAATGCCACATATACAAATATATATAAATTTTACTTAAATTGGTAAGGGGTTAAAGTCACATCTATTGTGTTATGAGTGCTTTCTCTAGTGTGAACAAATGTTTATCTTTCAAACCAGTGATTTTTATAAAAAGACAGATATAGATATTCTTGTTGTTTATAAATAAGGATTACAATTTTTCATGTCCATTGGACATTCACTCTCTTAAAAATACCCAAGAAACTATCAAGAAATCTTTAATTTTGGTGGCCTTATGTTTTGTGTGACAAAACTTACTAATGACCCTTTGTTACAAATGATCGTTTTGAAATTGTTTAAAGAATCCCTAGCAATGCATCAGCATAAATATATTCAATATAAAAGTGAAAACATTAGAAAGTTTGTTGGAAAGTTTCACTCTACTACTTAGTAGATGGTTATCAAACTACAATCTATCATCAATCAATTTAAACTCTAAACCAACCCACAAATTATCTATGTGTAGGCTGGGGCAGTGGAGGCAGGTAATGTAGTAGGGGAAAGACTAAGGACAAAAAGGAATATGAGGAACCATTCTGTTGAGTCTTAAGGTTCAGAGTAGACAACCTTGCCAAACAGCCCCAGACTACACCACCAGCTTAGGTCTAAAGTTTTAACAGCACTTAAACTTAACAGCACTTAATTAACAGCTTAAGTTTAACAATTAAGCCGAAGATTCATATAGAATTTGCTATAGCACAGCAGCAACTCACAGGTCTAACTTATTTACAAATCTTAAGTACTTAAGGATCTAGGAGAGCAACATCCATAATATATTTGCTAGGGCATATTCACACTCACACAGACCTAGAGGAGTATGTATAAGACATACTCGTGGAAAATTCCTTTCTAATTCAGTGACGTACTCATGTCAGATGCCTTTGTATCTTCTAAGAGGGCAAAGGATTGAGCTTTTAGGAATGTGGGTATCAGTCTAGGCTCCATTGTCATTCTGTGATCCTCCAAGTATAGCAAACTTGAGAGTTTGCTGGCTCTGAGGGGCCCCCCATGCTGAGGGATGTTGCTGGATGCAGCCCACTGGAGTCCAGGAGAGCCCAAAAGGTCTCACTTGGAACCGCTGTTTTCAGGGTTCCAGAACAGTTGATTTTAGTCCTAATTTTTCACTCTGGCTGTAATTTGCTGAAGCAGAGGCCTGGGACAGGAGGGGAAGATACACCACAACAACCTTCTCCATGTTATTTGACGCCATCATGGATTTTCACTCACATTTAAAGATTCTGATTGCATATGAATAAAATCACCACTAGGCTATATGTTCATACTCCCAACAGTCTTCTTTTTGGAGGTCTAGTAAATTTTGAGCCCTTGCAGAAAGAAAGAAGTTCACAAGCATCTAATGCTTTGTATTTCCCACTAGGTATTTAAATGTTTTATTATTGCTTTGTAGAAATTCTGGCAAATTTCAGAAAGACCTAATTCTCTTACATGCAGTGTTTAACTCAGAGGTTTGGATTCCATTTTTCAGGATGAGCAAAATCAGCTACTGAAATGGTTTACCTGTTAGTGCTAAATTTCCTCTTTGGTTCTTTCATAAATGAATATAGATTATTTAAATTGTTATTCTCCTCTGGTTTTTGTCATTCTTATATATAGTTAGACTTCATACTCCAAACAGTGTTATTTTTATTTTTGGGATCATTTCAGTAGAGAACATTGCTGTTTTTTAACAGAATAAAAATCCACTCGGTATTTTTATTCTGCTTTCTGTGATGGAAATCTTCTACTCTGTTCCACTGTCTAGTTAAAAGGTTGATGCATAAAGTACACCTTTTAGCATTTTACCTGGATGCTGCCTGACTACTGGCACCCTATGTTTTGGGTTATCTGCTTTCATATTTTGTAGCTATTCACTGCTCTCTCTTAAAGCGCAGTACAAGTCACCTACTGCTTAAACTTTTTCTAGGTACTTGTGCTCAAAATAGTGAGAAGAGAACTCATGTATTCCCTAGAGAAAAACATAAGTATTTTTCATTGATTTTACAGTAACATGAGAGCGGAAGTGGGGAATCATGTAGGTTATGTTTACTTTAGCAAGTAGAGCTGAACAGTAGAAATGGACTTGCAAATCAAAGCAGCTGTCAATAACTTGACATCCACAATTAACATGTTTCATGTGGGGTTACTTCAGATTGTCTTCAATCTGCTTTAATAAACTGAATGACATTAATAACTGAAGGGCATTTGGTGTACCTCTGCTGTGTGTCATCAGATTAGTTTCACTTGATATTAATGCAGCTGTGCTTTGAGACTCTCCTGCACAGTGAATCAAAGCATGGTACATGGGGACCTTAGCACCTCCTAATCTAGAATGGAACTGTAATATAGACATATCCTCAACCATGCTCTAAAACTAAGGCAAATATAAGGACTAGAGAGATCTCAGGTGATGACAACTTCATTAAATCATTGGATACTAAAACTGAAAGAAGAAATTTCTCTTGTTGAATGGATTGCTGTTGGGATCTTTTTTACTCTTTTCATGTTACAAACGTTAAGAAGGAATCTATGGATCAAGTATGATAGAAAGCTAGAAATGGTCAAGGCCAGGTTGATGGGGCCCTGAGCAACCTAATCTGGTGGGCGACACCTCTGCCCATGACAGCGGGGTTTTAAAGTATATTATCTGTAAGGCTCCTTCCAAACCAAGCTATTCTGTCATTCCACGTTTCTAAGTTCTGATAGAGAATTTACTGTAATACACAACTTATTAATACTAAGATATATATATATATAACAGATAATATATTCACTGACATTTCTTGTACTCAGTATTAAGTAATTTCCATTTTCAATACAGCTTCTTAGCAGAATTTCATCCATTGCTCTGATTACAAATGTCAATTTTAAGTTCATTTTCTGTGGAAAGTATTTGCAGTCTTCTCTTATATTCAATTTTAGATCTATAATGCTTAAAGCCTGAAAGCTTGAAATTAATGTGCTTTATGTTAGAGTCTTAGTCATTGACATTTAAAACTTACTATATCCACAATTAAGGATTTTTTTGTGGTCAGAACTCTTTTCTAATTTTTAAAAGAAGCTGGTTATCTAATTCCTTATTCAGCATACTTCTAAGTAAATGTAATTATAGGACTCATACCCTTATTTGTATGTGGTCTACATCTGGGGGGTTAATTTTATTTTTTATTTTTTTTACATCAAATATGCCTGCAGTTATTTGTTCACTAAAGAGGTGAAAGGCTTTACATCTTAATAATAAATGTCTATATTTTTAACTTAGGGAATAAATTCTTTTAATAAATATCTGATATTTTAGTGTAAATTTTACAATTCACATAATATAGCATTTCATTGCTAAATGTGAATGTAACAGATTTTATTTTGAAATTAGGCACAATTAGCTGGAGATAAACATTAATTAATTTTTACTTTTCCCAGTATTTATTTTTATTTGATATTGGACAGATTTTATACAATCATAACATAATTAGGATTATAAAAGACCTCCAAAATTGAGTTCAACCATTAAGCGAGCACCACCATGTTCACCACTGAATCATATCCTCAAGTGCCACATCCAGACACCTCTTGAGCACTTCCAGGAATGGGGATTGCACCATGTCAGCCTATTCAAATGCCTGTCCACCCTTTCAGTGGAGAATTTTTTCCTCCTAGCCAAGTTAAGCCCCTCCTGGTGCAACTTGAGGCTGTTCTGCACCTTGTTATTTTCATTTTTTTACTTGGGAGAAGCCTGAGTAAAGTCAGTTTTTACCCATTGAACCGTGCACCCATTCAAGGCATGGGTAGCCAATTTCTCCAGGAGAATGATTTACTAAAGTCTACTAGATGGGTCACCTTGTCATAGAAGGATATAAGATTAATCAAGAAAAGCCAACCAGTTTTGCAAAGGTATTGAATCTTCCATGTAAAAATGCCGTCCTTTTTCTGCTTGAAGACAGACATGTATTGACAGACCCAATCCAAGATAAAAATTAAATACCAGGTTTTAGATCTCTGCAAGGTCAATACAATTAGAGGAAATTACATTCCTGCATTCAGAAATCTCCCCTGTTGTGCATTCATGAGTTTTCTCAAAGAGGATTCCTGAAAAAGTGCTCCTTATGATATTCTCCTACTTCCAATAACAGGAAAAAACCTGTTGCAGTATTTTCTGGTTGAGATCCCCCTTCTTAGAGCTAGAACTAAAACCTGAGAGTTTGTACACATACATATGTATCTGTATTCTTGCGTGTATATATATGTGTATCTACTCTTGTTTCATATATTCATAGAGACAGGTTTACACTATTTGAATTCAATAGGAATGCAGCTTGTAGTAAAAACCAATCCTCTTTATATAGGTATCCTCAATTCACCTACCTCAGTATCAAAAATAAGGCTCTGTATCTGCCTTTAGTGATGAAGCATCTCTAAATCTACTGAAAGTAAATATGTACAATTTAAAATGTGAATGATGTATATAATGAAAATGGTGTGTCAGATACTTCTATGTCTGATTCACAGATATCAATGCTTTCCAAGACTTTTTCCTTCTGGATCTGCACTGAAGATTTCTGCATGTAGATTTCTAGTTGGCTTCATCTTACTGGTTTTAAAATTAATAGGACAGGTGAGGGTAGTAAACACTTAATGAAAGGGTTTATATATATAAACCACTTAATACATATTTTATAAAATATTTTTATATATATTTATATATTAACATATTTATTTATATATATATTTAAAATATCCAAGAAAATGGGACAACTTCTGTCTTTGGTCAAAAGCTAAAAGTAAACATGTTGACCACCTCAATATTCTTCCCCTTCTTTTTTTTTTTCCTTTGCTAGTTTAATTTTACTTTGGAAGACACATTTCTATGTATAAAACTCATGACACTAAAAAGAAAACAATTAAGATTTCTAAGGTGGTACCTACAGTACTCAACTTTGGTTTTGTCTCTGTAGGGAGAAATACATGTAAAACCTAATTTAGACAGCAGGGTAAATACAGAAGATCTTGTTTATTATTCTAGCCATGCCCAGGGCTGGGTGGCTTTTCATATCTGCTTTCCTCAAGCCATTCCTAATTTTGGTCTTTACAACATTCTGGAGACTGAAGTAGAAATTGCACAGAAATGATGTGATGGTTGCACAATAATAGACAATCCTTGCATTGCCTGCAAATGCAATAAAAGTGATTTTTTTAAAAAATAGAAAACACAAATTCGTAAGAAAAGTTCTAATAATCTTGATTTTAGTTGAGGTAGAAGTAATGGTCTTCTTAGTAACAGTTACAATGCTGTAGTTTGGATTCAGTATGAGAGTAATGTTGGTAACACACTCATGTTTTAGCTATTGCTAAGTAGATCTTACTTTAAATCAAGGACTTCTCGGTTCCTATGTTCTCTGAATATGTGAAAAAGAGATTGAGAGGAAGCATGGCCTGGACAACTGACCTAAATTGGCCAAAGGGATGCTCCAGACCACAGAGTATTATTCTCCATATATACACTGCTGGAAGCCACAGATTGTGTGCTGCTCAGGAGTGGGCTGGACATCAGTCTGTGGATGATAAGCTATTGCTGGACAGTTAGGTGATTTGCATTAATAGGCAATAGTTATCAGCTGAGTATTATACATACAGTCAGCTTGCCAAAACTACTTCTGAAATCCTGACATGTCTGTAAGAAGTTCTGGTCCAGTTAATGGTATAAATGAAAGATGATGTTGTCTAAAAAATCTAAATGACAAACCTACCAAAAGGTTTTGTTAGACCATCTGAAAAAGAGCAAATGGCAATTTGAATGTGCTCAAATGTCATTATTATTATTTGTTTGGTTGAACGTCTCTAAGCTCACCAATCTAAAGTACTTTAGTTTCTTTCACAAGAGCACTGCATTTTAAAATATATAGTTTTTAGTGGCAACTAGTATTACAAGAATTAAAGCTTCTGACATTTCCATACCATTCATCCTTATTACAGGTTATGGGTAACTAGTTGAGAGTAGCCATTACAAAGAAACTGTTTTTATAGAAAAGGTTTAATATAAAAAATAAAATGCATTAAATCTGTATGAGAAAGATATGGTAAAATTACACACAGAAATTCAAGCATCTCTTAACTTGTCAGTTTCCATGGCAGCAAACAATTTGTATACTACCTAGTATTTTAGGCACAAGATTTTCTTTTTAATGATTTAGAACCATTCAAAGACAATTAGAATCTGTTATATTTTTTTAAAAAATGGACTCTGATGTATGTTATTTTGTTGCATTATAAGATTTTTAAAAGGTTCTTAATAATTCAAACTTTCTTTTTATGATTTTCTGCTGCAAATTTTTCTTGGTTTCATTATTATGAAGAAATGACATTAACACATTCACAACCTGCAAATTCAAAATTAAATAAGTTCTAGAAATACTTATTGATATAGGACACAGTGTGTCCAAAAACGAATAGTATTACTCACCATCAGAGACAGACATGAGAGGTCTGTTTTTTTATACCATTTCTAAAGTGTAATCAATGTTCAGATGCAGAAAATGTAGGAAAAACAGCTTTTCTTCTTTAGCTGAAACTGATTAAAAAGTGTTTTGAGTTAAAGGAATATTTGGAAGTTGATTCACCTGCAGATTTTATGTGATATGCATTACCTATTACTAAAATTTTAATTTGGAGAATCACTGCATGCAGGTTGAACATAAATGAAAATATATATGAAAACCTAAAGATCTAATATACAGTGCATAAATTCAATATTTTAAATGAGGAATGACTTTCCAACACTTTTTTTAATCACACTAGGATATAACAAAATCTCAGTGGAATACAAATTTATGTTAGGGTAATAATCATACACATTGTTATTTCTAACAAATAAACAGAAGGAAATCAGAATGTGGTATTTCTATATTGTATTTTCATAGCCTGGTTCTTTTCAAGAATTAAAAGACCAAAGAAGGAAAACCAGATGATATTTACCATAAAGGGGAGAAGTTCAGATGAGGTAGTAGGAAAAAAAGACATTGCTGGAAGAGTGGTTAGGTATTCAAATAAGTTGTCCAGGTGGGTGCTGGAATCACAACCCATGGAAGGGTTCAAGAAGCATTTGGGTGTGACACGAGGGGTGGTTATGGTGGTGCTGGGTTGCAGACTGGGCTAATTGAGTTTGAAAGTCTTTCCCAACCTTGATGATTCTGTGATTTTGTGGTAATGGAAAAGTAATGAGAAAAAAAGAAATCAGGATAAGTAATACAAAGACCTGTACTAAAGAGGATCATGTTCCCAGGTTGTTTTTTTTTTTCTTCATGTTAGCAGAGGAAAATTTCCTGAGAGGCAAACTAATTATGAAAATAAAATAGACACTGTTTTATGATGTCTCTGTTCTTGTTTCAAAAGCGCCACTACATATTTACATATTTAATGGTTTACAGTAACAATAAAAAAATAAAAATAATAATAAAAAAAAGACTTGGTGGACATTGCTGAATTCAGTAGTATATGGAAGTATTTTGTAGTAACTATTGAAAATTAAACAGGCAAACAAGTTAGCAACCTTTTTCTGCTGCTTGATTTTCAGATTTTCAGTTGATTTACATTTGAAAGTGAAATCTTCATATATTAAGGTATAAACACTAAACCCTAGGTTTTGTAGGAAAATGATCTCTTACATATTTAGTCTTCACAATTTTCTTGTTTCATTCTGCTTTGATGGTGTCATAATATGAAATCTTGTTCTTCCATGAAACTATTTTCATTGACAGGCAAGAAACATAATTCTGGGGGTCATCTCTGAAATGTATGTGTGTTGTAATTCTGTATTCAATGCATCAATTTTTTTATTTTTTCTTTTTTATACAGAGACTCTTCAACTTATGGAAACACCCATCTAATAAATGCACAGTTGCAAAAATAGCTAGCACTTAAATCCTACTCAATTCAACTGAGTTAAGTGCATCAATATTCAAGCATATGGCTGATTTTGCAGAATTTGTGTCTTAAGTCAGGCAACAATCACATTGTGGTGGAATGTCAGACTGATACGGGCATAATGTGAGACCACTTTAGCTTCCCTGTGTATCCAATGGAAAATTTCTGGTGAAAGTAATTAGTATATTATATGACCTAATTTATGATGAAAATACATTTCTTCAGTTTCCTTCATGTTTCACAAGAATGATAAGCCCTCTGGAATTCTTAGAAGAAATCTATATGCTCCCTGCTATTTGCATAATACTGTCAAATAGCTATAGCATGTTCTTGTCCTCAGACAGAGCAATTGTAATTAAGTCCCGTAGGGAGTATTGACTCGTTCCATCTAAAATTTAATGATAACACAGGACAATCCTATGCTGAAGGTTTATTGAGACTTAGAATTTGTGAGGTTTGTTTCTTCAAAATGTTGGTATTGAAGTGTAGCCTTTTTAAAACATAATGGAACTAAGGTTATGTCATACAGGATCTGACATTAAACCTCATTATTCTCAAAGAGGTGCTGAGAAATTCAACAGATAATGACAATAATATTGAATTAGATAACTAATTGGAAGGCAGTTGATTCCCTATGTAATGAACGCATTTCACAGATCAATTATTTTCTTTAATTAGAAAAAAAATCATAATCTCCTTAGAAGCAGTCTTTTCAGCAAAGGCTATAGAGTAGATGTTACAGGGTAAATCTCTATAACGGAGTATTTTACTATGTAGCCAATGATTATTCCTTTTCTTTTTCTCTTCAAAGTGAATTTGTATTGGCAGACCAAAGAAATGTAGCTGTCTAAGAAAAAAATTCTCAAAATTGGGTGTTTCAGCCAATTTATGTTGTTCAGTTTAGCCCTCTATTATAGAGCCTACCAGAAGATTTATTAGTAAGTATAATAAATAATTCTTTAAAGAGATATTTGTATTAATGACAAATCAAAAGATTAGGAAGTGATTCACATAGTTTTTGACAAATCATAAGCATAAGAAATATGAAGAACCTGAAATCTTGAAGTAGTATGTCTGAGAGTTCCTGACACCCATGCCATGGCTATTTCTTCAAGGCTGTGATAAGAAAAATAAATATAAAATTTCTGCATTTAAATCAATCTGAAGTTTACATTGGTCACTGATTCAGAATCTGCATCCAGTTCTCAGTATCTCTTAATGTTTGAAAATTTGGATCGATGGTACAGTTATTATTCCACTGAAAATCAAGACATGACTGTTACAGCTGTAGGAAGCTCGGGCTTGCTTTCAGAATTGATTGAAAAGATTTTGCTTACTTTCCAGTACTGATAGTGAAGAAATTTGTAAATCCTCTATTTTTTCATTGGTAGGGACAATAGTGACTTCCTGATCCTGCAATCCTTGTTCCAACAAAACTGAAGAGTTTTGTCTCAAGAATAGTAGAAGGAATAAAATCCTTAGTAGAACTGAATGTAAAAAATTCCTTTCTGAGGATAAACAATGATCACTCAAGTCAAGATAATGCACACTTTTTTTTGCCCACTAGTTATACAGAAAATTAATTAAAAAATGGGATCTATTAAGTATCCCCTGAATTTGGACACAGATATACAGAGGGATTATGATTATTGTAAGAAAAAGAAAAAGGGGTTAAAACAAGACCAGAGACTTTCATATTTGCATTCACCATTTAAGTACCAAAAAGCAGACTACAAATCTCCTAAGTTTGGAGAAATTTTGACCCTATTTTTCTGATCTAATTACTGGTAATCACAAAAAAAAAGTTCTCTGTTTTCTTTCTGTGAGTAGTGGCAACATCTCTCTCATCTGCCAGTCAGAAAAGAGCAGGTAAGAAAAAGCCTTAGTATTCTCAAAAATAATCTGGGGATAATTTTGAATTATATGGGAAAGGTTTTGGGTCAGAGCAAAATTTCACTGTAATGGAATGCAGCTTCTCAGGTGGAGAAAACTATTCTAAATCTATTGAAGCAATTCATGGATCTTGCTGTTCCACAAACAAAATATAATTGGAGTGACTACTGATACTGTGGAGTGAGGTTTCATGTATAGTTTACATCACTTGTTCCCACTTAAATCTGAACATAATTTCTTACCCTTTTATTAGGATTAATTAATCAGGATAGACAAAATGTATTGGCCATCCAATGAGACATGTTAGTTTTGTTTTTTTAAGTGTGAGAAAAGCAGGCAAATGGGAGAGCTGAGGATGGTTCTAGAGAAAAGATTGAGCCATAAACTCTTCAGCCCTATGGATTGTTATGCTTAAATGTACTCAGTGTAGAAGAGCTATAAAAGTTGCAAAAGATATTTTGGACAACCCTCTTTACCTTAATAGATTCATCCTATATATAGTCTGTCAATATATTTTTTAATGTTCGAAAAATTTGCTGTTAAATTAAACTATTTTTGCTGAAGCAGAATTGTTAGAATGTTTGTATGAAGCAAGTTTACAATGCTCAGGGTATGCTTTAGTCAAATTACCTTAAAAATTCAAACATATTTTTCGGTTTTAAAATGTAGCATTAGATTTCTATTTTTTTATCTAGTTTTTTTTTCTTAAAAAATTCTGTACTCTTTTGATAAGGTAGCCTCTTGTTATTCCTTTTTGAAATCATGATAATAAAGGAGACACAACACAGAGGAGAAAGATTTCTCACTCATTATATCTTACCAACGTCTCTGTGCCACCAAGTAGAATATTTTACCAAGTTAGATGGTCATACTTTTCAAGAAGTGTATTTATTGGAAATATTCTACAAGCAGGAAGCAATATTCTTTATGTAGTCCAACAACAAATCAGAAAAAAATTTTTACTCCCCATGATTCTTGTCACAGTGGATTACAGCAAACACTAATAAATTTCACCGTTTAGTACAAATAGAGCTACTTAAGACAGGAAGCTTGAGGGGGCAAAGACATTTCTGATCGTCGAATACTTCTAACAAATACAATCTGAGCTCAAATAGCATAAACCTGCAGCTGTAATCGCTATACGCTAAAAGTGTTATTTGCTTAGGATGGATGGAGAAGCTAATCCTGCAGCTAAGAATGAAAAAGTCTGTCCTTATCGACCTAATATTATCTTTGCCACCCTGACACCAGGCTGGAGTGCTTGTGTGACCCAGCTGCAGGACCCAGAGCCTGGCGTTATTGAGCCTCATGCTGGTGGTCATGGACCATCATGCAGATCCCTCTGCAGAGCCTTCCTGCCCTCAACATTCCCACTCAACTTCTTGTCTGCAAATTGACTAAAGGTGCACTCAGTCCCTTCATCCAGATCATTGATATTGAACTGGACTGGCCCCAGTACTGAACTCTAGGGAAAACAATTTGTGACCAGCTCCCAACTGGATTTGATTGGATCTAAGGCATTAGATTTAACTTTCTAACGAAGGGCTTATCTGCAGCTCCTGGTACTCCTAAAGTACTGATAATGATACTGATATGATTCCATCACTAAGACCTTTTTGATACCAGCATATCTACTACTGGTGATGACATGCATAGGTTCTGCTGGATTCTCAAACTACTCATACAGAACTGCAAGTTTCAGATCATGGCAAAGTCTGAGTAAAGGAGAGATGAAGGCAAAATATTGATAATATATTTGGTAATCAGTAGCCATATGTTTAAATTACTGATGATTACAATCCTTCTCCATTTGATTTCTGGAAAATACCTTCAATTTCCCCATGATATGACCTCACATCTGAGAAGACATTCTCAGAAGAATTTCCATCTTTTACCTACCTAATCCTGGAATGTCCTTCCTAATTCCAGTTCCTCCCAAGATGGAGGACACGTAATTTTTTTTTTAATTTATAACAGGAATATAGGCATATTTGTTTGAGGAAAGATCTATGCTAAATGCCTAATTCATCCTTTTATTTTACAACTCAAAACTATGGAATATAACTATCTTTTATCCCCTGACAAAGATGGTTCATTCCCCAAGTAACTGTAATTCATTAACTCTATTGCAGCGTTGAATAATTGAGGATTTCACTGGGTATGGCTTTTAAATGTTAGATATTGCAACACTAAATCTACATCTGCTTTCACCACTCAAGTCACTATATTTTTAAAGTAATCAGTCACGATGATGCCTGTATGAAAAAAGATTTCATCATGATTTTATAGACTTAGCAGCCCAACAGAATATACTGATCTGATACAACCTGCTGTATGTAATGATCTTACTTTTTGTTTGCTTGACAAATCCCAATTTATAGTAATGATTTTTTTCATCTATTTAATTAATGCCATTAATTTCCTCTTGTCTTAAAGAAAAAAGAGAGAGATTTTAGGTGAAAAATAAAGAAAAAATGCCTTGTTTGCAATGTATATAAAGTGGGGTTTGTTTTGGTTTGGCTTTTTCCCTTCATATTCTACCTAAATATTTCAGTATATTTGGGTAGAGGATTTGGCACCAATACAGTGCACCATGACTTTTGTAATATGCTTTACTAATTTCATAATTTTGGTATTGCAATTAGTTTCATCAGCTTATTAAACAATACTACTGATATGCTCTTTGTCATGTTCTTAGCAACAATATACTGTAGCAGGATTATTTGAAAAATGTAATGAACACATCAAACCCCACTCCATTTTTAAGAAGGGAAGAATGAAGAAATAGATTTGCCTGCAGAATGGTAGAACATCAAGTTTCTCAGTTCCTCTTGGAGATGCTTCATTCTCTGCACACAACCTCAAGGAAGTCTGTTGTTAGTGCGGTGTTTATTTATTGGGTTTGTTGTTGTTTCATTTTTATTTTAGCTTTTATGTGTATTTTTTTTTCTTCAGAGAATGAATAGTCTCAATAAATGAAAGTTTCTTTGTATCACAGCAAAGAAAAGAACAAAGATGGTCATCAGTCAAAACTTCAGAACATTTCTCTGTAAATACCTTGAAGCTAGTAAGAAATGTGAACATAAGCTTCAAAATTGAATGTTGTTGCCTCATCCTCTTTTGTCTAGCCAGACTTCATGAGTGGATTGCACTCTGTAATTCAAATATCAAATATCAAAATATCATGGGATATGTCATATGACTCTAACAGGAAAGTTGTTTAACTCTTGTCAGCTAAGACTTCAGTGAAAGCTTCTTTTGAAATTTAAAACGAGTCTGGAATTTGCATAAAAATGTGGAGGGTGTGTCTGAAGAAGACAAACCCTCAAATGCCTAAAGTTAATACTAATAAGATTATTTGTAATTATTACTAATAATTATATAAAGAAACATCCAAGCCGAAATCTCAAAACATTTTGGGATACTGAATAGTAAAAGGCAATTCTAGAATTCTACTTGATTTTGAAATATTAAAAAACATATTAAATAAAAAAAAATCTGATTTCAAATATAATCCAGGACACATTCATTATAAGAAAAAAAATACAACCAGACTGTATGGGCTTGCAGATTTCCTAAATTGTGTTCACTAAGACACTGAATGTGATCATTGGTTGTGCCAGCAAAACACACAGGTTAGCTACCATAGGTGAATGTTTTAAGGTTCACCTGGTAAGTCTGGAATCTTGAAATTCATCCACACTAATTTGGGTGGATATTATTTGGCATCTTTAAGTGAATAAAGTTGTATTTTACTCTTTATGAACCATATTCATAAAAAGAGAAGAATCTTTCTGGACACAGACATGTAGATTTTTCCTCGAAATCTTCATATCATGCTATCCAGGACCTTTTTTTTTTTTTTT
>VXBN01013341.1:200053-220192 GCA_013397395.1 Sinosuthora webbiana
TTTTAATGTGTGTGTGTGTTTGAAGTCCCTATTACTTTATGAGATATTATATGTGAAATAGAAGTCAATGCTATACAGGACAGTAATGCTCCCTACTGCACTGTACTGTGCATTGCTATGCTACACAATGCCTATTATCTGTAATGTTGATGGCTGATTTATAGCTGTCAGTTTCTTTCATATGATCTTCTAGGTCCTTCTTTAGGGCATAAGCTTACTGTCTATTGCTCAGGCTGTTGTGAGAATAAAATAAAAAATAAGAACAAAAAATAAATTTTGCCAAACAGCTTATCTTGCCCTGACTTAGCAGTGCTTGTTGCACATCATTCTTCAGACCAAAACAATGTGCTACATAGTTTTCTTTTTTTTAACAGACACATAGAAAAGTAGCAGAGATAATGTCATGCCTTCTAATATTTGTATGCTTGTATAGAAATATAATTCTGTATTTTTTATGTTTACTGGTGTATGTATGTATTTTCTTAAATAAATCTGTATTTTCAAGTTTTGTTTTTACTGTGTTTTCTTTATTAGCGTCTTTCATCTTTTGTTTCAGCAATTCTAAGCATTACAAATGTCAGTGGAAGTCCATCAGAATGAGTAAGAAACTGAGAAAATGAAAGTGATTTAAGTTCTTTAAAAATTCTTTCCATAAAAGTTTAAGAATTAAAAGTGGATCAGATTATTCTGGTTTTTGTATTCTGACTTCAAGTCATTTTGAGATGTTGTAGAAAATCTGGGAACAGAGACTGAGAAAAAAAAAAGAATCACTAAAATTTCTAAGGCAACGTATAAATTCGCCCCCCAAATAAATTTGAAAAACGTATTTTTAAAGGGAAAACCTTTAATTGCTTCGGTGCAAAAGAAAGGTTTTTCTTAATTTTCAAATGTTTTTAGAGATGCCAAAATCGAAATATTTTTGTAAAAGCATGTGGGTACTTTGCTATTTAATATTTACCTCTTAATATATCACACCTGATATATTCATGAAGATGTTCAAAGACATAATTTCTAAAATAATTTCCAAAATAATTGAAGAATCAGTTTTAAAACTGATTTTTAAGGTACATAAGTTATTTGGGTGTGGTACTCTCAGCATCATAAATTAACTGACTTTTTGATATGCTCAATGGAACACCTTATGGAAATAAAATTATCTTTTCACGTTAAAAATGTCAATTTTTCTATTAAGAACCTCAAAACCTCCTGGGATGAAAATGGAAACAAAAGAGCAACAGAAATGTCAAAAGGAGCACTTCATGATGTCCTAAAAGCTTATTTACTCTGAGAGAAAAATATAAGGGGAAAGGAGAGAAAGTGGCTGTAACAATCCACAGTACATGTGCTGTTGCTGAGATACGGTGTATTTCTTGGGGAAAAAAATTTGACCGTGCACAATATGAATTCTTGCTCTCTGTTACAAGGAAAAAACCAGTATTTACAGAAAGGAAAAATTAAAGCTCTCTTAAAGCTACATTTTGGTTTGCTTTTATTTTTTTCCCCTCTGGATGAAAATATACTTATCCTCATATTTTTGTCTAAATTATGCCAAAAGTAGATTAAAGGTATATTTGATTTTATATTAGTATGGAATAAAGAGTGAAACATCATCAGAATTTTTCTTGCTCTTTAAGGCCTAAGCACACAGATTTAACTCTTTTCTCTCACCTTTTCACCTTTGTTTTTCTTCTTCTTAAGCTTTTGTTTAAGTAAAGGCTATATTTTTTCTCACCTTTTCAGCAAACATAGCATGAATAATGAGGAAAGTAGAAACAGAAGAAAAGCTGTGCAATGTCAGGAGAAAGGTTAATCAAGAGAAAGGCACATTTATGATGACTCTAGCAACAGCCAAAAACAAATGTCTAAGAAGGAGCAGCAGGGGCACAATAATTTCCTAGGGTACTTCCTCCTCTCTAAATATTTGGGGCAGAAATACTTTTTGAGACAGAGGTATTTTCTTCCTCTTTGAAACTCTTAGATGGGTTTCCTCTCCCATGTTTATCCAACCTGTCTTTTGATGCCATGTATTGTAAATCAATACAAGGCAGGTTGTGAATAATACTACCCACAGGCAAATGCTGTGTGTTCCAGATGTTCTCCAAAATCTCTACAAACCTCTCAACATAAAACACCTATTAAGGTGAAGAGAGGATTTTTTTTTTTCTTTCTTGTTTTCTTCTGTATTTATTCTTAATATTGCAGAGATGGCATTGCACTTGCTGTTTCATGATTGCCATAAAAAAATCCCAAAATAATTCTCAAATTGCTATGTCTTAGGCAGTTTTCCTGACCTCTTAAGCTGTCCTGTTTCCTATTTAATAGGGATTAAACACTTTATTTCTTTTTTTTATTGAGCTCTTCCCCTGAAGAATTGCAATATACCTGTCAAATGGAAGTATATTAATTTTCACATTTGATATATTTTCCATGAAATATGAAATTTTTTCAGGCAAATGCTAATATTCTGTCAAGAGAGAAGAACAATAACTACTATAAGGAAAAATATAGAAAAAAATTCCTTGTTGAGCTATACTTTGAATGTTTGTTGCCTACTGTATATGTCCTCTTTTGAGCTAAAACTTGCAACAATTATATTAAATGTGTAACTTAACCACACGTTGAATTATGGTGTCTTTGTGGAGAGATTTTTCCAATTACATTCAGACTGACAGTTTCTGTAAATAGTAGTCAAGTTCCACAGCAAATGAACCTTATAATCATTTTTAAAGCTACATTTTTATGTCATACATTTTTCCTAACTTTACAGTAGAAAAGTATAGAGAATAATGTGTGGATAATTGATAAATATATAAAATGCTGGCAGTGATTAAAGAAAAACTTCCTGGAAGCAATACAGAAGTATGAGAGACTCTTCGTGTTTTCTTAAGAAAAAAAAAATCACTCTTTTTTTGGGTATTGTTTAAAAATTATTTATAAAAAAGACTTTTTATATTTTAAAGAAAATTCAAATTAATTAAGGAAATTGACTTTTACCTCTGAGTCCAGTAATTCTGACAATGTCCCTAAGATTATCTTGGTCACTCAAACCAATAAACCGTATAATGCATTTTTCCTTTTCACAGAATTGCATGTCATCTACCATGTTGATGTTTTGTAACCAAACAAATGTGAAAAGATATTTTTACTAAATATTGTCATCCAAACAAAATATGCATTGCAGCTAAATTCTATTTACATCAGCAGCTCTGCCGGGTGGTGTGATATAGTCCAAGTACACAATGAAGAATTGCCTTTCAAAACATTTGTTTCATATTTGGATTTGTCTCATATGCTTGATTTTTTGATAACCTGAAATTGAGAAGCCTACATTTTCAAGTATATGCATGCCTAATACAATGAAATCTTTCAAATATGTTAACATGAATTTGACACAAACAAAAAAAGTAGAAGGTATGTTAACACACCTTAAATCTATGAGGTTTTTTAAAATTTTTTTTCACCATTTGTAGTAAGTTCATAACAAGATCTATTGGAAAGTAAGATATGGATGTTTCTGTTCATCATATTCTCACTTGCTTAATGTAGACTATCTATGGCTCCTGATAAAAATTAGAAGCTACTGAAAGGTACTTATTAGATCTTGTGAACAATCTGAATTTGACAGAAGAAATGTAATTGCTTCCCAGCCTACAGACAGTTTATTTAAGACCCAATATGCAGCCACAAGCAGAATTTTGTTTCAGAGCTAATTAATGATTGCCTGATTTGAAAGTGTAAAATAGGATACAGGAACTTGTCCAGGATACATGCATTAGGCCAGCCTTCATCCTCTGCAGATACCTAATTTTAGTAGTCTGAGTTTTTTTATTCATTTTTAGTGATTTTAAAACATGTAAATATCACCTAAATGGGCTGATTAAGATGAAAAAATTTCCCTGATAAACAAAAAACCTAGAATAATTTTGGATGAAAAAAATCAAACAAGAGAGCCACTACAAACTAAGCAGTTGCATAAGGGAATTTCATTAATTGATATCAAGTATGTTGTTTTTCATGTTACTATACAGAAAGTCACTAAAACTTAACAGATTACAAATAGTTATTTTTGAAAATAGTAAGTTTTAGCTAGAATTCAGCATCAAAGTAACAGAAGCATGATAACTGTTTCCCTCTATATAATTAAAGAGAGCAGCCTTGACAATTTGTATTAATGATATGTGTGGCAATTATAAAAAAGCAAACTGAAGTAATTAGAAAAATAAAAAAATGTGTTTGAATATAGTACTTTTAATGGAAATGAAAGCTGAGCCTTCATGAAAGCAATATGAACTGATGCAAAATAGCAGATATATTGACTTGATTAAGGGAACAGTTACAGGTGCTTCAGAGAATTTTGAGTTCTTTTTAGATGTTATATTCTGACTGGATTATTTAATATAACTTTTTTGGTTTCTCAACTATAAGGCTGGATCTTTACAATATTTTGTCTGGGAATATCAGTCACCTCTGACCTCAACACTGAGACACTGGAGATAATGAGGTGGTGAGGTTATAGTTGATATTCAGAAAGCAACCTAATGAATAACGAGGTATGTACAGAAGTTACAAATAAATAAGCATGTGAATGGATGGAAAGGAATTAGAATGTGCCATGTTTTTTGCAGAACACATATATGAAAGCAGGGTGTTGGTATTCTCTGTTCAAAGACAGAAAAACTTGTGCAGTCCTGTGAACTCTATGTAAGTGGTACTGCTCCATTTATTTTTACCTTCAGACCTGTATATTGCAAGACTCACATTACATCTCATATTTGTTCTACAGCCTAAGAGACCCTTCAGGCTCCTCAAGACTCTCCCAAAACAGTATTGAACACATACATGCAGTATGCCTGGTAAAGCACTGTTGGGCTCATTGGCCTGATGGCAAAACACAAGGAAACAGAAGAAATGCCGAGCACCCAGCGCAAGGTGGTCATAAAAGCATAGCTTGAAATATTAACCAAAAAAAGACAGACTACCTTTCCAAAACAGAAATAAACTGATGCTTCTCCTTCAGCTGATTCTTTAAAAGCTGAAGAAAAAGATGGCTTTTTAAAAAAAAAAAAACTCTCTTCTTCCTGACTCCTCTTGTCAAAATACTGTCCTTTTCTCCTAAAGTGATGTGCCAAAACAACAGAAAACCAAAACTGTTTACTAAAATAGATAAGTGCAGGGTGAGATTGATGCCTTGGGAAGGCTGACCTGAAACAGAGACTGGACAGAGCAAGAGAATAAAGTAGATACTTACTGAAAGGCCTTTAAGGTACACCTTGGGCAGGACAAGAGCCTGACCAGGGCTACACCCTAGGAGGACTTAGAATGGTCACAAAATCCCAAACTGGTCACAAGGTCTCACACTTTTATAAGTTTTGGTTCATTTGCATATTGGGGTTTAATTGTCCAGTTACGGCGTCAGGTTGTGAGGTCTCATCCTTCTTCCCCCTTGTTCCTCCCTTCAGTCCACCGTTGTTTATGCTTTTGGGTCTGAAAGTTGTCCTTGGTCTTCAGCAGGAAAAGGATTTGTTTTTGTCTACCTACTCTGTGAAGAGATCTTACTAACACTTAATATGAGGCTCATAACTACACCCCTAGGCAGCACAGAATCTGAAAAACATGAAAGCTAAAACTTAAGGCATCATGATTTCATGGACAATTAAGATTACTGAAAGAGATATGAGTGGGTGCCAAAGGGATGGTAGTGTAGGCATGAGACCTAAACCCATGATAATATGTGGTAAAAGGAATTCCATGAGAAAGGGATTAAAACTCAGGCATGAAGGCTGCTCATGGGGTTGATAGGTTATCTGGCTGGATAACTGGCTCAGACTGGAGGAAGAGGGACAAAAACTGATGTGTCATGGCTCTGTCCTGCCCTTGCACAAAAGCCACAGCCTTTGTAATCAAAGTTTTCAATATCATATGGAGTGTCTGGCACCCTCCCATATATGACTGACAGAAGCAGCAGGATATTTGACTACAGTCAGGAACTGATTGCCCAGGGAAGTTATTAATCTCCTTCACTGGAGATAGTCAAGAACTGTCTGGATGAAATTCTGTGCAATGTACTCTAAGATGACCCTGCTCGAGCAAAGAGGTTGGACCAGATGACCCACTGTAGTCCCCTCCAACCTGACCCATTCTGTGATTCTGTAATGAACTTAAATATAGGAGTTCATTTCAGATATGACTGAGTCAAATAAAGTTTTCTTCTCTCCTGGTTATTGACTTTTTGCAGTAGATGTAAATTAAGAAGTCAAGGGAATGCAAATCAGTTATCTTAATAGATTATTCCTTAAAACACTTTAAATAATCTTTGATGTTCATTTGGGGCAAACTCTCTTTGCATTCTCAAATACACCACAAAAAAAAATGCCTTCCAAACTACGGTTTCTTCATCCTCTTGTTAAAGAATATATCTCTGCCTCTGGGAATTCAATTTCCAGCAATAAATTCTTTTTTTTTCTCTAGCATAACACCTTTGTTCATGTGGAGAAGGTGAAAAAGAAAAATGCTGCTGGCTTAAAAGTTGTCTGTGTGCACCCTGAAACATTCTGAGAGATTTTTGTGGAATCAGCTAAGAACCAAAATCAAAAATATTTAAGAATATGGGCAGAAAATGAGTTTTGACTTAACAATTGAAAATTAAATTATTAAAACATTTCACTCATCAGAAAGCAGAAACGTGTTTTACAGCCTATTTCTCAATGTAAGCTACTCAATAACCTTTGAACTATGGATTTTTTTATTCTTGCAGGAAACCCGCTTTGAAAGCAAGTTGCTGGCCAATAATTATGACTGGTAAATATACAATAAACAGTTTTATTAATAAATATATTTGATTAAATAATCTGTTTGTATGACCAGAGGAAAGATTTATTAGATGGATGGAATACATTATTTGCTCAAAACTTACATTTATTAACATTTTTATGATTATGGTATGATAAATTTTTGCAATTTTTTTAGGTTTGGCTAATGTCTTGCCACTTAAGGAAATAAATAAAAAATACTGAAGAGTTCTAAACCGTCTCAGCACAGTTTTTAGGACCATGTTACTCTAGAGATACTTGGGGGAAGAACTCATCCATCACTCAAATTGTCCAAGAATAAACTCATCATGAGTGCCTCTTAATACAGAGTAACTATCCAAAGCGCACTAGATGTTATCTTTGAACCCTGAAAGTAGGCTTCCCAAGACATAAATACATATGATTTGACAATTAATGAAAAAATATTCATGGGAACATCGTCACTGAATAATAAGGGGAGGATTTATACTTTTCTGGATCATACTGACATTTGCAAACTGAAGTATAAATACTGAAATACAACCAGATGATCAATAAATACAGAAACTCTAGCCTTTATTTTAGCTTCTTTGGTCACATCTGGTCATATCCCTTCCTTGCATTTGGACAGTCCTGATCCTAAATGTCATAATCATGATTTCAAATAAATCTGCTTGGTTTTGAACAGTATAATATTTTTTTCTTTTCCATATTATTATTTTTAACTGTTTTTTAATTGTTTGTTTGTTTATTTTTGTTTGTTTTTAATAAGGGGGGGAAATATATGCCACTAATTTGACCTGTGTATTGTGCCCCTAGTTTCGTGGTATCCTATCAATGTGTTATTTTGCTGAAGACAAGAAATTTTGTCACTGAAGGTGGCAGGAAATGGTCATCAAGTAGCATTTAAAGAAAGGAGTTATCCACAATAAAGGCATCCACCAAAATGTGTGTTTGTTACAGGCATACTTGCAAGTAATGAGCAAAGTCATATAAATATAATTTTTATTAATTTATGTTTTTGCAGTACTTCTTTATGTATTTATATTCAAGACCTTACGTTAATATAACCACTATGGAGCACAAGACCTAATTTATCTTTTAAAAACAATCCGTGGGAACTTCATAGATCTTCTACCCTATGTTTCAGACGTTACCAGATTATAACAGATGAGAAAATACATTATGGTGCCAGGCCATTGTAGAGGGCTATACCTAAACATGTTTTGTCTCAAACATTCTCAGTATTGCTACAAAAAAGTGTGATTTGAGAAGAGGGTCCTGCAGAGGTGGGGCAAAGCTGTTCTTAGCCAATTCCTGCTCTTCTTGAGACTCCCCGGAAAAGAGCTGGCTGTGCATGCATGAACAAAACAGCACAAAAAATCTAGTTTACACAGGAGGCAGGTTTACTATAAAAGGAAGCAGATAGGGAACCCACAACCTCAGCTCCAATTATCCACCTGTCAGGACCAAGGCAGGACCTAAGGGTTGGTGATATTCTTTGTTTTCTTCTTTGCATTGTCTAGGCAAAGCACCACTGTTGTATTCCACTCCATACTCCTTACTGAGGTTTCTTGTGGGACAGGGGAGCTTGTGAAAGTGTGTTGTGGCTTGTTAGGCAGCACATCTGGAGCAGTATTTTGTGGGAGTTGAGAATTATTGAAGTCTACTGTATAAAATGTAGGGCTTGTTAGCCTTCATTCTTGAGAAAATCTATTGAGAATTTAAGGGCCTGTTAACCAACACCTTTTCAGTCTAAACAATGGGCTGGTTGCTGCAGTTATGGCAAATGGACTATAAAACATGACAGTTCCCAGACACACGGTCTAGTATCTTTGTTCAGCCTGAGAAGAATTTTAAAGGAATACCCCCAAAGTGTTATGACAGCCGTGCATGTTTAAAACTAGCATTCATAGTTATTTTGTAACTTGTTTGTGCCCTTGAAATTCCCTCATCTTCTTTATGCTTTTTATAAAAATGCTTTTATGGAGAATGAACACAACTATTACAACCTTTTAGACAAGGTAAAGAAATTCTCAATGAACTCTTAAAATTCATAATCACTTAGAAGCAACGAAAATTAAGAAGTACTAAAAGCTGAAGTTCTGACTTACTGCCATTTATAAATAATACCACAACAGAAAGCTGCGTTTATGTTGTACTACTGAATGAAATTAAACAAAACAAACTAAAAAGAAACATTTAATATATGTATGCACCACTGATACTTGCGTCTGCATTAGTTCAAAAGAGATCAGGATACTCATTCATGAAAGTTGAAAAAGGCACAACAAAAATGGAAAAACACCATAATCAAGATAAGTATACAATTAAATTACAAAATAAAGTTAAGCAATTAGAATAGCAACCATAGAACTAAATAATGTCACTTCTAGTCTGAAAGTATTTACCGAATCTTCCTTTTATTTTGGAGTTAATGAAAACTGTTGAAAATAAGAATAAATGGAATTATTTTTTGTTCAGTAATTTGTCCTACCATGCGTTCATACACAAACGTAAATCTCAAACAAGAAAGTCATTTCACACTTGCTAGCATTATACTATAAATGTCATCCCAAAAATAAATTCAGGTAAAGACAATTTTCAGCTCTATATTCCATAGTTCCAAAACTTGAATTTTTTTCCATGTGACTAAACAGTGGAGCAGAAAAAAAATTGTAAGTCTGGCTAAGGATTTTTTTTTATTTGTGAGAGAAGAAAACAAGGATAAGTCATTGAAGCTTGACTTGTAGCAACCTTTATTTCCAGCTGTTCCATTGACTTAGTGTAGGCTAAATTTATATTGGGAATCAGGCTTGTAAGTCTGATGGCTATTAAGCTCCACTAAATATGAATGATTTGAATGATTTTTTGTGTCTTCTAAGGTCAGTTGAAAGATTTAGTAATGTTTTAGAATGTATGCTAGGTCACCAACCACTTACGTTTTGGTCTTTTGTATTGTATTTGTTATTTTGGGAGGAATAAGTTATCAGAACAATAGTGGAATAATGAATAATAAAAGATACCTTGGACAGTGGAAAAATGCCTACATTTTGTAAAAGGGATTATGATGCTAAATAAGGGAGGTTTATTTGCATGACAATATAGATGCAGGAAATCTGTGGATGGTCTGCAAGTGACTCAAGACTCTTACACAAAGTGGTGAAACATTTTTTAAAAGATTCATACTGTGTAAAACATAAAGAGGTACATAAATTAATTTTTTATAGTTGTATAAGTTTTAGTTCTTGTGAACTTGTGCTTGAGAGAATAGATTGATATGTGAGCTTGGAAAGTAATTGAATTTATGCATGACCCATTCCCTGAGAGCTTTAGGATTAAAAGCACAATATTTATTACAAAAGTTATTTGATTGTCATAGAATCATAGAATGGTCTTGGTTGAAAGGGACCTCAAAAATTATGCTTCCAACCCCCTGCCATGGACATGGCGCATTTCATTAAATGAGATTGTTCAGAGCTCCATCCAACCTGGCCTTGAACACATTCAGGGATGGCATCCACAACTTCCCTGGGCAACCTGTTCCAGTGTCTCATCCCATTTACAATATAGAATATTTTCCCTAATATTTACAGGAATTCCACATTGAAAATGTAATAATAATTTGTTCTTTATGTATGTGTGGTAGATAAGGCAAAGGCTGATGGGCTTGAATTGTTGGATAGAAGAGTCATATTAAATACAAAAACAAGTTCTATTCCAAGACTGTTAGTGTGTTCCTCATCTATGTCCTTAAGAGCAAAATAGACTATTGGGATCTAAATAAACTGGTCCTCTCCTAGTGCAAGGTGAATGCTCAAGATCTAGTACACTTTCCATTTTAAGACAAAAGGGAAAAAATGTTGCTGAGACTGTTTAAAATTGTCAAGTGATAGCTTAGTTTCAGCAAGAAAGAAACCAAAATAAAAAGCAGAAATCCTAGGGACAAAAACAAAACCAAAATCAAAACCAAAACAAAAACAACAACAGCAACAACAAAGTGTTTAGAGTTTCTTAAGAAAACTAAGATTTTCAGGGAAGACCTGACTGGACCAAAACAAATTGTTTGCTTTTTTATTTCATGGTGAAACTTGTGTTAGGCTAATTCAGAAGATACTTTGGTTTTCTTTACACTGTTTTTAAGAAAGGCAAAATAACCAGTACCATTTGCAATGCTCTAGTATTTTCTGCCTTTAAGATGTCATTGGTGTATGGACATTGAACCATGACAAACCCTTGCATTCTACCACTTTTTGTTGCTCATGTGAGGGACTGACTCCATGTATTTTACTTAAGATACAGTTTAGTCATCATCAAAACCACATTGAATTTAAAGGGTAGAATGTTTCTGATTCCTACCTTGCTTTGGATGACTTTTTGTAAAATATCACATTCCCTTCAGAAAGCTTCTAATATAATAATTTCATATACTGTATTATGCCATGATTGACTGTGCTGTAAAAATGAGTAGGGCATACTGATGAAGGCGGAGGTAATTTTATGCCACGGCAGTCAGTCAGTAGCAAACCATTTCTACATACTGCATGCAGCCATGTGAATTTCATTGTATTTAGGAAAGTGTCCACTGCTGCTAAAAATTTAGACACACTTTGAAAGCACCTAATTGAGGATTTTGAATGCAGTCTTTTCAGGATTGCAGTCTTTTCAGATCCCTGCTACATTAGTAGTGATATAACTCAAATTTATAAAACTGAAACAACTTTGAATGTGTACTTCAGTCCCTGTGGACAATTTTAGGATACAAATTGCCATAATTCTGAAGCAATTTGAAGCTGACACAGCAGGTGAATAAGTTTTTGGCTGAGGTATACAAATGTTATGCAAGTCCTACATTAAAAGAATATCATGCTTACATTGTACAGTGGAGTATGTTATAGAAATATCACCTCCACAAATGTAGCACTGTATCTGTATGATTTTTGGAATATGTCTATTTTAATTAAGCATTTTGAGAAATGGAGCTGATTAGTCCAGGCACAGTGTGACCCTCCAATGACTATCCTGCTTTTGGGAGCTGAGTTTCCTTATGGCGTATCACAGTGGGATGCAAATGCTCAAATTGATGATAGCTAGGGGTTGTCTCATGAAATTATCATTCAGTTCTGCATTATATAAATCATTAAAACTATGCAGTTTGACTTGAAAAAAAACAAATCTGGAATAAAAAGGATCAAATCTGAAATAAAATGCTATAAGATATAGTCAAAACATATCTGATATGGCTGTGGTTCTTTTTGTATCTAGGAAACAATATTTTATCTCCTACAGTATCATAGTCCTTAAAAAAGAGCAAATGAAAATAGAATATTGTAAATTGCTTACAAGAACATGAAAACAGATGAGAGAGTGTGTAAACTGTTCACAAGTCCAAAGATTTTATTTGAATTATCACCTTTTGATGCACTAATAGAGGCAGTTTTGTTTGTAGTGGAAGATGGTTTTGTCCATGCTTTCCATTCCACTTTTACATAAATCCATCAAATGTGCTTGACCAATACATTATTATTTATGGAGAATTTTTTGAAAAAAACTGTAATGGGAATATTCAGAATTTTCACAGACATTTACATATAAGCCTTAAATAGATTTGCAGATTGAATAGCTTATATATCATGCTGCATTGCTGTATGGCAAAAAGAATACTGTCTAAAAAAATAAAATAAAAAATATTTTTGTAATCTTAATTAAGCTTTCCAACATTTTATAAATCTGATCTTTACCACAAACATTTTTTCCTGTCTCCTTTTGAAACAAATAGACTCTGATAACTTTCCTCTTGCTGTGGACACTTTCCTATGTGAATGACTGGAGATGCATGGGAAGAGCATAATTTATGCAAAACCATTTTTATCATTTTTTAGGAAATTAGTCAAACAAAAAGTACTTCTAAGGTGTTTAAATGGATCAATCATCAGACTATACTTTAAGAGCTGAGTTGTAAAAACCTTTCACCTCCTCAGATGCAAAGAGAATACATAAAATAAGTTTTTTCTGTTAGAGAGAAGTGAGGTCAAAAATATATTTAAATCTCATGAGAAAGACAAATGCAGCTGTGTTGTTTTCATTTTAATAGATACTTACAGCCAGATTCAAATCCACAAATTAAGACAAATATAATATTTGTTTTATGAGTTTCTTTGGACTTATTTCACAAAACAAAAGATAGCATAACAGTTTCTTGCTTGTTTTCTGATTGCTTTGTTTTCATACAGAGAGGTGAAACAGGAAAATTGCATTGCAGGTGCACATTCACATTCATTTGAAGAAGTTTTGAATTCTTTCATTTGAAATTTACATTCATTTGAAGAAATTTTGCCACATTCATAAGAACACATAAATATGGTTATTTGAATATACATCAAAAAAAGTAAAGACGTGAAACCTCATGTTGCTCAGTTTCCAGATAAGTTATTAGAAAAATTCTTAGAAGTCTAGTAAGGAATTTAACAGCAAAACTATTCTATTGCAGTGGCTTCTCTAAGTTCTGCTGAAATAATTGCTGATTTGCTGTATATTGGAACCATTCAGACAAATGCTTAAAACATCATCTTTCTGTCAAACTGTCAGTTTTGTGTATCTCAGGTGGTTTTAGGTATAAGCTGTTTTTCTATAACAAATTAAAGCTGTTGGACAGTTTTTATGGATGACAACTTTAGAATAAGACACATAAATTCCACCTGAATTGTGTTTTCCATCATTAAGCTGTATTCAAAATCAAATTATTCTGTATCTAACCCTTGGAACCTAATTTAACAAACTACTGAAACACATTTAAGTGAAGAGTATGCTGTGTGAGAGAGAGTATAAAATTATTACTGGCTCAAAATAACTGAAGTGTGTGTGTGTGTGGAGTGTTCTGAGAAACTAGGATGTGCACTGCTCCACACCCCATCCCCCTGGAAACTCTGGTCTGCATTGACTGAATTTCAAGATAATTTTTCTGCTTTTATACTAAAGTTCATTCAAGCAATTCCATTAAAATTAGGAATTTTAAACTGCTTTAAACATAGTTGTTCTGGCAGATAAACCAAGAAGTTTTGAAATTGGAAATAAAAGTACAGAACTCAGATCTTTAATGATTCTAACACGGGATATTTAAGACAAAGTTTTCAAATCTGCACAGCTGGGAACTTAGTCTGCTTAGAATTGTAGTTTAGGTGCTTCCAAATTCCCTCTCTGTTAGAGTGGATATTCTGAGATCTCTAAATGTAGCTGTCATAATCAGAACAATGGCTCTGAAAAAAGTATTTGGAAAATCATCAAACACGAAACAATAATACTAAAGATCATTTCTCTTTCAACATGTAGTATTATAACCAATTTTTCAATGTGGAATTCCTGTAAATTTGAAGAGTTCTATCATAGAATGATGGGGCAAATTAAGAGGCATTCATTTATCCTTTTTTTGCTCTATGTTTATGATCTTATCAACAATTAAAAAAAAAAAAAAAGGAAAAATATAGAAAACATGGAAAAAGGCTCAGTACTCCCTCTTTTTCCTTGTCTAGTAAATCAGCAAATTTACCAAGAAGAAGTTTAGTTTTGTCTGGTAAAAATTAACTTTTGTATCTATTCTGTAAGCTTTTCCACTTACTTCCATGCCTGAATTTTTATATAATTTATTTTTTATTTTTATTTCCCTTAAAGTACAGAAGTCATATGATTGGACCTCTGATTTTCTAGACCATTTTTCCCCTCCTCTTTTTCTTAAATGTAGATTTTAAATTTATCAGTCTACAGCCATGAACTTCAATTTCTATTTCACTATGAAATCATTCCAGGTAGACTATCAATGTCAAATTTATAATCTAAATTATTCAGTTCCTCCAAATAAGACATATTCATTCATGATATAATAGTAGATGTCCCTTCTATAATTAATTTTTAAACAAACAGGTAAAACCAGTGTTATCAGAGGAACATGGTTTTCTGAGGACAAATATAATCAGTAAGGACATTCCTCTTGGACTGATTTCAAGTGATATGTCTGAAGTGTGAGACACTTTGCAGGTTCATAGTAGCCAAAAGGACAGCACTCAACAACATTAATCCATGAACAAATTAAGTGTCTTCCCAAAGGTTAAAGAACACATATACACACAAAAAATGTCAGTCAATAAAATACAACAAGTTTTACCATGTCTTCTCTTCTTTTCTTGAGGGTGTTGACTATTTCCTCAGACTGTTAAGGTAAGGACAGTTAAAAACGAAAGTTAAGAAAAAATCTGAAGCCAACACAAAGTAGCCTACATTTATTTATCTAGTTAGATGAAAATTCCATGCCTTTTTTTAGCTTTAATAGCAAAAAACAACAGAAAGATGGAACAAAAAACACAACAAAACCCAACCCACAACTTTTCTGCTATTCTAAAGATGAGCAAAGAAACCTTTTTTCTAAATGAAACAGAACCATATGTGAAATATCAACTAGAATTTTTTACTGCTGTGTTTTAACCTATTTGACACTGAAATGGAGCAGCACTACAAATTCCTGAAATACATCTTAAGTGACTAAGGAAAACAAATATCATTTTATTCAAGAATATTTTTCTATATCCAGATGAGGAAGAAAAGAAGGGAAGGGGGGAAAAATAGCAATGCCATATTTTTTGACATGTAAAGGTTGTCTCTCTATGAAATAATGGTGACCTTAATAGAGGGTTTAAAGCACATGAAAGCAAACAAATATTCATATTTTGAAAATGTGAACATTTTTTTATATTTTAACATTATTATTTTTGTTCTCTTTTAAAAAATTTAGCTGACTCCCAGCCAATGTAATTTTCTGTTCTTGTTTTCTTACACAAAATTTTTGGATCATGGTTCAGTTTTAGGAAGCAAGATATGGCTTAGGAAAAGGACACTATTTGTTCAGTCACTATCTCAAATTATTCTTTCTTCTTTTTAGAGTTCCATTCTATTTTTAAATATCAGTTAATGAATACAGTGTAATACGAAAGGATAATGTGTTTTTGCTTAGAAAATATTTGGAAATTTGCAATCTAGATTAATTTATTGCTTTATTAATGTGTTGGGGGTTAGGTTTGTTCCTTCTTTTCTCTAAAGAATTTTTTCACCCGTAAGTTACCAAGGAGACCAAGTATTGGATACTTAAGGATACTTAACTGAAACAAAGGTGAAAACAGAGCTTGAGGAGTGTGTGTGTGGGGGGGAGGTTCTTTTTTTTTTTTTCTTCAGCGTTCAGAGAGAGGGAAAGCTGCTGGGTTGTGGTTTCGCTGGAGGAGTTTTTTCGGTGTGGCCAAAGGGATCCAGTCCTGGGATATCTGCTACCATCGGTTCGGCCTGAATCCTGAGCCTTCTCAGTCACCCGCGGGAGCTGGGTCACTGAGAACTCGACTTCGGCTTCTTCAGCGCTGCTTCTCTTGCTACAGTGTGACCCTGCACCCCCCTGCCTGCTGGGACATTCTGCCTCTGCCTGCCTGGACACCCTGCCATCTCAGCTACCAGCCCGGGACTTTCCATCGTTCCAGCCTGGTGCCCTGCGGATCTTGCAGGAACACTGAGACCGAACTGCCCTGGGTTTTGGGAAGCAAAACCCCTCAAGGTTCTTGGTACTGTTGTCTTTGGTTATTAATGCTGTAGTTGGTTAAGTTCGGGGTTTTGTTGTTGTTGTTGTTGTTGTTTGCTTGTTTGTTTTTCTCTGTTTGCTTTGTAATACATACTAGTAAAGAACTGCTATTTCCTATTCCCAAAAATCTTTGCCAAAGAGCCTCTGATTGTAAATTTATAATTGAAAAAAAGGAGGAGGGGGCGTGGCTTACACTCCCCATTCCAAAGGCAAACTCCAGCTTTTATCTGGCAGATACCTGTCTTCCCAAACCAAGACATAATGGCAATTGTTTTTGTTACTGCATCCAATCATAGTCTGAAACAAATAAATATTTTAATTTCAGAAGAATTAATTAGATAATATCATTTGATCTGTATAGTACTGAATATTTTTCCTAGTTTGAGCCTAGCAACATGTATTACTCTAAATCTGTTTTCTGATATTGATCTGATTTGAAAAGTCCACGATGGACAGAATTTATCATTGTGTTTTTATGTCACTGGTAAAAATGTACCTGTTTCTGCTTTTAACATGTTCAATTTAGTTGAAAGACACTGATGTCTTGCACACTTTTCTATACCAGATTAAAGTAGGTTTTAGTACTTTTTCTCCATTAGAAATGTTGAAATTCTCTGATAAAATTCATAAAGAATAGAGTTCATTGAAAAGAAAGGTAATTGGCTAACATTCAATGTTTATAGGTAATAAAGAAATGTGTGCATGCAGTCTTTTCCTATGCTGGTTAAAGTATGTCAGAGCTTTTCCTGCAGCTTTGAATACATTTAGTGTTAACTAATGCTTTTAACACTCCTATTTTATACTGGTTTTAGGTATGGTAAAATTGTCCTGATATGCCTGGTGTTTGTCTGTGTCTTTCAAAAAGAAATGCTGCTTATTTTAATCTTTACTGTTTATTCTCATTTAGAGGTTCTGTAAAACAATATTTTTATGTGACCCTAACCATGAGATACATTAAATGTAGCATAGCTTTAAGGTCATAGAATCATAGAATATCCTGAATTGGAAGGGACGCATAAGGATTACCCAGTCTAACTCATGGCCCTGCACAACTCCATCCCTAAAAGTCACACCATGTGAACGAGAGCATTGTCCAATGTGGTGGTGTGTTTTTCTTTAAACATATTTTTGTAAACCCTTTTGAATGGTTTGTTCCTATATCTCCCCACAGGTGGATGGTTTTACCCAAAGTTTTCTCCTCCCTCACCCAGTTGTCATTCACTCCCTAGATCTGCCTTTTACCCCATCTACATAAATATCAATCGTCCCTAATCCCAGCCCTTTGTTCTAGAAAGTTCATTGTCAGTCCTTGTTGTCCCAACCCCCTGCCTAAACTCCACCCAGGAATTCCCCTTTTCCAGGAGGTTCCATTGGTCCATGTGACCCTTTCCATTCCCATTGTCTTTCCTATTGGTTATCATATTGTGAGTTTGTCCCTAATCTCCTCTCTGTTGTATCCCTGATTAGTTGAAGAATTGTACCCTCCCCCTGTATCTTCCCTGTTTAAAAGACTTTGTCCAATGATGATTTTTGGCTTTTCGTCTCTGCCCTCCTCAGGGAGTAAACTCCTTTGAGAAGAACACAAAAGTCTCCTCCCTGCTCTCTGCCCTGATCCTGGTTGCTGTACCACCGGCTGCCATTGACAGCAGCAGCAGCCCTGCTCTGCACCACCCCTTGGGTCACAACCGGACCTGGGGGCCACTCTCGGCACGGACCGGGCAGTGACAGCTAGCTCGGGGGGTTTCTCCAGCAACGCATCTGTCCAAATGCTTCTTGAGCTCTGTCAGGCTTGGTGCTGTGACCCCTTCCCTGGAGAGCCTGTTCCAGGCCCAACCATTTTTTGGTTGTGAAGAACCTTTGTTCTTGTGTGAAGAACCTTTCCCTAATGTCCAGTCTAAACTTCCCTTGACACAACTTCAGGCCATTCCCTCGGATCCAGGCACTGGTCACCACAGAGAAGAGATCAGTGTCTGCCCCTCCTCCTCCTCCCATGAGCAATTTGTAAACTGCAATGAGGTCTCCCCTCAGTCTCCTGTTCTCTGAACAAACCAAGTGACTTCAGCCACTCCTCACAGAGCTTCCCCTCAAGGCCCTTCACCTTTATAGCCCTTCTTTAAACACTCTGTAAGAGATTTACATCTTTCTTATATTGTGGCCCCCCAGCACGCAAGGTGAGGCTGCCCCAGCTCAGAGCAGAGCAGGACAATCCCCTCCCTTGCCTTGCTGGAGATGATGTCCCTGATGCACCACAGGACAGGGTTGGCCCTCCTGGCTGCCAGGGCACTGCTGACTCATCCCCAACTTTCCCTCAACCAGGACACCCATGTCCTTTCCATGTCACTGCTTTCCAGCATCTCATTCCCCAGTCTGTCTGTACATACACCCAGGGTGGCCCCATCCCAGGTGCAGAGTCTGGCCTTTTCCTTGTTGATCTTTATATGGTTGGTGATTGCTCAACCTCAATTTGTTGAGGTCTCTCTATGAAACCCCAATAGTGACAGGTCACCATTCTGATGTCATCCCCTTCACTGCAACCCTTTGTGCCCCGACCTGTGAGCCAGTTGCTCACCCATCCCATGATGTGTTTATCTAGCTGTGTGCTGGACTTTTATCCAGAAGGATAATTGAGAGACAGGATCAAAACCTGTGCTGAATTCCAGAAAGATGACATCAATTGTCTTCCCGTGATCAGCTAGGTGGGTTACCCTGTCTTAAACGGAAATCAGATTTGGCAAGCAGGACTTTGCTCTCATGAAGACGTGCTGGCTGTAACCAATGACTGTATTGTCTTCCAGGAGTTTTTCACTAACTTCCAGAATAATCTTCTCCATAACTTTACCAGGCACTGAAGTGAGACTAAATGCCTGTAGTTTCTGGGGTCATCTTTCTTGCCTTCTTGAAAACTTGAAAACACTTGCCAGGTTCCAGTCAACTGGGTTATCTCTGGATTCCCAAGACTGCTGAAAAATCAAAAAGAGTTTTTGCTATGACATTAGCTGGCTCTTTGAGGATTCCTGGCTGAATCCCATCAGGTCCCACAGATATGTAGGAATCCAGCTGGAAGAGCAGATCACACACAATTTCAGGCTCAGCTAGGATTTAATCATTCTCACAGTCATGGTCATCCAGCTCTTCCTGCTGAGACTCTCTGGGTCCACTATCTGTGTTGAAGACAGAGGCAAAGAATGCATAAAACACCTCTGGCTTGTCCATGTAATAATTTTTAGCAGAAGTTGAATTATTTAGATATTGGTATTCCAGACTTGCATACATAGGATTTATTCATACTAAATGTCCTTTTTTATGACTTTTTCTTTAATGCATCCAAGTGAGGAAGTGGCTTTTATAAATCATTCTTCTTTCATTCTTCCATGAGCAATTACTAAAAACCTTTCAGATTTTAGTATGGGGAGTATGGGCAACAAACATTAAAAAATAAAAGGTACTGAAAAAAAGAAACCAGAAGAAAAAGTAGAAATATCTGTGCTTGACTTTATTCTGCAAGGTTTATAAAAAAACAATTTCACAGATTGTAGTCAGAAACTGATTATTGAACAAAGTCTTCCCTAAAGCACTCTGATTTTCCCTTACAATGACACTTCTATCCTGAGCTGAGAACTTTCATATTTGGAATATACACTGAACTGTGACGATAGGCATACTGATATTCAGCTGATGAGCACCACAGAAAAACCTAATATTAATTCATCTTTCCATGGGGATTATTCAAGGGTATTAAAA
>VXBN01013345.1:526-17465 GCA_013397395.1 Sinosuthora webbiana
TCCAAATAGACAACATCCACAGCCTTTCCCACATCCAACAGGTGGGCCACCTGGTTATAAAAGGAGGTCAGGTTGGTAAAACACGACTTACCCCTCCTTAAACCCGTGCTGGCTGGGTCTGATACCCTGGCCATCCTCCAAATGCTGCATGATGACACTCAATATAAACTGCTCCATTACATTACTGGGTACTGAGGTCAGTCTCCTATAATTACCAGGATTCTCCTTCTTACCATTTTTGTGAATGGGCATCACACTGGCCAGCTTCCCGTCACCAGTGAGCCAGGACTGTTGGTAAATGATAGAGAGCAGCTTCACAAGCTCATCTGCCAGCTCCCTCATCACCCTGGGATGGATCCCATCTGGGCCCATAGATTTATGAACACCCAAGTAGTTTAGCAGTTCTCCTGGATAACAGAGGGACATTCTGTTCCCTGACACCATCTATCAACCCAGGAGGACAGTTGTCCTGAGGACAAGCCATCTTTCCTCTAAAGACTGAGGCAAAGAAGGAGTTAAGCACTTCTGCCTTCTCCTCATCTGCAGTTACTGAGTTCCCTCCCATCCAATAGAGGAAAAAAAGGTTGGTCTTACCCTTCCTTTTGCCATTAATATAGTTGTAAAAACATTTTATATTATCCTTTACGAACATTGCCAAATTAAGTTCAAACTGAGCTTTGGCCTCCCTAATTTTTTTCCTACATGCCCTAGCAACCCCCTTAAATACTTCCTGAGAAATCTGACCCTCCTTCCAAAGATGATACATCCCCTTATCATTCTTAAGTTCCTTCAAAACCTCATTGCCCAGCCAGGTTGGACATTTGCCTCGTCAACTCATCTTCCAGCACACAGGGACAGTCTGTTCCTGTGCTCTCAAGATCTCTGTTTTGAAGCACACCCATCTTTCCTGGACTCCTTTGTTTTTAAGGGCTGCTTCCCAAGGAGCTCTCTGAATAAATCTCCTAAATAGGCCAAAGTCTGCCCTCTGGAAATCCGGTGTAAAAGTCTTATTGATGTTCCTCCTGATTTCACCAAATATCAAGAACTTTACATTTTAATGATCACTGTGCCCCAAGCGGCCTCCAGTCACCACATCTTCCACCAGCCCATCTCTATTTTCAAACAGCAGCTCCAACACAGTCCCTCCCCTGGTGGGCTCACTCACCAGCTGTGACAAAAAGTTTTCCTCCACATATTGCTGGTGACAGAAGTGCTTTGCAGAAATTGGAGTTCCTACAGGTCAGCAGTAGCAATGTTATTTTTACTTACTTCTCTGTTTAACAGGGGTTAATAAATTACATATAAATTGAAAAAAGATACTAAGCAAATAGCTCATTCTTCACTATTAGTGTAGTAGCGTCTGGTTCTCTAAAAGCAAGCAGTACTGCATGGCTTGCATGCTCATAGGCAGCACTTCAAATGAACACCACCTGCAATGACATAATTAACTTCCATTACTCTCACCATTATTATTCATAAATAATCATATTTATAAACATGAAAATTATAGAAATCATAATCATAAGTAGATAACAGCACCAGCAAAAGGCTGATCATCAAGTGTTTTTCCACATCTCTCTATAGTCATTATGTTTTTAATGGATTTAAAATGGATTTATGTTTTTAAAAAGACTCTCACCCTAAAAGCTGTTTTATTTATGAATTTGCATAAAAACGGGTAACCATTAAAACAGGCTACAGTCGGCTACCTAAGAGCCTTGTGTAACCAGTCACTCAGCCCAGCAGAGAAATTATGGTATTTCTCAAGTGTAGATTTTTTCATAGCTAGGAATGTCCCACCAGTAACTGTTGTGAATGCTGGATTTGCATAATCACCACATGCTAACGTCGACCTTGTGTTTAGGGCCAGCAGGCCCAAACTCTAATATAAAATTTATAGTTTATTTAAATTTTCACAGTTAGACTTATGTGGAGAAGAAGAAGTACATCCAGAAAATCTGTTAGGGCTACTTTCAGCTGAAGTTCTTGATTCTGCAAAGAGATAAACTCATTATTAATTTTAAGTCCCATTGATTTCTGCAAGATCAGCTGATTTATGGAGCTGAGGTTTTTGTCATCTTATACCATTTATTTGAAGCTGTGTAAATACAAGCATAAAATATTTCTCACTAAAACAACAGTTATCATTGAAAATGTCAAATAATTATTCCAAATACTTTTTATTAATACTTAATAATACTTAATAATTATTCCAAATACAACAAACCTTGCTTACCTACAGAATATTATTGCATATGGAAAATTAGGCTGAAGTACTGTTTTATGTGTGACCAAAGCTCTGTTTTTTAAGACAGCAAGATTCTTAACTTATTATTTCTGTTTTCAATAAAAGGTAACATTAATATATTTTGAAAGAAAAGCTATATTATATTCTTGGTTCCCAAACTTCTTACACTTCTAATTTTAAGCTGAATACACTTCGGGACAGAGTGCTGGCTTTATGGTGAATTTTCGTACAATGAAATTGTTTGGTTGGGATTTTGGGTACTATTTTTATTCTCTGCTTTTCATTCTACTTGTCACACATCTCATACTGGTATTTTCCTACATATCTTGCTTTATGAGCTAATAACTTCAAATCCGTTTCTAGTATAATACTAACATTTAAGATTTCTACTCTCTATTTTAACACACTGGTAAATGTAATTAGAGAAAAAAAAAGGAGAGGAAAATAGTAGAGAAAGAAAAGGACAGAAAATGAGGAAAGGGGAGGGGAGGGGAGAGGAGGGGAGGGGAGGAAAAGGATTAGAATCTCTGTTCTTAGGATTGTATTTCAGCTAATGAAATATCCAGATGAAATCATCAGATATAGGTGAAGGCCTAGCTAGGATCCAAGTCACAGCCCTCATTTTACTCATATAAAAAATAGTCTATAATTTCTACTGTCTGCTTTGCTGCTGCTGCCAGTATTTAAACACAAAATAAATGCATATTGACAGTACTCTGATTCTGTTATCATCCTCTTTCAGCAAGGCAGCAGATATGGGGGATACAGAGCACCAAAGACCTTTTGGATCTTTTTCCTGGTCTGTGGGATAGTCCTGCTCATATCTAAAGTAGAACCTGTTCTTTCCTCCTTAATTAAACCTAAGCATCTTTATTCAGCTCAGTCCATAATTTATGGCATCAAAGTGACCCATGACCTACAGCATATCTTGCATGTTTCTTATGCCTTTTCATGAGTTAATCACAATAATACTCTGTCGTGTTTCACATACCAGTGTGCAAATTCTGTAGTAATAGAAGTCAAAATTGAAATTATGTATAAATCTTACATTTAATGTTAGTAATGCAAAGCTGATTTTTCTTCCTCAGTCCTACAAAAGTAGAGTCATTTTTCCAATTTTTATTACCTTAGGCCTTAGATGAATACAAACATGAGTATTCTCACCTCAGCTCCATTAGGGTCAGGGCAACATGCAAATGTTTGAAGTACCACGAGCAAATAAGGTGGAGAATGTGGGGGTTTTGTCAGACAATTCTAGTCGTTTTTCCATGTGAAAAGAGTCTAAAGCACTGTTGTCTTTCTTGAAAGAACCAGAATGAAATGAAACTCAGCTGTAAGAGACATTTTGGTCTGATGCTCACTCCCAGGGAAGGTGACATGACCCTTCATCCAGCATCAGTCAGTCCAAAGCACACTGGATGTTGTATTCCTGCCTCTGCTATGGTTGTAGCAAAAAGAGTAAAGACTATGCACAGGTTCAGCTTCTGAATTGCATTCAAAAGAGATACACTGTCCACACAAGCAGAAAAGTAATGCTTGTTAAATGCTTGTAAAAGAAACACAGAACATTTGATATTTTCTGGTTTAGGGCCTAAGGCATCAAATGAGAAAGCACAAGGACAAAAATCCTAAATTACTGAGATGGTGAGTGACCTGGAGTTTGAACATATGGGAGTGATGGGAGAACAAAACAGTATTAAACACTTGCTTTCATCTTCTTCCCTATCACCTCAAAGCTCAGTGGAGTTTATTGCCTGAATACCGATTTTTTGCTTTTCTTGTCTTCTTAATTTCCTTGAGTTTTTAATGACATTAACTACTATATACTGTTTTCCATTTTCTTCCCATAGCTGCAATAGCAGACTTGGTTTTTCATCCTATTGGGTTCTTTGTTTATGGAATTATAAATATTTTTTCCCAATATTCCAGACTGTCAAGATCTCAGGGTCTTTTTCCATTTTATCTGCAGTTTCAGGAAGTGTTCATATGTGGTGAAAGCCATAGTCATGTTCAGTGAATGTCTGAGGCCAGCTCTGAGCATTTCAACGGTTTTGTGAAATCAGATTCCTCCAGTAATCTCACTTTCCATACACACACAAGTGAAAAAAGACTTCATAAGTGTGCCAAGTAGCAAAGGTTTGCACAGAGCTGTCAGTTGTATAACAGTGTGCCTTAGCTAGTATGACTTAGCCTACTTTGAAGCCTGTGAAACAACCAGCAATTAAAAAATAAAATTGTGCATGGAGAACTGCTCTAATCTTTTTTAATTTATAAGATTACTTTCTACAACTTAAAACACCTGTATGCCTTTAGTTTCAACCACATATCCTGAGCAGTGACGCATAATCTATAAAGACAGGAGAGGAAAAAAAAACTAAAACATTGAGCTATGACAGATATCCATATGTTGTACTCATAAGGAATATATCTTGCAGAGAAGGAATACAATAAAATAAGTGTTTTAACTGGAAATAAAACATAGAGAAAACATGCATGGTGTTTCAAAGTACCTCTGTTTGGCTACCACTGCCATTAAATACAATTTGCTAAAGATAGCAGCCCCCAGATATACTCTTTCCTCTATAATTATTCTGGAGGACAACCTTGTTTTTCATAAAGAGTCATAAAATTATATTGCAGTCTGGTTGAATAAGAAAAAGGGAAATTGCACTAAGTGACAGCTGTTTGGTTGGTCTAGATTAAGATTCTTAGAGGGAATGGGAAGAGGATTCCATCTTCTTAAAGAAAACCAAATGACATCATACTGACCAATAGTACTGGACAGCAAAGCAGTCTCTGATTGGCCAGGGAACAGTCCGTCACTTGGCCATGGCAAAAAGCCTGTCATTCAGAATATACTTGAAGCACTCATTACGTTAATTTGTGTAACAATATGAAGGGACGCACCTCTAATGCATTTTACTTTGAAGACAGGTATGACGATAGAAAACCTGATTAGGCAAGTGGTATAGTTTTAGAGGACAGCTTCTGAAAGGAGAGGAAAGCATTAAAATAGGCAAAATGGTAATTTGAGAGGTAATTCAATTTTGTGAATGCTATATGACTTGTGAGGCTCCAGATGAAATGCTGATGAGTGTCCACAGCAAGACTGAAAGGACGGGAGTGAAGCCTCCTGCCTATTTCTGCCTGTCTTTTTATTTTAGTCTTGCAAATTCAAAATGCATTCAGTCGTGAAGTGGCACAAGTAAATTGAAATGTAATTTAATGCCTAAAATAATGTTCTATTGCTGTCTTTGCGTTAACATTGTCAGCCTTAATATTTCATTTCCTTACATGCAGCAGTCCAAGCAATTCCTGTAGTTAGAATCAAGTTTCATCATTCTTTCTTGAGCATCAGAGAATTTTCATGAAGTCAAAAATGTTTTATTTCAAAAACAAAGAGATGCATGGGATAAGGCAGAAAGATTACAGTTGAAGGAGTGGGAGGCAGATAGAGGGAGAAAAAAAGGAAATAAGAAGAAACCACCCACATTTCAATATATTATATGGTAGCACTGTGAAGACATTTTGTGTTGGGAGCAGTGGATGGGGGTGGAGAACGTGGTAAGCAAGACAGGGAAGGACACCACATCACAGAGGAGGAAAACTAATTTTCTTAGTTTAACAGTTAAGTAAAAAGTGAGGAAATCTGTTCTCCCCCTTCCCCCTTAATCCCTGTCAAGTTAACATAGTATCTTTCACTGTTCTCTGAGTCGTATCTTTGTAACATTAGTTATATATTTTTTTAGTAATTAATTGACTAAAATTTCCTATCTAATCAATAATAGCCTTAAAATACAACCAGAAAAAACCTTCCATCTTTAACATATCAACTACTAAAGTGAGCAATCTGTACCTTCTACAAACTTAGTAACGAAAGTGGATCTCAAATACTGCTCATATGTAACTACAGATGTTCAGTTAAGGATACATCTGCAAATGAAATAAGCTGTTCCTTCAGTTACATCCCACATTAATCAGTTCTTGACTGTGCAGATTCCAGGAACACCAGGAATAACCAGGTCCTGCTGCTGTCAGACTGATCACAAGGATGTAAGCTTAAATGTGCATTTGGTTCTCAGACCAAGCACTGAACCTCCTACTTGTCTTGACTGCAGTGTCCAGTGGGCCCAGATCAACCCCCCAAAACTCTTTTCTGTGGTTAGCAACTCCCTCTCTCTTTTTGCTTCATGACTCTACAAATCCTGTGTTCAGAGGCCAAACTTTCCTTACTTTTATAATTCTTTTAGGGGTGGGGACCCAAAATCTTGTGGATACTGTGCGCTGACATGCCAAATTCAACCCATGACTTACCTTCCTTTAATACTGGACATAGTTCTATCAAGCCCTAGGGGAGGAAAAAAAATCACACAACTAGTGTACTGTAGAGTTTCCCTACCTCTTAGGATTTGGTTAATTCAAATGGTATGCCTTCTACAAAATAGCATTCATGTGATACATTCCTTAGTAGAATTGCAGAACCACATAAGTTAGAAGTGACTTACAAAAGTTACCTAGTTTGGTTCTAGTTCAAAAGGTACAGTCAGAGCAGATTGTTCATTCATGTTCAGTCAAGTTCTCACAATCTGCAAAAATGGTTTTCCTACATCCCTCTGAGCAGAATCTCAAATCTTCCCTGTGTTCATGCCAAATTGCTCTAGGTGAAGCAAATAAGTGGAATAATGAGTGCTCTTGTTTGAAAGATTTTTAGCTTCTGTTTGCAAGAAAAGCAAGTACCTGTACTGTGCATATTTATGGACATTAACTTAGTATCCCCTACTGCTTAGCACCCTACCAGGGTAGACTCTTCTACCTCCAATGCTGTTTCCAGTGTTGAGCCACACTGTAATCCTGTTACACAGTGATGAGTTGGCCTGGACTAGATTTTGTTAAGATGGATACTTCTGAATACTAATGCAGTGTGTTTCATCTGATGTGTCATATACTATGTTTTATAAACTCTTTTTTACACAATTGAGGATTATAAAAAAGGGAGGAAGGGGAAAAAAAAAAAAAAAANCAAAAACCAAAAAAAAAACCTAACCCTGCCTAAACAGTTCAGCTCTGCTTTCTGCTTTTTGATATTATTTTCATACTTCTTACTTTTCCTTGCTCTTTTAGAGAGAAATTGATGGGAAAAAGAGAGCTGCCAAAGTGCTTTTTCTCATCGCTTGTAACTCCCGCCATACTGCACAAAAAAGCAGAAGATGCCAGTCATCAGAACCTTCTTTAGATCTCTCTTTTTCCTGCTCTTTGTAATGGGAGGCATCTTGAATTGGACCATTCCTACTTATTCAGCAACAGCTGAATAGGAATTGTTGTGAGACAGGGTTGTAGGGAGCGCTTCATAGTGGAGTTTTTTTCAATGGTAGGTGGGTGGGAATATGTCAGCAGTCACAGTTACTTGCATTTAGAAGTTTTAGCCCTGTGGTAACTCTCCCGCTTATCATCCCCATTTCCCTTTTCACATTTCCTCTCCTATCCTGAAACACCAACAACCTTAATTCCTTAGCAAGCACAGCAGAGGAACTCTCTCTTGTACAGTAATTGAAACTGACAAAGAAAAATCAGATCTTTTGTATTTAGTAATTGAGTGTAGAGAACAGAAGATTCTGGATCAGTTTGTATAGCCATCACAGTATTTTCACACATACCTGGGGGTCTTTTTCCATCTTTGCTGATAGTTTAGTTCTCTTAAATTTTTATAAAGTACATTTCAAACATGTAACACTCCATACATTCCAGATGTCTTAAAAGGACAGGGTAATTTCAACTGCACTTAATTATAGGAAACTTTTCAAATTAAATCAGAAATGCAGAAATCCAGAAATCCTTGTCAACCATCAAGACCAAAGAGATGCAATATACTTTTTATCCCAGATGACCCAAAGAGTGCTCAGAAAATTCCATCTACTTTGACACAATTTCTGAGTATATCTCATTTTTATGGCTCAGACACTGGAAGGAAGAAGTGGTTGCTGTTCATTCCAAGATCAGTGTTGATGCCTCGTGAGGCATGTAGAATGCCAGCTGGGACCATTCAGCTGAGTAATATCAATGAGCATCTTGCAGGATTCCCTTTAGCCTTTCTAAATATGCATGCTATCTGCTTGTATTGGTCTCAGGCAACTTGCAGGGGAAAAGAAGGAAGGGGAGAGGAAAGGGGGGAAGAGGGAGGGGAAGGGGAAGCTTTTTCATGATGAATTATTAAATGTTAGATGAAGGTGTCAGTTGCAACATGCCGCAACGAGGCCTTGAGAGCGACCCGCGCTTTCAGGGCCTACAGCACACTACAGTAGATAGCTGATGATATAGGCAAAGGGATGGGGCCTCCTATGATCTCCAAAAATTGCTGTATTGTTGTTGCGGTTTGAAAGCAAAACAAGAGAGACTCCAAGTCAGAAATACAATTTAATAGGAAGAAAAGAAAGAAAAAAAAGGTAAAATAAAGTAAATGCAAAGAAATACAAAAGACCACTGACAGAGTCAGAATACAACCTGATCAGGGTGATGGAAGCAGTCCAGATCAGGTGGTTTTCCTGAAGCAGTGATCCCGCAGGAAGGTCTGGTAGCTTGAGTCCTCTGGAAATCCAGTGGGTAAGCCCCACGTACTGTCCCAAACCCTGAGCTTATATCCATGCTGGAATGCTTGGTTCTTCCCTCTGGGCGGAGCATCTTACAATGAGATGATGAGTCATGCAGGCAGTTCGTGATGGCTCATTAAACAGAGATAACTCCAGAGGGTGTTATCTATGAGTCACGGCAAAGCATCTGATGGGCCATTAGCAGAAGATTAGCACTGAGGGTAGAGGTCCGGAAAGAGCACTGGTCCAACAATTGGATTCACAGTTCGTTAGGATGGTGATAGAATACTTTGTACACACCCTACATTACAACCCAGGACAATTGTAAAACAGGAACAGGGTACAGTCTCAAAGGGGTCCAGGGACAAGAACAGGTTCGGACTGAGGGCACAGGGTTAAATACAGGGCAGAAGGGGTGGATCTGAGGGTCAAGGTCCAAGAGGGATAAGAGAAAATGGTGCAGGGGAGTGGGTAAAAGTTGGGAGAACTAATAGGGTAACAGGCGTGGAGCAATGCAGTTGAACTGGGCCAATGGGGATTAAGGGNAAAACAGGAACAGGGTACAGTCTCAAAGGGGTCCAGGGACAAGAACAGGTTCGGACTGAGGGCACAGGGTTAAATACAGGGCAGAAGGGGTGGATCTGAGGGTCAAGGTCCAAGAGGGATAAGAGAAAATGGTGCAGGGGAGTGGGTAAAAGTTGGGAGAACTAATAGGGTAACAGGCGTGGAGCAATGCAGTTGAACTGGGCCAATGGGGATTAAGGGAAGGAAGAACATTCTGGAGAAGGTTCATATATGGTAAACTGGGGTGGCATCAACTTAATTGTAATGTAATATGTAATAACAAAGCCTACAAGATATTAACATACAGTCACAAAGGTCCGTAGGAGGGACACCTTTCTCGCCCTGTGCTAGAAGAGTGTTTTGGTCCTCTTGCTTCGGCCCTTCCAGGGTTTAGGCATAAGTTCTTCGGTGGCAGGCCCCTGGTTCTCCACAGGTGTCCATGCCTTTCAATGCACAATGTGCTTAGCTACATCACTCCTTAATTGCAGCCAGCTGGAGAGACACTAGATCAGGTACCAAAGCCAGCCCTGTCTCATGGGCACAAAATGCAAACTGGGTAAATGTCTTGAGCCTATTTCAGACATTCCATGAGTTATATGTATAAGTCACACACAGTATTGCACACCTGTATGTAGACACATGAGTAGTCAAGGCCAAACTCAGCAATGAATAAAATTTTTCAGGGAAGACATAGAGAGAGGAATGTAAGTCTTAAAGGTAAGAAAGTTTCCAATACAGCCATGGAGTTCACCTATCTGTGAGGTTCAAGATCATAGAAAAATCCAAAGAGCAGTTAGCAGATTTCCTAAAATTACCAAGAAAATCTCCTCCAAGACACGCTCCTTCCTCACTCAAGAAGGACAACATAGTCAGACACCTCTTACTACAGACTTTGATGACCTTGAAGATCTTATCTATCAGGGATAAATGTTTTAATAAAGAAGGAAAAAGATATTCCAGAAGGAAATATTTTAGAAGGAAAAAAATATTCCAGAAAGTTGAACTCTCATCAGTGTAGCACATACCAACTACCTAATATTTATCATTGGACCGTGAATTGCTGTGTCATGGCAAGATCTACCTCCCAGAACCTGCCAGCTGTACCTTCTATGAAAAGTCTAAAAACACCCCTTTCCCAAAAGAAAAAAAGGTTTTGAAAAACATTTTGAAAAAAACCCCTTTGAAATACCTTTTTTAATGGGCTAATATTGTTTTCTCAATGATTCTATTGTTCTCATATTGATATTAAAATAATTAAAATAAGGTAGTTGAAGCTGATAATTTCGAATGTTGCTTTTCAAATTACTGTTTTTACTGCTTTAAAAAGCATCTCATTACCACCAGTCATATTCAGAGTTACTTTTACTTCAATTATTATGACTTTTTTGGTTATTATATTTGGGTTTTAATGAAAAGAATTATTCTAATCAATTGTAATGAACAGCACTCAGGGTTTACAATTTTCATGATTAATCCAGCAATAACATATGCATATTCCATGTGATATAAGTATCACAGTCCCTAGAAATGGCATTTTCAACAACAAAAAAAAGTTGTGGAAAGGATAATTAAATTTTATTTCATAGAGAGAAATCACACTACTAGTTTTTACACTAGATCATGGAATATTTTTTTCTATTTCCAGGCATTATGTAAAAATATCACATACAGAACAAGGAAAATTATATGCCCACTGAAATTTGGCTGTGAAATTAAAAATAATAATAATAGTTCCATCTTCTTCTGCCCACAACAGTTACCTATAATCCACTGCAATGGAAGGTGATTTCACAAGATTTCACAAGACAACTGGTTAGGGCTTTCAGGCTACTGTGTTCTTGTGCACCAGAACAATGTGAAAGAATCAATGCAAAATCCTCAAAAAATATTCCATTAACCATTTCAAAATATTGTGTATATTTCTGCTTCAAAACACAGTCTTTTCCCCTGTTCAATGTTTGTTTTGTGAGCTCACAAACATTGCTGCACCAAGAAAAACCAATCCAAGAAACTGATATAAGGTGTCAATTGGTCAGCATCCTCCTCATTCTTCTCATTGTCCTCACATTGCAGCTGTAGGCATTTATCTACTGGTGGTCTTGCCAAAACCTTTGTAAAAGCTGCTTAGTGGTTGGTTGTTGGCTTGAAAAATTTTCCTGGTTGTCAGGAAAATGTCAAATGTGACTCCACAAGCTGCAGTTGCTTTAAAATGACCACCATCACAGCATTGCCCTTGAAAATTATGAAGGCTAACTGATAGGAGTTAGACCACAGAGATTTATGTTCCCTAGGGCTTTTAGCTTTACATCTGCTTCTACCCAGTTTTGGGGGTTTGAAAGTAGTACACAAGCATCACTGAAGGTATAAAATGAGACAACCAAGTGAAAAAAAAGATATTCGTTATACACTGGCTGCATAGACACAGTGACATTGCAGCAGCATATCATCAAGCAGAATTCAGCTCAGCATCAATTAGATATCCCAAAATATAAACAAAGCCTAAATATTTCAAGGACTGTAACACACATTTTTAAAATACTTTTTTTATAATTTCAAAGTACTTGGTGCTTTTACACAACTTTCAAACCACCAGAATGTTTCGGCCTCACAAGCAAATGTAAAACACACCCTTACATCACAATTTGGCTCTTAGGTTCATATTTTCCATCCACTTCAAACCCTTCTTTATCCACCTCCCAAAACACATTCTAATTCAAATCCCATTATAACTAACTACCAGCATACTTACAATTGTGTCTTAAGCCTTATGCATATAACAGAGCAGATTTGACCAAGGCTTGAGTAAGAAATAAAGTTTCTATTAAAGTCAATATATTATTCATAAATATTCTTTATTATTCTTTGTCAGCTCTGAGAGAAGCCAATATTCTAGCTAAGCTAAACACTGCTCATGAAGCAATGACACCACACTAAATTAAAATCTGTTAAAAGAATATGCCTGCTAGAAGGAATTGCCACTCTTTACCAATAAGACTTTGCATTTAATATGGTTCTAGGTTATCTCTACTCTAAATACTTAGAGGCTCTACCCTTTAATTTAATGTATAAATTGATTGTACTCTGTCTCACCACACCTAATGCGCATATTTGGTTCTTTGTCAATAGAAGCTAATGATTAAATGAAGGTAATCAGATTGAAATAAAGATAAGAGATAGTTCTTTTATAGCAGACTGGAATACACTATTGTCAATGCCTTTATCTATGAAAGAAAAGTTAGATCCAGTCTCTTGTTACTTGTTTGATACCAACAGGCAAGGCCTTCAGGCAAGCATTGCTTCAAAGGCAATGCAAAGATATTCACAGATGTAGTACTCAATTTGTGAGACAAGACAATGGTTTTACTTTGTGTACAAATGCTCATTATACATCAAGGAAAGCAACCACATCCTGTCCCTCTTTCTGCAAATGATAACTATTTTTAGTGCTGAAAGTCCTTGAGAAATACACTGCAGCAGAACAGAGAGAGCTTTATCCACTTTAACAGCTTTAATGTATATCTTCAAAAAATATGGGAAGTATGGAAACATAAATTTCTTTGGAATGTGAGTGAGAGAACACAGAGACTTTGGATGTTTTCACTAGGGAATAAGCATGCAAACTAAAAGAATGCAGCAACAGAAATCATTACTCTCCCCCACCCCCGCTTAATGACTGACAAATTTGTATAGAAGATATTAACAAAATTCCACACTGAATCACAATGAAGACTGTGATTAGAGTATGGCTCATAATTTGTGGTACAAAGTGAGCTTATCTGTGATCTAATATATCTTAACTAAAAACAAAAACTGCCATGCATTTTGCATTAGCATAGAATCATTTAAAAAATAGAGTATGTACACCCATTAGACAAAGAGAGATTTTTTTTTTTTTTTTTTTTTTTTTTAACAAAGTGTTGTTATTATTATACTGTGCTTTCAACCCAGTTCTCAATATAAATTATTTGTATAATGGAAGAAATACATATTCATTATAAATGGTGTAGACAAAATTTATAGAAACAAATCTGTATTTTTTTCCCCTCTCATTTCAGAGCTAAGTGACTATTGTACCCTTGCTCTTATACACAATGAAAATTTGATGAATTATTAGTAGTTTGGATTGCATATTGATTTAGTGAAAATCATTAATTACATAATAAAATCAAAACTATATGAAAGAAAATTGTGCAGAAGAAGGAATTCAATCACTGTGACAGTTAAACTCATAAGAGAGAAGACACAAAATGTGCTTTTACTGCTTTTCAGTAAATCTCACGTGGTAATTTTTTCAAAAATTCAATCCAGTTTGTTTATTTAAAAAAAAAAAACAAGCAAACATAATCTGCAGACAATTTTTTTCACCTTCTCTGCTGCTCTCTGCTTACATTTTGGGCTGAAAATCTAAGTCTGTAGTGACAGAACGGGAATGCAAGCCTTGGAATTGTCTTGGCAATGCCTTCAGGTTGGAAATAACTACCACTTTGTGGATCCATTTCCTCTGTACCTGGTCCCTTAAACTGACCAGACTCGTAACTAGCCCTCATGCATTCCAATATCACAAAACAAACATTCATGTTTTCTTGACTCCCTAGTGATGTACCCCTCGACCCACCTTAACCTGAATCTCATTCTCAGGTTACCAAAATGAGAAATCTTCATACTAGATGTACAGCTTAATACATTTTCTTCTCATTAAAAAATGCTGAAATTTCTAACAGGATTTGTGAAGTATTCCTGCAAGTGGTAAAAATGTTGCCAGCAACCTTATCTTTTCCCCAATGAGTGTTGTCTCTACTGGTAACTAAGACAGTAATAACCATGAAAATAAATAATGTGTTTGTATCTTAAACTTAACAGACCCTGGTCAGTGCTACCACAGTTAACCATTCTCTTACCCTTGCTTCAGTGGCCCTCTTGAAAATGGAAGAGTCTCAAGTGTGAATGATTTCACCATTTCAGTGAAAAGCAATCATATTTGTGACTAGCACATTTGGAATTCAATCTGGCTGAGGTCATGAAGAATAAAAAGAACTGCCTTTTCAAATGTATCAATAACAAAAGGAATATATTGGGGAAAATGTGGGCCCACCACTGAATGAAACAGGCACCCTTGCAACAGAGGTTGCAGAAAAGACTTAAGATACTGGATGCCCTCCTTGCTTCAGTCTTCACTACAAAGGCTGGCCTCAGGGATTCCTGACCCAGGAGACCAGGAAGAAGGTCTGAAGAAAGGAATACTTTCCCTTGATTGAGGAAGATTGGGTTAGAAACCATTTAGTCAAGCCTAACATCCACAAGTCTGTGAGCCCTGAAGGCATGCACCCATGAATGCTGATAGACATTATTGCTATTCCACTCTCAATCATCTTAGAGAGGGCATGGCAGTCAGGAGAGATTCCTGAGGACTTGAAGAAAGAAAATGTCACCACGATCTTCAAAACTATTGTCTTGCAGAAAAATTAATTTATTCTTTTCTCCAATAAAAATTTCAGAATTAATCTGTTTTCCATATTTACATAAATTTTCCCACTACTTTTTTATTATTAGTTTATGGTCACTCAGAATGAAAAGTAGCATCTCTTTATACCCCTCTTTAGGTGATTCTTTATTTACTACATGAATGTTTGCTCACAGTGGTGAGCAAAAGAGCAGTGGCCCCTGTCCTGTGTGGGGAACAGTGTAGCCAACCAGACCAGGGCAGTGGGCTTCCCCCATTCTCAGAACTGGTGAGGCTGTACTTCAAACCCTTTGTCCAGTTCTGCACCTCTCACTACAGGAAGGGTATTGAGAGGCAGGAGTGTGTGCAGAGAAGGGGAACAGAGCTGGGGAAGGGTCTGGAGCCTGATATGGAACAACTGAGAGAGCTGGAGGTGTTCTGAACTAATCCTGGAGTCCCCTCCAGATAAACTTTATTGCTGTCCAAAACCACTTGACAGGAAGTTGTATCCAGGTGGAGATTGATCTCTTCTCCCAGGCAGCAAATGACGGGGCAAGAGGACAGAGTATCAAGTTGTTCCCCAGGAGGTTTAGATTAGATATTAGGAAAAATTTATTCACCATAAGGGTAATCAAGTGTGGGAACAGGCTGCCCAGGGAAGTTGTTGGGTCACCATCCCAGGAAGAATTTAAAGACACATACATGTGATGTTTCTGGACACATTTTAGTGGTAGATTTGGCAGGGCTGGGTTAATGTTTGTACTCAATGATCTTAAGGATTTTTGTAACCTAAATGAACCTCTGTGATTCATGATTCTGACATACATTTGTTACCAAAAATATTCTTGTTAAGTATACGTCATTTGGGTTACAATTCAGGTAATTTTAAGGTCTCTAATTGACGTGATTCCAGTGTGACAGAACAGTTACTTATGACAAAAATTCTTTCGTATTGTCTAATGTAAGATAAGGAAAGGAAAGCTCCAGAGTTTCTTAAAAATAACTCTCTGGATAAAAGTAGTTTTCCCTTACATCACAAATGAGGACATTTGAAATATATTAAGTATGAAGCCTCCAAATATTTGTGTAAGACTGCCACTTCTTACTCAATATGTGGACTACTAGAGATATAAAAGCGTATGTGAACATCTTGAAGCATACAAAATAATAAAAAAATGTGGAAAAACTATAAGCATATGTTTGATATATTTGCAGTACATATTAGATGCTTTAAATATAAGAATAAAAAATACAGATGGGTTGACCATATGGTATCACTGGGGCCAAAATACACAAGTAAAAATCTAATTCTTAAATGTCTTTCTGAGGACAATATTTTAATACAGATAAGATATACCTAAAGGTTAAGGGGCATTGCAGGTATACAGGGGTATTTTCTACAGTGGTATACAGGGGGATACCAGCTGTAAAACCTGTTATCTCATTGGCATAACAGTAGGTAAGGATTTTCTTGCATGCTCATAAAGTGATAATATCCTAGCAAACATAATCCAAAAAAGTAAATTATTTCTCATCCATGACTAAATATCATTCTGGAACCAAGACAGCAGAGACAGCACAAAATAATCCCAAAATATAACTGCAGAGTCCAACCCAGTATGACTGGCAAATCCATGGAATAATGCATAATTTCAGCAAATCCCATCATCCAAATAAACATTTGAATATGGCATCAATTTGTGACCAACAGATCAGGGTTTTTGCAATACAGCCAATCCAATCTTCCAACCCATCAAAAAAATAAAACCACTCACAAGACCAGCAAAAGTTAGTGAGAAATGGTCAGTGAGATAAGAAAATAATCAATCAAGGCAAATATCTCTGACCAGCAGATGCCCCATAAGTTCTAGATATATTATTAGATAATAGAATTTTTCTCAATTTCTAATATTATTTCCTGCATTTGGAGATTTGGTCACATACATTGCTTTATGGCTTTTTTTATATAAAAGTAAAACCTGAGAGTCCTGCATGAAGAGAAGTCTGGCAACTATATTTTATAGTGGAAGGTGCAGAGAGGATAAAAAAGGAGACCTCAACAGTCAGTGCTTTAAGGAACTTTCACTGGTCAATATATTATGT
>VXBN01013345.1:17519-36936 GCA_013397395.1 Sinosuthora webbiana
TTTGTCCTATATGTTGATAGCAACCAAATAGTCTTGTCCTGTTTCTCAGCCAGGTCATCTGGGCAAATACTCTGTCATCATGTTTAAATGAGCTCAGCCTTTATGGACAAAGCTATGCTTCTGCTGACATATGAGAGACAGAAAATGAACCCTGCCTTTTGTAAATAACTCTTTTAATATGCAAGTTATTTTTACTTCATAACATCTGTAGCTAGTGTTTAAAATATTTTGGTCTTTATTCAGTACATCATAGAGGCAATTGCTGAATTTTAAAAATTAGTGTAAACCTTCATTATTTTCAAATCATATGTTTATGCTTTGCTTCATTAAGGGAACAGAATTAAGAGTCTTGCTATCTGTTGAACATGACCAACACTGCATGTCGATCAGGTCTATGTGTGCAAATCTAGGTACATATCTTCAGATGCAAACATAGGCAAAACATGTGCTGATCTACTTTTTTTCTCTGGATTAAGTACCTTTTTATTAGAATAACCTATTTCAAGAGCAAATTCTTTGGGGAATAAAACATACCTTAGGAGGTTTTACTTGATTTTCTAGTTTTAGCAAAATCAGAGTATTTATACTTGCAGGCATGAGTTTTCACTTCAACAGAACAAAACCTGTAATGTTGAGGAATTAACAAAAGTCACGGTATTTGCAATGGGACCAAGGGAAAAAGCAAAAGCTCCCACTGCAGCTTTTGAAATTAGAGAAACTGTCAGACAATCAGAGGAAGTAGGATTAACATTAGCACACATCTGTTTTTAGTTGACCTTTCCATCACTGATGACACTAAAACATTAATTCAGTTTAGCAGCTGACTGACATGTTGTATACAAGATGTTGGGGATGTACCAGAATTGTTGATGAAGAACCCAGTTTAAACTTCTGAAAACATATTCTAACCTTTACAGCTTTTTTCCACAGGCAACAGTTAATATGAACAATAATAACTGTTCTCTGTGGTGAGTTACAATAACAATAATGTCCTGACAAAGCCTGGCAACAATGAAGATGAGAAGTGTTCGGAAATATTTTCATCTGTTACAGAATTTCTTCTCAAAATCTGTAAGACCAGTCGGTGTTGGGTGACACAAAATCACAAAGAAGCTGAGCTGATAGTGTGAGCAAAATTTACTCGGAACAGTAAAAAAACAAGGAATCTGTTTATTCAGCCAGGTTCAGGAAATTCAAGCAAATAAGTCATTAGATAGTGATATGATGCTTCAGATTTCGAAACCAGTAATTTATATTTGTGTTTGTGCTAAAAATTTTGAAATATTTTATTCTCTGGTGTTAAAACCACCAATGCAGCCATCATATTGCATAGCTGGCTCCACTGACTCTTAGGTAGTACCTGGGATTCACACAGTAGTTTAGGAATAAAATCAGTAAATAATTGCCAATTTCTTTTGTACAATATTGACATTTGTTCAGAATGTAATTTACCAATAATTCTCAAAGCATTTTAAAAATGTGAAGCTAATCTTCACAGTATTGTTATTAATAACTCAAAGAATTATTTGTGCTCTTCAGTTCAAAAACCACTAGGCATATGTCCTTGCCTGATCTTGTATCTACTCTTTTAGCAAATGCAAATGTCAGAAAATGAATAGGTGTTTCTGCTAAGAGAATCACTTGTTTCTTATTCTATATATTTAAATTGGTTTTAATCATCAACACTTCATATATAACACATCCTTTATCCCTTTTTGCTGCACACACGCTCTAAATTTAATTAAAATAACTGAAATGGAACTACAGATAATTTGTTTTTTAAATAGATTGCCACATGCTCCATTTACATAAAACCCATTAGTTTGCATTAAATACAAATTAGCTGCTGATATGACTTAAATCGCATATAAATAGTTCAGAATAGCCTCAAACCCACATGTTTTAATTAATATAACAGTTAACCAGATTTATCTGTAAGGTAATCAAGACTCTCACTCATTCATATTTCAGTACAATAGGCCAGAGAATGAAGGGCTGTCCTGTAACACTGTTATTTTACCAACCAAATAACTGCACAGAGAAAGTAGGAGAAATGCATGGATTCATGTTTTTGTAACAAATATACTGCTTTAAAATTATTCTGCAACTGCCATACTAAAGGCAATAAGAACAAAATAGACATAGTGTGAAGAAAATGAAAATGCTGAAAAACTTTTAAGTCTTGAACATCTAGTTGTTGCAGAAAGTTGGGGATATCATAAAAGAACCGTGAAGACACTCTTTTTTCCCACCCCTTCTGAACATAAAAGCAAAATATAATATGACAAAAGAAAGATTTAATACACTTCTTAAGAAATCGTCATATGACAAAAAGTAGTCATTCAAGACTCCAGGCTCCAACATTTCCCTCCAAGAGCTAGAAATACCAGCAAAATAGTCTCATTCCTAGGTAATAATTTCCTCATCTTCCAAAATGGTTACAATAACACTTTATTTACATGTGAGTTCTGCAATAGTGAGCTTGCTGAAACAGAGCAAAACACTGCCAGAAGCTCATCTCAATAGCACTCTGCTAGTAAATGTTTTCTCAAGTTTGTACCTATATAAAAGGTCCATAAATGACATTTTGGCATATACTTCAGGAACTGTAAAATTGCAAGATATTTTGAGAAAGCATATATGTAAAGGGAACAGTAGTGATACCCCTTAGCTCTTTATAGAAATTCAACATTCACAAGATTAGAGGGATCATTTAAAAGTCATTTTTAACAGATCAAAAAAACAGCACCTCCTGGAAAGCAAAACACAATGAATTCAGTACCAGTGTAATGAAAGAAAAAGATAGGTTAAAAAAAAAAAAAGTACCTCGGTAGCCTGGCTATATAATTTTTTTGGCAGAATAGAGAACAATTGAAGTAGCACTAATGTAGGAATCGTACAACCATTACAGATTTTGGGCAAGTTAGACTATCAGATGTCACAGATGAGTCACATTATTTTGCTGCTATGGTTACACAGGGGGAGAGAATACTGAAAGACTGGACATCCAGTTTAATATCAAGTGTATGAAGCATCATCACCCTATGAAAAAGCCAGGTCTGAGTGATACACCACCTAGCAAGGTCAAGCCCTATTTGTGAAAAAGTTGGGGCAAAATTTGTCTCCCATCTAGACAGTAAAAAAGTTAATTCCTGAATGAGTGTGATAGCATTAAATCTGCTCTTTGAGTTAAGGGTTGTAGGATATGGTCCTTGCATTTTTTTAAAAAGTAAAGATATTTTTTTTCTCAATTCCAAACAAAGGTTTATCCAAGACACGGAAGTTTGACAGAAGCATCAAAATGCCCTAACTGATTGTAGAGTTCGATATGGTATATAAGTATGTATATTTAACAGAAGGAGAATTTGATCTGAAGTCTCTAATTTGGCATGCATATACACTCAAAGTAATTCTATTCTGTTCAGTCAGGAGGAACAGAGCAGAATTAGCAAAGAATTAGTCATCCTAGATTCACTGATTCATTTTAGCAGTGTTTTACATAAAGTATTAATATAGGGTGCATAATATGCTATGTGTCTTAATTTTTAAATGATTTAGGAATTTTAAATGCAAGTAAGGTTCTCTAATGTATTACAATTGACACTAATATGCCAAAGAAATGCACAAAGATTACAATCAAAAAAATTCTTAGACATTTAAATAAAAATTAAGAAAATATTCTACATGATAGCATCTTTGAAAAGAAAGAGGAACATTCATTATTCACATTAAAACAAAAAATATATTTAGTATCACATCTTTTTAACATGGATGTTCACTCACACATTTTGCTACCCATGGCAATAGAACAGTCTTAATTCCATTTGCATTCCTCCAGAGAGGTAACTACCCATAAAGACTGAGTAATTTTACCCAATGAATATCAGTGAAATAAACAGTGCCAAAACAGCTATTTTGCTTCTTAAAAGCCAGTTTTTGCAGTAAATTATTCATTGTAAGAAACAGCAGGATAGGCTATGTCAGTTACATCAGTGTTGTATTGAATCTGTTCCAAGGTACAACAGACTACAGAGGTGTGATGTATCACAACAAAAGGTGAAGCATGAACAGACAAGTAACCCTCAAAATACCCAAATATTTTCAATAACCCCAGTAACTCAGTAGGAATACAAATGAAGAAAAACCTTACCTTTTTTTAAAACTGCAATCACTATTCAAAGATCCAAGCCTTGAAAACTTTTAAGTACAACTAATCAGAGAAGATTTGTGGACACATCATTACTCAGGACTGGGATCAAATTAATTGAAAAACATTTTCAAGTGTTTTACTGTATTTCAGCAAATAAATGTTCTTTCTCTAAAAGCCCAACAAAAATTATTACATGTTGTGGTAGGATGCTTACAAAGAATTGTTTCAGATTGATTATTTTCTATAATCTAAGGTCCTGTGAAAATCCTTAAAACCAAATATTTCCTATAAGGCTACGCAGTCCTGTAATCAAGTAATCAATTCAATAAGAATTCTGACTTCTATTTTAAAAATTTGATTCAGGGTAAACCCTTAACACTCCAAATTAGCTTCTGAAATTCAGAGATTTTGACAGAACAGAACTTCTAACAGTTATTCCTTTTCCTCCACCATACTAAGAATGCTTTTTTTGTTATTTAATTGATTTTCCTAGAATATGATAAGACAGGCTTCTCAAAGACAATGAAAAGAGACCCAGAAATTACTTCACACTGGTACTGATTCAAGACCTTTCTATTTTTACAGCCAGCATTAAAGTTATATTTTAGTCAAATCTAGTTTCATTAAATGACACTGTAGATACAGTTTGCTCTGTTTTGAACAGCAGTTGCAGTGTAATTAGTACCACTTAATGGAATAATGTAACTGAGGGGCATATTGTTATTAATCAAATTCCAACATCAAGCTGGCTGCTGTAATAATGGGAGCCATTATTGACTGATGAGCTGTTCAGCCTGGAAACTGACCCTAACTGAATCCTGTCTTTCCAAAAAGGAGTAGGCAGGCAGAGACCTCAAAGTAACTTGCTTCTAGCACTTCCATGACATAGATCCATGCCAGGTACTATAAAATGTGAGGCATTGCATTTTCAAATAAAAGAAAAAGAACGTGAGAATGTCAGGATTGAAAATATAAGTCAATTAATAGTCTTCTTTAAACCAGAAATGTAAGATTTACTCTCTCATAGTCATGAAATTTTGTGATAAATATTGTGAACTTACCCAGGGTGAGTGGGTAACTACTACCAATGTAAAAATATTTAGGTCTTCTGTTCAGAATCTAAAGAAATCTTCACAAATTATAAGTTTACACAGGTACCCGTGGAGAGGTTAAAGCTGACTAAAACTTCGTGTGATTCTCACAATACTGAGGTGATAATCTGCCCAGCAGTTGTCTTTGTGCCATGTACATAGTACTATTATCTCCTCTTAATTCTGAAAGCAAAGCAAAACAACAACCACAACAACAGAGAGAGGAGAGGGTGATAGGTTTTTTTCCCATCTCGATTTCCTGAAAAAATAAGGTGACATGCTTGTTGACTTTGAATAGCTTCCCTCCCAATACTTTCATTCTGAGCTGGCAGTTTTCAGTATTGCTCCTGAGTTGATCCGGGAAGGATCTAAAAGCCATATTCAAGCAGAAATTCAGTCTGTCATTTAAATCTCATGGCTGCCTGCAGCAGACCAGAAATGCTACAGAAGCAACAGCTCCTTCACAAGTACCTGGGATACACGCAGCACTTCAGGAGAGCAGAGTACAGGAAGAGCTTTGTAGTAGTATGCACTGTAACAGAAAAAATCAAAACCAATAAGAACAACAAGATCATGTTGTGAAAAATATTGCCATTATTAAACCAGCTGCTACAGGAAAGTGTCCTTCCCCTTCTACTACTGTGAATATGTATCTTAAATCCAAGTGTAGTTCAGCAATGAAGTATCCCATTCTATCTCAATAATTGGGATTATTGTTTAAGTAAATTAAGTAAATTAGGTACTCAAATAAATAAAGTCTGCAGTGAGATTATTAACTATATTGGTGTTTAGATTATGATTATTAGATGCCTGTTTTGACCTCCCACCAAGGTGTATCCTTGTTAAATCCTTGTTCCTAGCACACATGCTGATTTGTACAAACATGACATAATAGTTCTATTTTGAATTATTTCTATTCTTTCCTTCCACCCCCAAAAATAAGGGCAAGAATGTATTAAAAAAAAAACAACAAAAACAACAACAACAACAACAACAACAAAAACCAGTAAAGAATACATTGCAGCATAAGATTCTCTGGCAAAAGATAAATAAATGGTAAACTCATTATCCAAGCTTGTGGTTTCATAGTCAACTGAAATCTATCTAAATTTATGATCTCTATTTATCCCTGCCCATAGCTCAGTAGAGGTTTCAGGATGTTCCTTGGATCATTATGTAGGATTTCTGATGTTGATTCGTGGCTGGATTTGAAGGTTAAAGGGGATTATTTTTTTATATATATAAATACAGAATTACTGAGGTTGACAGGGATTATCTCTAAGGCTTCCTTTGCTAATAGAAAAACAGAACTCTGGACTATGGTCAAAAAACTAAAATAATATTTTCAAGCAGAAAAGTTGTAGGCTAGATAGTCCCTTAGTTACAAATATGAAATGATATGGTATTTAGGTATATAATCTACACAATTATGCTTTCCTCTGATTATATATTCTGTATCCAAATTACAGCTACATTTAGACTCACTAAAATGGATTGGCAGACTGCAAACGTTCATATAGACTGCTGGCTCATACATTAAACTTGGGAAGAAAAACTAAAGTAGAAGTTGACAATGAAGCTATTTATTCTTATGGACTTAATTACGTTATGTTACATAGAATCAATTGAAAAGAATGAGATTACAAAGGAGACAGTATCCAAGAGATCTTTCAGGATTTCACAGGAGAAGCAGTTTGTGTAGATTTTTGTTTCATTTCCTTTCCTTTCACAATATCCAGATTTCTATGTTCAGGTTTTTAAAAAAGCCTGTATTTGCACTACATTATTTGAAGAAGGACTGATTTCTCCTTGGGCTCTTTTGCAATCCACTTTTACATTCCTCTATAATAAGAATTGGAATGGTTAGTGGTTGTTTGAAATTTAATTGGCATTCATACCTATTTCAGTTGTTTTGAAACCCGATCTAATAAAATTTATTGGCTTGGAAAATTTGAGCATTTCCTTTACGTAGGGGCTATGAATGAATGACTTCTCCCATCAGAGCAATCCTGGCAATTATGATAGTGATTTTGGTTTTTCAGGAATTCACCTCGAATTTCCATATATTTATGTAAAATGCACACCTAAAATACTAAGCACATCACCAAGTTATCAGATTGGGCAAAGCCAGCAAACTATGGCCTGAAGGAAATGCACAGCTACCTTACCTGTTCAGAGTCCCGGGCACCTTGCCCAGAGGAGGCTGTGAACCACTGAACTCAGCTGGAGCTTCCTATATTAAAAACCATCCTAAAAACCTTGCAAAATGATCCTGATGTTTGGGCCAAAGCTAACCCTCCACCCATTATCCTGGCCTGAATCCTGGCTATCAACCAGCAAATGAAAAAGGAACTGAAAATTCTTCTTTATTTAATTACTGAATTCTCATTAACTGGTTGATACTATTTTTATCTAAAGCAGTTTACAGGGAAGGCAGCCATTCCCTTGATGTTCCTCCTTTTATAACCCCACATATTCAGCCCATATAGTTTAAGAAACAAATACAGCATTTGGCATGGTCAGGCAAGAAGGTGTTCTTAGTTCCACTGCAGTTCCACTGCACTTAGCTCTTCTGCATTATGGACCAGGTGAGTAGAGTAGTGAAGGCTACTTCACTACTGGTTAAAGGAGTTAATTGAAACAGCTGAATTTTCTATGCATTGTGCAAGATAATAAGCTTGGAACACTGAAAATAAATGCAGAGTATATATTCAAATATTTTTTAAAAAAAGAGAGAAAGAGATAATCAACAAATTACCTTTAAAATCAAGATTTTAAAGAAAGCCTATTAATGAACTCACTGAATAATGTGGAATGTTTTCATCCCTCTATCTATAAAATGCAGTAGTTAATTATTATATCATCTGAACCAAGAAATTCACTCCTGTAAATTTCTCAGTGAAGTCAGGACATGTCCTTTAACGACTGATCTTACATGTGAACAATATTCCACAGTATCCTTAATAGGTTAGATAAACATAATAATTATATTCTAAATTCATTCTGTCGCTACTCAGTAATTGTTACATCAGATAAATAAATTTACAGACTTCTGACCAGAATACTCGCATGAAGTCCCTTAAAATACAAATTCAGATTGTTCTTTGACTGCAATTTTAATCAGCAGTGCACATTTATATACAACCTCTGTCATGAGAAACACCAACAGAAAGTATTCTAGGTGACACTTAATTAGAAATGTGCCTCCTTAAGGAAATAATTCCATTTGTGATGCAGTCTTTGGTCTTGCTAAAGGCTTTTATATCTAACTAAAGATATTCCTAAGGCCTTTTCTCCTTTAAAAATATATTTTTCTGAAGTTACTTGTAATTCGAGGTAATAACTACTTTTTCATTATAAAAAAGGTAATAACTAATTTTTCATTATATTTTAAAATTGTCTTTTGCATTTTAGTTGAAGCTCTTTTTGAATCTGTATTTCTCATCTAGTTTTTAGTTAAACCTAAAACTGTATGGTTTATATAATATCCAGCTTGTTAAGTGATGCAAACTTCAGCAAATTTGTCTTTTTAGGTTTTTTTACCTCTTTACAAAGAACCATACAAAATAATTACATGGCAGGACACACACAACTAAATTTCAATGGGTTTAGTTTTTCAGGTCACAACACAGTTTTTCTTGTGAAGAAACAAGATGCTGTTGAAAAAAAGGCACACAAAGTCTGATCCTTATTTCACGCTACTGTAAATAAGGAATAATGTTAATAAAGGAACAACCAAAAGCCCAGCAAATGTGTTGTGGTAGAATAAAATTTACTATTTTTTTCTCCTTTGTTGTCTATCAGTATTCATACCCTTGTTTGACACATTCTATTCTGATCAATCTCACTCACATTATAACTGTATTGAGGTATGGGAATTATCTTCTTTACCAAAATAAACATTTATCAAAAATTTCAAAATCAACCATAAATTCAAGAGATAAATAGGTATGTACCAAAAAAAGAGAAAATTTTGCATAGCTGAATAGAAAAAATTTGCTTATAAAAGTATTTCAGCATTTTCTTACTACAAATAAGGAAAGAAAGGCTTAAAATAAGGAGTGTCTCCTTGAGACAGAATCTGTATGATTTAGAATTAATGTTGTCTTCTGTCCTTTAAATTAAAAATGTTTATCTGCTGAGATAAGATTCAAAAATATAAGTAATGCCACAATCTTAAAATTGTACCATCATCTAGCCCATCTCTAAATTTCCATACTTCCCTACTAGCAAGATAAATCTTTACTGAAATTGCACCTTCATAGGAGGAATAGAAATTTTCCATATCCATCCAGGTCTTAGAATTTTCCTTATGTATTTTTATGCAACAGCTCTAGGCTCTTCTCTAATGTAAAAGCCAGAAGCACACAAATTTATGTTTGGGATTGTCTTTTTAAATCACAGTCTTTCAAGTATGTATTATCTCTACCTCCATGTTTAGGCTTTGATTTCAACAGCTTCATTTTTTTTCTTTTAGCCCACCCAATAGAATAAATATGCAAGTTCCAGAGCCCAAGCATTCCCAGGTGTTATTCAACAGTGTACACACTACCACAATGCCAGAAGATAGTTCACTAATAAGTAATTGTAAATACCTCTGTGTTCCAGAATCATGTATATACCAATATCTCTTATCCAATTCACACACAACTGGTATTTTGCATTGGTCAAATGCAAAAAACGGATGAGGAAGGCTATTGCAATTTACCACTGTTTTTCTGCACAACTACTTTCAGATTATAATATTTTGGTGAATAAAATATATTTTATTTCAAAGAAACTTGCTTGTGTTTTGTCATGTATATTTTGCTGAGCACTTTATGTAATGTTATATGTCCCTCATGAGATGATTTATGCCAAAAATTCCCATTTTTTGATGTAAAGACTGCTAAAGCTGTAAATTATTTTTGGCTGCTTCAGGTGCTGGCATTAAGGGAGTTGATATCTAATTTAAATGGGTTAAACTGGAATTTTCCTAATGTTGCCATATTTTGAAAAATATTTGACATATTTTCACATATAGATAAAGAAACTGCCCCATCTTTCTCCTGTGACAGTAAGGAGATACTCAGACAATTGCAATTTCTTACTTGCATGAGTCTGTTGTGATTTTCTGAAAGCATCAGAGAAGTGACCACTCCTGAGGGAGGGGTTGGTCCTTTTCTTGGGGCAAGGAATTTGTGCCCTCACTTTTGAAAGACAGCAGAAACTGCAGACTTAAACCTCTGCGTCCTTCACTGGTTTTTCCACCTGCTCCCCTCATTTCCCCAGCAGAAGTTCCAGATCTTTTCCTTCCCATTGTGAAAGCCCTAGTGCTACTCTGTTTTGCATATTTCCTTTTGCTAACCCTTAACCTGGAAAATCCTAAAACATTTTGATAGGTTATGTGTCTTTCTATAAGCAAAAAGTATGAATCTCCTCTCCTCTCTTTGTCAAAATATGCTCTCATTGTCTGCTTGTACCAAATGTCCTGTATAACTATAGTCCAACATCTCATAATATGAACCTTGTAAGTGTAGGCTGAATAACATGATAGGTATAACTCCTGTCAGGACATTTCAAAGACTATGCCATATCTTATTAGTGATATTAAGCAAAAAAGCTTCCACACATTCCAGAATTTGTGAGCAGAAACTCATTTTTATTTCTTCAATACTGACAAAGTTTTAACAGATACTTCTATGCTAAGTTTTTATATGAGCTATAAACTCAGTCTTATAGTTACTGATGAAGTTGCATTTGTTTTATCCCTGATGGCCTAGCCTGAATTTCAATTATACATCCACTTAAATTTCACTTTGTTGTCAGGTTAGCTCCCCAGTTTAGTGTGAAATATTTAACCACACCTCTTTTTTAAATTGCTATGAAATGCCCTGCAGTTCTTTGACAATCTTTACTTGCTGCACAAGACTGGCTGTTTTGTCACAATCTTCTACCAGCTTCATTATAACTAACAAAATCACCTGATTATTGGACACAAAGAGGATTCCATGAGGGAGCAGCCAGCCACTAATGCATCCCTCTCACTGTGATATGTGGCCTCTTGAACAGGTTGTCACTTGGAGGCATTGACTTCGAGAGCAGAGCAACATTTGGGATAAATCTATCCCTATCTATATTAATATCTTTAACATGGATCACACTTACACCTGCACAGTTACATGTACTTGCACCAGCTTTCAAGGTTTTGTTTGGATATGTCTATCTGCAATGGTCCAGGCTCATAGTCTTTTAGAGTCACATCGTATTTTTCATCAGTCCCCAATCCTGACTCTGTATCAACATATATGACATTTCCTAATTTTTTGCTAGCTATTTAAATTAGAAAAGCATTGCCCTTCTCTTTCAAGCACCTGTTAGTAGAGCTTTTGTTATGAGACAATTTGAGAATATTTTAAGAAAGTTCATTTTATCAACCAGATCTCTATTTGTAAGTGTTCATAGAATCATAGAAAGGTTTGAGATGGAAGCAACATTGAAGATCATCCATTTCCAACCCTCTGCCATGGACAGGAGCACTTTCCACTAGACAGGTAGCTCAAAGTCCCATCCAACACGGCCTTCCAGGATTGTTCTCCTGTTAACTTGTACAGGGTAGAGAGATTCCTGCTTACCCTCCTTCTCTCTGTCCTCAGGATCTTTAACTCTACTATTTCATGATCAATGCACTCACAATAGACCTGGAGCTTTACATTCCTGTGTTGGTTTTGCACAGCCTGGTTTTTGGTAGTGAGGGTCCACAGAGATGGCTTCTGTGAGAAGCTGCCAGAAGCTTCCACCATGTCCAGCAGAACAAATCCCTGATGGCTCTGAACATGGACATGCTGCTGGCCAAAACTGGGCCAGTTAGAGAGGTTGGTTATCACACCTCTGGGATAACATATTTAAGAAGAAACTCAAAACAAAGCAGATGCAGTTTTTCCTCTAGTCAGAGAAGAGGAGGAGGTGAGAACATGTGAGGGAAACAACATGGAGACACCAAGGTCAGTGCAGAAGGAGGGCAGGAGGTGCTCCAGGCACTAGAGCTGAGGTTCCTCTGCAGGCCACGGTGAGACCGTGGTGAAGCAGCTGTGCCTCTGCAGCCCATGGGGATCCGCGGGGAATGCAGAGATCCGCCCACAGTCCGTGGGGATCCATGGGGAATACAGAGATCCACCCACAGCCCATGGGGATCCATGGGGAATGCAGAGATCCACCCACAGCCCGTGGGGATCCATGGGGAATGCAGAGACCCACCCACAGCCCGTGGGGGAGGCACTCACGCTGGAGCAGGTGGATGCCTGCAGGAGGCTGTGATCCCGTGGGTGTCCTGGAGGAGAGAGGGGGCCCTCACTTCCAGGCTGGAGCAGCGTGTCCTTGGAGGATGCCCCCCGTGGAAAGAGAGGCCCAGGGGCTGCAGGTTTGGGAGCACTGTCTGCCCGTGGGGGCAGCTCACGCTGCAGCAGGCGCGGTTTGGCTGCTGCTCGGGAGAGTGGAGCCACGCCAGGGAAGTTCACGGAGAGCTGTCTCCCGTGGGAGGGACCCCACGGCCTCACAGGGGAAGGGGTCCTCTCCTGGAGCAGAGAAGAAAATCTCCGTGATGAACTGACCAAAACCCCCGTGCCCTGGCTCCCTGAGCTGTCAGTGGGAAGGAGGGAGGAGTTGGGGGTGAAAAGGGTGTTTTAAGGTCTTATTTTATTCTCATTATCCTTTTCCGACCCTGTTAGTAATAAATTCACTTGTACTGCTAAGCTGAGCCTGTTTTGCCCCTGGAGTGTTTTCTCCCGGTCCTTATCTCACGTCATGAGCCCTTTATTAATTTTTTCTCTCCTGTGCCCAGCTGTGGCAGGTGAGGGTGAGGAATTGGCTTTCATGGGTGCCTGGAATTGGGCCAGTGTCAAACCACGACAATTCCCTACCAGCTTCTGCTCTTTGTGACAACAAGGTCCAGCACAACACCTCTGAATTATGACTGATTCCTCTGAAGGCTGGCCACAACTTCCCCATGAAACTGTATACTGATTCTTCCCCATTATTTTTATCCCAATGTCTACTCATGGTATTCTTCATCATAATTTTTTTCCAAATTTCTCTGGTACAGCATGCAGACTTGATGAAGTGTTCCTTTTCCTAAATTTTGCAGGAACTCATTTAAGTTTCTGAGGGGTTTTTTTTAAGACAAGGTGTTCTCTTTTTTTAATGCTGATGGCTCTGTTAGAACATATCCTGATTTCATAGATTTTAATGGAATCAAATGTGATTATTTTACAAACTTTAAGTAAATATTGTAAGACAGAAGTTTTTTCCTCTTCTTCTAAGGTCTTGTTCTAAATCCTCTTCTACTGACACTACACAAAATCCTTTCCAACTCCCATCCTATAATAAAATGCTGCAGCATTCGAATTCCTAAATTTCCTTCTAACTACTTGATGAAACAAAGAATTCTCTTAACTTTAAGGTAAAAAATTTCATTGGCTATATTTAATTTCCATATTCTTTGGCAAGCTTCTTGACTCCACTGTGTTAAAAAGGATTTCATCATTAGTCCTCCTGGTTTACCAAATTGCTCGTCAACTTTTTTGACTTTCATTATGTCTAAACATAGTTTGGCATTTGACTTGCCAAATTATATGCCCTTTTCCTCTGAAAATTACTACCACTCTTTGAAGAGTTTCTAATAGTTTTTACTACATTGCTAAATAATGATTAATTTGAGGTGAAATCTTTTTTTTAATATATATAGTCCTTATTGCCTATAAACTGTAATGTACCCATTTTAGCACTTGCAAGTAATTAACTGTTTTTTGCTGTGTGTTTTAATTTATTTTAGCTTTTTTTTCAAGGAGCTCTCTTTTTTCACAGCTCAACATTATTCCATGCATCTACTTAATTTTTTTTCACTGATGCATCTTGAATTTTATTACGGGGTCTTCAAGGTCTTAATAAATGATTTAGACACAGAAGTTGAAAGTATAATGTTTGCTGATGATACGAAATTGGGAGGAGCTGTTGATTCTCTCAAAGGTAATGAGAGAGACCCTGCAGAAAGGCCTCAAAGAATTAAAGGGGCAAATAATTACCAAATATATGAAGTTTTAACAACTCAGAAGGAGCAGGCACCAACCTCTTCTCTCTGGTGACTAACAATAAGACCCAAGGGCATGGCATGAAGCTGTGTCAGGGGAAGTTTAGACTGGATATCAGGAAAAAGTTTCTTCACCCAGAGGGTGGCTGGACACTGGAACAGGCTCCCCAGGGAAGTGATCACAGCACCAAGCCTGACAGAGTTCAAATTTTGGACAATGGTCTCAGGTACATGGTGGGATTCTTGGGGTGTCCTGTGCAGGGCCAGGAGTCAGACTAAATGACCCTTGTGTGCCCTTTCCAGCTCAGGATATTATAAGATTCTATGATTTCAGGTATTTGGAGCAGTTCTAGAACAGTTCTTCATCTGTAACATTTTGAAGTGAGCCATGTTTTTTGCTAGTGGACTAAGTCAAAACCAGCTACTTCTGTTTGTGTTTACTACTTTATTACCAGACTCTGCTAAATTGTCTAATTGTGATAATAGGGACATTCTACCACTTCTGTGGGGTAGGCTTTACCATCTTTTTTTGCCTCACACAGTAAATTGTTTCTGAAAACTATCTGCTGCCTTCAACATATGCGTATGTCTAGACTTCCCATCCTATGCTGTGCAGTAAACTCAAAGTACTAGGCCTGCCTTTGACTTTGTTCTTTTGTTCTTACAAGGCCTGTTGTACTTGCCTTTCTTTGTCTCTCCTGATTCCTACTTATTTTTTAATTAAAAACAAGTTGAATGAAAGAAGGGACATGTCTATTTTTGTTTCTTTTGTCTTCTTTTTCTAAGGAAAACACACCACTTTTCCTCTGGGATTTCCCTTGTTTGAGGATAAATAATTAGAACGGAATGAGTAAAATATGCATAAAATTTTAAAAGTTTGCTATTTCAAATGTAAGTTAATGTCTTTGAATTACACAGTTACATTGTCCTATAGCTATTATCCTATTAAGGACTTTTTGCTGACAGTTAACATGCCTCAGAATATAGCCAGGATTATCTTACTCACAATAACTTCTGAACTTTTTCAACATTTGCTGAGTGACAAATTTCAGGTTCTGTTGACTCAGAGATGCAGTGTATTATTTTTTAACCAAGTATTTAAGAATATAAAAGCTATCTCAGGATACAACTCTTCTCATGGTAAACAACGATTCTCATCTTTATGCAAAAGATCTGTGGTTTAACTTTGCATTTTCATTTTTCCTAATTTTTTTGAAAGAGCCAACCATCAATAAAACTTCCGTAGTGTTTTTCAACACCTCTTGGGGAAATAGTCCCTGTGATAACAAATGAAATGAGAACTCAATTTACTTCAATGAACAGCAACAGCGTAAACAATCTTCTTTCATGTATAGAAACATAAGATAGAAAAGAAAGTAACGTATTTTTGTTTTCAAAAACATGGAAAGAACAATGAAGCCCAAATTGAAATATTTCAAATATTTCTCATTATTTATTTGTGACAACATTCACTGACCCCATTATATATTTCACCTTTATTTGTAGTGTTCTTCCACTGCAATATTAAAAGAACAGAAACAGCTTCGTACTCACTTGGTAATTTGACCAATTATTTTTGTATACTTGTGTCTAAAGCCATTCTGCATTTCTATGTCAACCTTGAATTGCAGAGATTAGTGCCACAGCTTAACAACAGGGAAGATGATCTTTATTGTGAGTGGATTTTTTCACATCCTTGTACAAATAAGATTAGATGCAGTATGAAAAGCAAGCTGTAAGTACATGACATTTTCCCAATAAGTGTTTTTCATTATATTGATGCATACATAAAACTCCTGCCACATCAAATTTTGTAACTCTGTTCCATGTGTCATTTAGGATTTGAATTCTGACAGTACCCCACTTTCCTGACAAGAACCATAACTTCCATTAGAAAATGTGTTCTTTTTGCATACTCATCTATTTAACAGCGGAAAATACCCAAGTTTAAATATATCATGTCAGAAAAAATAATTTGAAACTTTCGTATGCTCAGAAAAAATCTTTCCCTGACTTCTGTGTCCTTGAACAGGAAGAGGTAGATTGGGTCAGATATGATGATGTATTTGTTTTCGCACCTCTAGACACTTCACATTCAGTCCTTCAGATCACAGTTTGGATTTTTTAAAATTAAGTAGGAAGTGCTGCTATAAAAACCTACAAAATATTCAAAATTGTGAAAACAGAACCATATATAAACCTTACAAATATACAGTCTTACCATTAACATCAGTTTTGTCCTAATAACTTTCATAACTGAGATGCAAGTAAAAATTAAGAGCTTTGGCAGGATAAATGCACAAATATTTGTCCAGACAGAAGGTATCTTTCCTTAACTTGGAAAAGGTACTTTCATTTCAATATACGGATATCTTGATTAGAACTGTTTCAAGGTAACTACCACAGTACAGTTACATAAATAGGATTATAATATATTTCCATCTGGAAACAGTTCCTAAGGCATCTTCTTATTATAAATGAAACTTCATAGAATAATGGTTTCTTTTATCTTTTTGGTATTTTCTTTCTAAAAATATCCAAAATACTGCTTTATGTGATATATATAAAATGTTAAGGCCGGGGAAGTTTTATCAGTATGATTAAAATAGTCCAGGATGCACTATTTCATGTGTGAACCAGTCCCAACAAAATATATCACCTAGGCAAAAAAATCTATATTTGTTTTAGATACACTTTAAATAAAAATGAGTGAGGACTAATAAGGTCAGCATTGAAATAAATCATGAGCACATGAAAAAAAAAGTTTAATTTATTCTATGATTTTCTGCTGTAATGAACTTATTTCTGCTGCGAAGTTTCTAATACTTATTTAAGTCAAGATATTTCACTACATATGCAAATTTTTTGATCCAACATAATCTGACATATTGATTTGTAGATTTGTGCATGTTATACAATTACCATGCTATGTCTCCTCCCTTTTGAATCACTATAGAAATTTACCCAGGGATGTTTAAAAAAAGTAGTTAACTGTGAACTATTCTAGCAACAGATATGAAATTTCAAAAAATTCATGAATTATTCCAGTTATCCCTCTGTGTGCTCTTAATTGCGTAGAAGTTAAACAGTTTTATGATGAAAACTAACAAGGAATTCTGAAGTTCATAATGTTATTCTAGATGTTTGCAGCAGAAGCACAAAAGCAAATGCAGCTTTTCTGCATCTGTTATTCATATATCAATGCAGAATATAAAATTTACTTGTTTTACCAGGAGGAAGGACTATGTTCATTCACTTGGGAAAATAGAAAGCCATTGCAAAACAATCTATTTTGCATTTCCAGTTACACAGGAACTAAAAGACTCTTTCTGGTTTTGGTGTATTCTTTCTTTCATTGGTAATAGACGATAATAATACCATAATTTCATTTTATGATGGACCCAGCAGTTTCTCTCTCTAATAGTTGTCTTACACTTTCAGTATCATTGTAATGATTGCAAGACATTAATGCCTCCTGCAGTGTTTAAAGTGGCGTCAGTGTATAACATAACACATTTTTATAAGCAAGTGGCAGTTCCTTGTGTTTTCTGTTCTTCAAAATAATTTCAAATGCATATTACAAGTTCAAGTAAATGTATCAACTAGTAAGACTGCAGTACTGCAAAAAGAGATTGTATTTTTTTTTGAGATTCTTTGTTAAAATTTTGTTGCATCTTATTGCAGTGTTTAAAGAAACTAATAAAAGGTAATAAGATGTAAAAGAGCATATGAGAAAACTTCAGATATTGAAGTCTTCTAAATATTTTTAAAGGAATTATTGTTTTCCATAATAGAGGGCTCCATGTTTCTAATCTTGAGATTCTATTTTCAAAATCCTAATCCTTTTCTTGATTGAATGTTTGTAAATCACTGAACTAATGTCTAAATTATGGTCTGTTTCTGAATTCTGGTTGTGTCTAATCGTGACAATAGAGGAAGCAGTTAAGTTTCCCCAGGCTGAGAGCTGCTCAGTTCTTTCAAACTAAGAAAACAATAATGGGGTGCAAATGGCCCATTTGTAAGTATCCACTTTCTCTAGGGACCTGCTGTCTGCTGCTTGTGCAAGAATATGCAGTCCATCATTAGTTCCTTGGAGTCCCTATTGTATGGATTCCAATGAAAAACAGAAGAGAAAAGTACAAAGTTCTTGCAACCTTACATCTTAAACAAGTGCAGTTTATGGGAGAATTCTACTGCTGTCTTGGTTTAGATAGACAGGTATCTGCCAGGGAGGGTTGGAGTCTTCCTTGAAATGTAAGCCCCCCCTCCCTTTTCTTTTCAATTATAAGTTTATAATCAGAGGCTCTTAGGCAAAGATTTTGGGAATAGGAAATAGCAGTTCTTTACTAGTATGTATTACAAAAGCAAACAGACAAAAAAAAAGAACCAAACAACTACAGCATTAATAACAAAAGACAACAGTACCAAGAACCTTGAAGGGGTTTTGCTTCACAAAACCCAGGGCAGTTCGGTTTTGGTGCCTTTGCAGGATCCTCAAAGCACCAGGTTGGAACGGTGGAAAGTCCCGGGCTGGTAGCTGAGATGACAGGGTGTCCAGGCAGTCAGAGGCAGAAATGTCCCAGCAGGCAGGGGGGTGCAGGGTCACACTGTAGCAAGAGAAGCAGCGCCGAAGAAGCCGAAGGCGAGGTAGGGCTGGCCCAGCTCCCGGGGTGGCTGAGAAGGCTCCGGATTCAGGCCGAACCGATGGTAGTAGATATCCCAGGACTGGATCCCTTTTGCCACAGCGAAAAAACTCCTCCAGCCAGCGGGTCCTCTCTCCCCGAACGCCAAAAAAGAGCAACCCCCAACTCCTAAAGCTCTGTCTCCCAGCAAGCTTGTCCCCCTTTGTTTCAGTTAAGTATCCTTAAGTATCCAATACTTGGTCTCCTTGGTAACTTATGGGGAAAAAATTTCTTTAGAGAAAAAAGAAGGAACAAACCCAACCCCCCACAACTGCAAATGGTAGTCGAATTTGTAAGTCAGACTACAAATGTTTCTTGACATACCTAAAAAGAAATAAAATCTAGTCTTCTCTTTATCTTGAAATCCCATGTAGGCAAGTTTCATCCAAGGAATTCTTCTGAAATGGGGGAAGGGGAAGGGGAAGGGGAA
>VXBN01013345.1:37054-57696 GCA_013397395.1 Sinosuthora webbiana
GAGGGAGAGAGGAAGGGAAAGGGAAAGGGAAAGGGAAAGGGAAAGGGAAAGGGAAAGGGAAAGGGGAGGAAAGCTTTTGAATGATGTTACCTTCCAAGCTGTGGAGTTCTACTTCATTTTTCTGTGTTTGAAAGATTTCAGTCAAATTTACCACAGTGTTACAAGAGTACACCGACTAATAATTGTTCTAAACTTCAAATTGTATCAGCTACTCAGGACTCAATGGTACTGTAGTCTCTGTCTGACAACTGCTAACTCATTTCTCCATTATTTAAGTCTCTGAATGCTTTCATCCAGTCATGGCTACAATTATTACTACTCAGTAATGACCATCTTATCTATTGTACAGTAGTTACTGTGGTGAAACTGATTACTGTGCTTCATATATCATATATCCCAAACAAACAGCATGGAATTTTCAGATATTTCAGTGATGTGCTTTCAGATATTTTAAATGTTAGATAATTTAGAATTCTGCTTTTATATCAAAAGGAATTATTACTTGAAGAGAAACAAGGTCAAAAAGTTAAATAATGTGACAAAGAAGATAGCTGAATTGCTATAGACACCTTAATGAAGTCTTTTAGAATCTGAAGGCTTTATCTCATTTATTATTTATCTAACTGTGTGAAGCACAGTAAATTAGATAAAGGAAAAGAAAATGACAAAGATGTGCATTGAGCTGCAGTCATCCTGCACTGGGCTGATGATTTATGTCTATTCCCATTGTCTGAGATGCATTATCATTAACTGATTGTCTTAGTTTGAAAGACAGGTGTCCACCAGGGAAAGCATGAGCCTCCCTTGGAATGGAGAATGCAAACCCTCTCCCTCCGAATTATTACAATTCTGAAACTAAGGGGTTCTCAGGCAAGGGTATGGGGGTAGGAATAACAGTTCTTTACTACTTTATGTAACAAGGCAAACAAAAAACAATAACTATGGCATTAACAACAAACAGATTTAGGAAGCTGGGGACGGCTGAGAGGGGAAGGGATGGAGGAGAGGCTTTGCTTCACAAAACCCTGGGGCAGTCTGATCCCCGTGCTCTGCAGGGCTCTGAGGAGCACCGAGCTGCAAGGGCAGGAAGGAGCAGAAATCCCGGGCTGGTGGATGAGATGTATCAGAAGCTCCGAGGCGATAGCTGGAGCTGTGGGGATGTCCCGGCAGGGCAGGGGCTGCGGGGCTACAGCGCAGCACAGACCCAGGGCAGGGCCGGAGAAGCGGCGGGGCCGGGACAGCGGCGGCCTGGCTCCCAGCAGGGCAGGAAAAGGCCGGCTCAGGATTCCCGGGCACACGAGCGGATGGTGACAGGCCCCTAGGACTGGACTCCAGCGGTGACAGTGAATTCTCCCCGCAGTAAGCAACAGCTTGCCCGTCCTCCTTCTAATGACGAGAACGAGAGCAGCTGCCCCCAAAAATCTCACGGTATCTTCTCCCTCCAAGAGAAACTCCCAGAGACAAATGAAGTAGCCACTCCTCTACTCTGGCTGCTTCTTTTTGTTTTTGCTTAAGCACCAATAAGAATCCAGTAGTTAGTTTCCTAGCAACTTATGTGTAAAAATTCTATAAGTGAAAAAGAAACAAATCTAATCCCCAACACCGATAAACTGTAACACAAACAGAAAAGGTCCAGAACCTGAATATGTTTCATCTAAAAGAATATAGCCATCAAGTGTAAATGTAATAACTTCTAATAGTCCTTACTTAACAGCTCTCACTTTAGGGGTAAGTAAGGAATGGAGAACCAAACATACAGGAGGAACAAACAGGGCAGTTCTAAGATCAAACTGCCACAGATAAGTATTTATAGTCTCTATGTGATGATAAAAGCAAAGAACAACACTTTAGAATGTCTGTGCAGGCCACCAAATGAGGAAATATTTATTATTAATTAATTTAAAAGTAGAAGCCTGATAAGTATGAAAAAGATTGGAAGTATAGTGAGTAGCTTTAATAATTAAACTTATTGATATATTTGTTGGGAAACACAGATGTGAATAGGCCAGCAACGTTTTTGTATGTCTTCTCTGGAGCAAAAAAAAGATGGAGAAAAAGACTGAAGGAAGACTTTTCCCAAGTGTGTTTTTTTCCCAGCAGTTAAGCCAAAAGCAAGAAGTTAGTCTAGATTGACTAATTAAAATAGACAGTCGTTCCTTAAAAGAGGTTGGCAGGTGTTTAAAAAGTCTCAATATTCAGTATTAAATGTAAATTTTCCTAAGGCAAAAGAAGATAGAAAGTGTACCAAATTTCCCCAGTAAGCTGTTCAGTCCTTGCGCTCAAGTAGAAAGCACCAAGACAGTGGCAAAACAGTAAATATTTAAAGACAGGCAGAAAAAAACCCAGAAGAACATAGGCCCAAAATTAGAAAGGTCAAGATTCAAAATGAGATACAACTAGCAGGGAACGTAAAGGGCAAGAACAAGCCATATTACAATTAGATTAGGAGGCAACCCAAGCGAAGAATCTGTCCATTCTATATAGATACTGGAGGCTAATGACAAACAATGTCGAGAAGTCTGACATGTTTAATGCCCCCTTTTTTTCAGTTTTCACTGTAAAGGTTAACTTTAATCAGACAATTAATTATCAAAGACAGAAGGCAGTAAGAAGGAAAACAGAACTAGAAAGATTTTCACTGTTGTCCACCTACCTGTGTCTAATGAAATTCTCCCCAAATTATGTGGAATAATGCCTGTGGCAACTTCTAATTACCTTTCAGGCTGACTAGGAACCTGGAAACTGGGAAAAAGGCAATGAAGTGAAATAAAATGAAGGAAAATAAGGGGAAAAAAAAGTGTTCACTCATAAATTAGGTTCAGTTACCTAACTCACATAGTCCAAGTTTTCTGCCTGATATAATATCCCTCTCCACTGATAAGACAAGGAAGGTGGTTCTGCCCAAAAAATACCTCATTTACAACATAGATTAAATTAACAGTGCATATCTTAAGAAAAATACTAAAGTGGATTATGAATTACAGATTAATAACCTTAATTTTTTATGGTCTCACTTGATTTTCTGTAAGATGAGAAAGAATATTCTAGAGTAGGGCACAAAACTCTAGGGTTACAGTTGTCTTTGTAACTGAAATTAAAATTCCAATATAAACAAAGAGGGACTTAGAAAGTTTCTCCAGCAGTGAATGCAAAGTCTAGCGTTGTTCAAGGGTTTCATTAGTTACTATGATGACAAAATATAAACTACAGTGTAAGGTAAGTGAAGAACTAGATTCAAAAAACCTATAGTGTTTCATTTTCTTGAGTTTTTTAAGACTAAATAGAGTAAGGATTCACTAGGGATAGGTTCTCAATCTAGGCCTATCTTAATTTTTTTATAACAAAATGAGTGATAAAGTATGGTATTCCCATATTATATTTGCAGACATACTATGCTGGATATAACTACTTGCAGAACAAACTAATTTTATAATAACTATGAAAAATTAAAAAAAATAGTCTGAAATAACTACAGTTATGTAGTTTTATGAGTGCTAATGAAATTAATTGAACAGCAACCAGCTAGCAGGACTTGGACTCAGTTATACAAAAGCTAACCTGGAAATTAGAGGGAATCACAGCCAGAACATGAACAAGAGCTGTTCTGTTATTTAATAGAGAAAAAACCTGAAACAATTTTCATATGAAAGCTGCAAAAACATGCATGAAACATGTAAAGTACTGTTTGGGTTCTATGTCAACTCAGTGTAGTGAGGGCTCATTTGGTGTGTACATGTTGATTTTGTCATTACACCTCAGGATGGGTCTAAACCAGTCAGAAGAAGATCAGTAAGAACTAGAAATACAAATGTAACCACAAATTTGCATATTCTATAGGAAGTAATTTGGGAGGAGGAAGGCCAGGATATCCTAGGAAGTAGTAGAGAAAATGAAGACTAAAAGATGACTTGGCATTCCCCCACTTGTGTTTTCCATGTTAATGTTGAAATGAGTCTCAGCAATTCAGTCAGCTTCATTCTGGTTTCTGCACTCTATTCTTCTATTTGGTTTCTGCTCTAAGCACATGAAGGAGTCCTCAAGAAAAGAGAGAAGTCAAAACTTTTGCAATAACTGGAAAACATTTCAGTGAAGAAGTTTGCTGTGATAGTTAAAAGATTTTCCAATCTCCAAAAGGGAAAAACAGAATTCTATGATATCTCTCCCAAAATCTATGTCTTTTCCCTTGAATAAAAGGGGCCATCCTGTCACTAATTTTATTGCCAGGTAGAATGTTCTATCTTATATATTATACATAACTTAGCAAGAGTTTATGCTGATTACAGCGCAGTAGGAGCAAGATGGCAGGGATTTTTGCCTGAACAGTACAAGTGTTTCTGTTTATTTCTTAGTTTGTCACTTGAAATACTTGGGTTATTAAAGCATAAAAGCAGAAAATTCTGGATAGTCAGCTCGAGAAATTTTTGGGTTTATTCATAATGTGCTTCCATGGGCAATTTCCTGATTTCCACAGAAAATGTAAGGTTTATGAGCGGGTAACGTAGGAGGGAAGGGTGCAAACCAGAGAGCATCTGGATAGGCTTGAGAGGGGGGTGTGAACCTCATGAAGTTCAACAAATCCATGTGCCAGATCATGTAGTTGGGTCATGGCAATTCCAGAAATGAGCACAGAGTGGGAGAAGAAGATATTTAAACAGCCCTACAGAGAAGAATTTAGTGTTTCTTGTGGGTGAGAGCTGGACATGAGCCAGCCCGGGCACTCCCAGCCTGGAAAACCAAGTGTGTCCTGGGCTACATCCAAAGCACCATGGGCAGTAGTTGAGGCAGGGCGGGGATTCTGCCCCTCTGCTTGGCCCTGATGAGACTTCTCCTGGGGTATTGTGCTCAGCTCTTTTTTTTTTTTCCCAGCAGAAGGAAAATATGAAACTGAGAGCAGGTCTAGTGGAGGGCCATGAAGTTGTTGAGAGGGATGGAACACATCTATGATGAGAGGCTGAGTTGGGGTTGTTCAGCCTGGCAAGAGAAGGTTTTGGGGAGATGTTGAGCTGCTAGGTTCTTCACAGAAGACTAAAGAGGCTGGGTTGTAGAAGTCATTTTTATTGCATGGCTAAATCAGTCTCATAAAGGCAGAGTGTTACAGTCTATGCCATCATGCAAAAGCTTTCTAGCATAGAGTCCACATGTCCCAAGCAGAAGCAGCAGCTTCTCCAGCAGCAGCAGCATCCTTCATGATCTCTAGCATCCTCAAAGCAGTGCATTTTTACTCTTTCTTTACTCAATTTACAAATACAATTCTACTACTGTCTTCTTGGACCTATCTGGGCCTAATATTGATGTACAAAAGTGGTCATAATTTCTTACACAAATTCTGTGTACATAGTTCTAGCTGTTTTATCTAGGAATGCTAGCAATGCTACACTATGTTTTTGTTATGTCTAGGACGTAGTTAAATTTGTAAAAGGTAATGCTACTGAACTTTAATCTAGGCTTTAGGTTTTTTCTTACTAACTAATACAGGGTCTTTATTTGCTTAAGGAACTTAAGGCATATTTTCACTTACCTAAAACTAAAACTTACATTCCCACTTCATGTCGGTGTGACTTTATGTATGTCAGTTTCTCCAAGGGTTTCAAACCAGCCCTCTACATTCTTATCTGCCTCTAAGCCTGTGTGCACAGGGTCCTGGGAGATTTCTATCTGGTTTCCAACAGGGAGATCCCATTCTAGCCTTCAGGCAGGATTGTAAAAGAGAGGGAAAACAACTTTTTAAATGGGCACATAGTGATAGGACAAAGAAAAATGATTGTAAACTGGGAGATGAGATATTTTGAATAGGTATTAGAGTGAAATTCTTTACTATGGGGACAGTGAGCCATGTAACATGTTCCCCAGAGAGGCTGTGACAGCCCCAAGTCTTCAAGGCCAGGCCAGATGGGGCATTGCACAACTTAGTATAGTGGAATCCTCCTGCCCAGGGAAGGGGGGTCGACCTAGATGATCTTTGATGTCCATTTCAACCTTTCAATAATTCTGTGATTTTACAAACCACAGTAAGACTGAGGTGTAATGCAAGGCAACCTGAAAGTGAAAGAGGAGCCATAATTTTCACACTTCTTTTAAACAATATGTTTTTAAATTATTTAGAAATAGTTAAATCAACACCAGAATATCTGAGCACAGTAATTTCATTAATTTGTGCAGATGATGAATACTTTATGATTAAATGTATTTTGACCTTAAAGTAATCAAAGAATTACCTTTAAGTTGCTACAACTTAATTACATCATGCAGAATTAGAATTGCTTTTTGAAAGATTTGTTTCCATTTTTCTGAAAACATTAGATATATTCCTTGACCTTTTGGGTAATCTGTCATAGCCCAAAATGAAAAATAACACAAGAAGCAATATCTTGGGTTTGTCCTATTGCATGAATCATTTCACATTTAATTTTTCTTTATTTTTGGCTGTTGTTTACAGGACACCTGTACAGAGTATGCTTCTGCATATAGTCCAAATCAGTCCATGAGAACTCTGTGACAGAGACTGTTTCAGAATTTTGCAGTTTGGAAGGTTCTTTCACTGAAGTGAACAAACCCTCTATCAAATGGAGATTTGAAACATGTTCCTCTTTTAAAAGTGTCAGTAGCTGAGCTTTCAATATAAATTTTGTGCAGCTCCATCTGGGATATCATGTCTTCTATGACACCAGGAAATGTATCATGTTGGTATAATTTAAAGACAAAAATGTGTCAATTAATTTTCCATATGGTGTCTCCCCCAGCAGAATTAATATGAATAATGTACAAGGTATATATCTTTACACATAACCTACAGAAATGCAGTTGCTTTTAATATATGAAAGAAAAAGGGAATTAAAAATTAAACAGGGAGATCTCTTTGCTGTGATGCCTATTTGTCCATATTTCACTCAGAATGCTTTGTTAACATAAAAACAAACTTCAATGTTTGCAAATATTTTTCTTTGCAGGCTTCTGCAGTCAAATGATACCAAATCATTAGTGAACTCAAAGACTGTGTTTCAAAGCTCTGTAAGAATCTTGGCCACTAAAGAACTTAATGTCTGGCAGATGCTCAAGACTAATGATATGCTCCCCACTACAATTAAATTCTAACATCCTCTCAACTTAAAATGGGCACAAAATTATATTCTAATGGGTGCCAGCTACAGAAATAGCTCCAACAACTTAACAGATGCAAAGTACTTCATACGTTTTAGCTTTTGATTTTAAAGCATCTTATAAATAATTTGATACCAGACTGCAACTTACATTTCTTGATTCAGAAACATGTAGGTACTAATGGCTTTCTCCAATCAAAATGGTGATCTTAAATGCAATTAACTTCTCATTGCATGGTTCTTCAAAACAGTGAGGAAAATGTGAACAAAATTATTCCAGAAAAAAAAACACAAGATCAAAAATTTTCCAGGATAAGAAAGTAGACAAAAGAACTTCCACTAAAACTCTTTAATTGAATTCTGTCATGAAATCTTNTAATTCTGCACTTTAATTCCTGAATGGTATTGTTTTTTTTTTTTTTTGACTATAAACAATACAGCTGTATGAAAAAAAAAAAACCTTTTTTTTTTTTTTTTTTTTTTTTTTTTTTTTGTGTGTGTGTGTGTGTGTGTATTTTCCATATATTAATCACCTAGTATAGCTAAAAAATAGAAAATAATAAAAAAATTGCATAATCCATTTAGACACAGGTCGACTCTAACGGCATTCCTCACCTACGGCTGCTTTACACACAAATCCAGTCTCATTTATGCTTATCCCCAGTGAAACAGCCTTCATTTTTTAACAAATATTCCAGGTTTTCTGCATCTTTGACAGTCTTAGCAAAGTGACTGGGATAAGTCTGACAACAATTAGAAATGTTGATGCTGAGTTCATCCTGGGTACATTTTCCATGCACCATGAAAATGCAGACCTAGCTTTTCTGTGCCCATTTTAGCCTACCACATTTTAGATCTGACCTGTGGTCTCAGCCAGATACAAACTTGTAATAAATTACTGGACTTGAAAGCTGAGTCATACTTCATTTGAAAAAGGAACGATTTCAGACTATGCAATTTTGAACCAACCTATAACCTTCATGTCACTGTAATTTCCCAATGTAAATGTATGAGTGGACTGTTTTAAACAACACTTGGAACATAAATTGCTAGAACACTTTAAAAAACCTGTAGCAATGGAAGTCAAAGTTTTTGTGTGCATTTTTAGATTTATTTGGTAATAGACTGCATATAGAAACAATATAAAACCAAAATTATCTTCCTATATCTGATTCATAATTAAAAACTATAAAATTTTTTGTCTAAGTTAACATTTCTCTCATATATGTGCAGTTATATAGAGAACACATTTACACTAAGCCACTTTAGGTATGTGAAGTTGTTTTAATAGGGAAAAAATAAATATTGAAACCTATTTTTAGTTTTTTCTCAACAGTTTTTACACTAAAACTAGGGCAAAATGCACATATTTTTCCTACTACAATACTATAATACCTATAGTAGTAATTTGCTGACAAAGTTATGCATGTTGATATCAGAATAACAGGTAAACTATAGAAGACAATGCATGCAGCAATCAAGTATTTGAAGACAAATAAGTATTTCTTTCCATTCAAAGAAAATTGTTCAATAAAAGGATATATAAAATTCAAGGTGAATTGCTCTGGTACTTATTCCTACCACACAAAAAGAGAGCAAAATTTGTAGTTTGATGTGTCTTGTGTGTCTGCAGTAGCAGATTCATGGGCATATGAGAGTTGGAAAGGCAAAATTATCCCTACTCATTAGCATACTCTAGTCACCTGTAAACTACACTGGTAAATTGTGAAAAGATAAGTTAATTCCTTGGTTCTACTCTGGGGAAATCGTAAGGGAAGTGGAGAAGCAAAGAAAAACAAAACAAAACAAAGATAAAAGGCCCAACATAGCATATCTATTAGCCCTGCTCATCTCCTCACTCTCACATTAAACTAGAGCAAAATACCCAAGAACAAAGCCATGCAATCCCATGAAAAACATATCCATTTTGAGTAGACCTAGGAGGCTGCAAAACTTGCATGCAAAACTTTTTCTGGTAGTCCTAATGAGCAGAATGACAATGCAAATTTTGTTCCAGATTTCATAAGGCCAGCCAAGGTATAAGACCACAGCATGTACCACATAGAATCTGAGCATCCCACACCAACTAAACAACATATTGTGAGGGTTTGTAATATTTTCTGAGTAAAAACAATAAAAATAATGTTGATAAATAGTAAGATTAAAATTCATGCAACTGTCACAGATCTTTTGATAAAGGATGCCTAAAGAAACAGATGAATGTTCGCAAGAAGAGTTAATGAATGCATGTTTTAAATATTGATAAATAAAGCAGAATATTGTCAATTTGAATTAGTCAGTTTACTTGAAACATAGCATTTACAATACTAAATTATTAAAGAAATCAAATACAGTATACTGAAAGTCATATTTCAATAATATGCATCATTGGGAGAAATATTTTGACACTGCCATTCAGAGCAAAGCTTGACCTCTTGAGACATAAGTACCCTTGGTTAAGACAACAATAATATAAAATGAAACTATTTAAAATCTCTTAAAGTATTCAGTTATTTAGAATATCTAGGTCAAGTAAGTTGAGAACATATGGTAATAAGGTTGATTTTGCGATTAAACAGTTCCACAAGGATTTGAAGAGAGATTACCTACACAGCCTGTAAAGACAAAGCCTTTGTTAAAATATACATGCTCACAGGCGCATATCACCTTTTGCTTCAAGCATGCATAAATTATTTTTCTCTTCAGTGAAACACTTTCTCCCTCCCACTTGTTGAGATTTCATACTTATGTCATCATATAGTCCCATTCTCACTTTCACTCTCTTCATCTGACAAAAAGTCCACAAGTGTGTTGAGAATTATTGGTCTTCCACCTGTGGCCATGGCAGGATTCACTTCAGGCAATGTGAAACTCAGAAATAAAGTTTTCAATAATGTTGAGGATTAGGTTTGTTCCTTCTTTTCTCTAAAGAATTTTTTTTTCACCCATAAGTTACCAAGGAGACCAAGTATTGAATACTTAAGGATACTTAACCGAAAACAAAAGTGGAGACAGAGCTTGAGGAGTGTGTGTGTGAGGGAAGTTCCTTTTTTTTCTTCGGCGTTGGGAGAGAGGGAGAGCTGCTGGGCTGCAGTTTTGCTGGAGGAGTTTTTCGGTGCGGCCGAAGGGATCCAGTCCTGGGATATCTACTACCATCGGTTCGGCCTGAATCCGGAGCCTTCTCAGCCACCCCGGGAGCTGGGCCAGCCCTGCCTCGCCTTCGGCTTCTTCGGCGCTGCTTCTCTTGCTACAGTGTGACCCTGCACCCCCCTGCCTGCTGGGACATTCTGCCTCTGCCTGCCTGGACACCCCTGTCATCTCAGCTACCAGCCTGGGACTTTCCACCGTTCCAGCCTGGTGCCCTGCAGATCTTGCAGGAGCACTGAGACCGAACTGCCCTGGGTTTTGTGAAGCAAAACCCCTCAAGGTTCTTGGTACTGTTGTCTTTGGTTATTAATGCTGTAGTTTGTTTGGTTTGGTTTTTGTTGTTTGTTTGTTTGTTTTTGTCTGGTTGCTTTGTAATACATACTAGTAAAGAACTGCTATTTCCTATTCCCAAAAATCTTTGCCTAAGAACCTCTGATTGTAAATTTATAATTGAAAAAAAAAGGAAAAGAGGGCGTGGCTTACACTCCCCATTCCAAAGCAAACTCCAGCTTTTATCTGGCAGATACCTGTCTTCCCAAACCAAGACAAATTTACAGATCTTATTTTGAATGGAATCCAGAGAACTAACTTACACTGATTAGATTTTCTACCTAAATGACAAAAAGTGAGAAGCTGACACCCTAATTAAAGACTTCTCCAAAACAATATCAAGAGTTATTGATGCCTAAATTTTACCAAAATTCTATCTTAAATATTGCAGTGTATTGATTCCAGATGGTAGCCGATCATTCTTCCTTTCATTCATGCTCCCCTGCCCCAGGGGATGGGGGGAAGAAGAGAAAGAAAACAAAAAACTCCATCAGTCAAAATAATGACAGTTTGATAAGGAGGATAAAATCCATGCATGCAAGTAGAGCCAAATGGAGAAATTAACTCACTGCTTTCCATTGACAGGCAGATGTTCGCCCACTCCCAGGAAAACACCACCTCGGCACACAAAATAGGAAGACTCACACCACAACCACCAATAGCCCACTTTCTTCACCTTCATTGCTTGGGCACAATGCAAAATGGCATGGAATGCCCCTTTGGTCAGCTTGTGTCAGCTGTCCTGACTGTGCCCTCTCTCAGCCACTTCTCACATCCAGCCTGTTCCTGTTTGGGCTGAACAGAGGAAAGAAAGCCTTGACATTAAGTTCTCAGTAGTAGCCAAATACTGGCGTACTATCAACAGCGCTTCAGCCACAAATACAAAATACAGCACCATACAAGCTACCATGAAGAAAGCTAATTTTGCATCTTCATCCAAGACAGACCCAGTATAGTACAAGCATTAAAGCCAAAAAAAAAAAGAGAAAAAAAATGTTCTAAAGATAAAAACTGCTTAGCAATGGAAACCCCTACATACCATATCCAGGTCAATTCAACCCTTCTCTGTTTTTTTTCTGTCAGTTTTGCCAGTTCAGGTCTATAAAGAAGATGCTGTCAGACCCTCTTTTTTGAAGTCCTTCCTCTAGGAAATATTTACAAAGCACTCTGGTCAGAAGAGCACAGATTGGCATAGAATTTGCCATCATTGAATTCAGTCTCCTCCTATCACAGGCAGACACTAGTCTCTATCACAATGCATCAATATCATGTCACATTACTCCTCTTGGAAATCTATTCCAAAAGATCTGCTTTACTGTGACAAAACAGAAGATTAAGTCTGTTATATTTGTAGGACAGTACATAGGCCACTGTACACACACAGAAATTCTTAACAGTCCACGAAAACTTCAGACAAATTTGAGCAAAGGTTCAGCAAGTTATTTTAGAGGCAGAAAAGATGATAATATTTCTGTCCCAGGCAGGTTCTAAGAGTACAGGACTATCTCACCTGGGGGAAATGAATCCTACAACTTCATGTTCTATTCTTTCTCTCACCCAGTGAAATTTGTATTCCTTTCTTTAGAGAAGTGCATTTCCATGTGGCTGAAATAAGGAACTTGAGCGGGATTTTAAATCTCCCTTTGGAATCAGCAATATTTGTTTGTGAGCTGTGGGTGGGATAAAGTACCTGCTAAGACACTGCTCAGGTGGGTCCAACTTTACACCTATATGTTTCCCTGTGCCCAAGGACTGATTGTCTTTTTATGAAGTAAAACCAACAGGCAAAGCCTGAAAAAAGCAGCTACAGAATTTTTTTTTTGTGGAATAGGACTCAGTGGTAGTACTAACACCAATAACAATAGTCACAAATATTAACTTAAAGTCAGGTGTTGAAGGCCAAATATTTGAGGTGTAATTTCATACTTGAGACAACCATCTCATCTTACTGTTTCAAAAACAGATATTTATTGTATTGATTTAGATAGAAGTTGCCATGGAACATACAAGGTATGTGAACAAAAAGTGGGACTCTAGAAGCCACACTTAACTGATGATGAAAAAAGAATTTAGAAAAGAGCTGAAAAAGCCCCAAAGGGCAAACTTCAATCCATTAATCAGCTTTGGAAACAGTCCACGAAGGAAAGAGATAGAGAGGATAAAATTGGAGAAAGTTCTTTGAAAAATAAACACTGAGATGCAGAAAAAAACAAAAATAGAAGGAAAAGCAGTAGTCCAGTAAATATATGTGTAGCCTTCTTCTGTGATTACTGGGAGATCCAGAAAGAGTAAACAAATCACAGTGCCATTCCTCAAAAATTTGCAAGAACTGCAAGTGAAGTCACTGGGAACTGTGTGTTAAATACTTGGAGTGCTGGGTAGTACTGAAGATTACAATACTAAGGGAAGAAAAAAGAAACCAACCAATAAACAAACAAAACCAACAACCCTTTCACTCCTTTCAAATGCTCTAAATTGAAAAAAATAACATTTTTCTTAATGTCTCTGTGTCTCTGCTCCTCATTAATAAATGGAAAAATCTTTTGGAAGAAATATAAGCCAAAGTGCACAAACATACTTGTGAACTCTTCTGTTAATGTAATAATTAGCACAGTAGAAAAGAGAGAGGCAAAAACTGTGTCTACAATGCAGAATATGGAGAACATGTAGTTTTGCATTACACTTGTGGACAAAAAGTTGAATAGCTGACCACTGTGTGACATCACACACCATTTGTACAGAAACAGTCCTGGGTCCAACAGCAGTATGCAACATAATAGGAAACTGCTCCATTGTGTAAATGTGTTAGTGTGATACCACTTTAATGGTTTTCCTAACTTTTCAGCATTTGACTTTGAAACTTTAAAAATCTTCTTTTAATATGATTTTTTTTTTTCATGGAGAAATATATTTCTGTCAGGTCATTTTATTAAAGTAGCTATAACCAAAGAAATACATCTCAGCCTTCCTATACACTTTATCTACATAGACTTTGCTTAATCTCCCTGAGAGCTCAGTTTTTGTATATATTACAAACCTGCTTTCATGAATGGATGTGTTAATAGTAATACAGCCATTTATTCAAATTCCAGTTATCTCACCTTTGGGGACCCTTTGTCTCAGAGACTTGATTCATTATTAGTATAGCTAATAAGGTTCCAGTTTCTCAATATCAGTCTCCTATTTAGTACTAATTTTTAATATCACAACCTTTGTTTAACCTCAGCTGCAGAGAAGTCTTCCTGATTCTATTCTAGGCAGCAAATGAAAATATGATGTTAAAAAGTCTTTTTCGTGCAAGAGTTTCGTATGTTTTTAGTACCAGCACTTCAGTATATCTCCAGAATTAAAAGAAAAAAAAAAAAAATCCCAGTCCTTCATCTCTTTGTTGCACATAAAACAATGCTTTCTATTAGAAAGATTTTGTAAGCACAACTGTATCATGAACTGTAAGCACATTTTGTAAGCACAACTGTATCGTTTTCATCTTATTCATTCAGCAAATGTACTGTTGATATCTGAGAAATAAAAGAAAATATCTCAATCTCAGGACATACCCCATATTTTCAATAAAATGAAATGCTGTTTTCCCAATCATGTTTATCTTATTGTGGCATTATGGAATATTGAATAATTTTGTTAGAGTAATTTATGATGACATGCAAGATTGTGAAAACAATCTATCATTTCTAAAAGACATTCAGGTGATAATTCTGGTACTAAATTATTTACAGGACCAAGCAGTCATCAATTTTCAACTGTGATTAAATGTAAGGAAGTTCTTGTTCAGCAAAACAAAGTAGTCTAGATGTAATAGAGGAATTTTTTTTTTTTTTTTTTTTTTTTTTTTTTTACACTGGACAATAGAAAGAATCAGAAAAATTTAGATTATACGGATTGATCACCACCACTGCTCAGTATTGGAGAGTTACTCAAATTTGTGAGCCAAATATCATGTGAATTCTTTGTCTTGCTATTAAAAAGTACCTCACCAGACCTACTCCTTTAGATAGCATAGATTCATATTGACCTGCAAAAACATAAAAAAGTCCTTGGTTCACATATCAAAGTTGAGTACTTAATGATCATGCCATATTAAAAAAAGCCTTTTAATGCAATACTCTACAACACTCTCCCCAGCAAAAATGTGGGACTATTTCTTGGTTGCTTTAATGTTTCAAAAGAAATTACAGAGTCATTATGCCTTCCTTTCTTACATTTTGCCTAAACGCAGTTTCTTAGAGCTAAAATGAAAAATTGTTATGTATTTAATAGACATATAAATGGTAAGCATAAAAATTCAGTCAACTTCCATCTCTTCTCTTACAAAAGAACCTCAGAAAGAAAGGGAAATTTTGTTCTTTGATGCTGAAACTCCAGGTTCATAGGCTGAACTGACACGTGAGGCATCTCTTCTGTACAAAGATGAACACTGACCAGCTTTAGAGTTCATAGCAGATCATTCAGAATAAAATGCCAGAGAGAATCCTCCAGTTAAAGAACAAATTCAGTGTCACAAGATGGAGTTATCAAACACATATGCCTGTTTCTTTATGTGGTACTAAATGTCCTATTTTAGGAATAAATGCATTTTAATAATACAGGGCTATAGACAGACATTTTGGACTCTGAAGCAAATACCTTCAAAAGAGTGAGAGCTTAGAGGCAGGAATTGAGCTGGAAGATGTTGAAGAAGTATTAATTTCATTTCAGAAATTACACATTCAAAACCAATGGAGTATTTCAGACATATTTATACAAATATGACTGCTGATTTTTTTAAAAATCATCTTGTGATTTTTTTAAAAATCATCTTGATCAAGGATACTCTTAGAAAGTTTCCTTTCTTACTTTCCATGTTACATTAAAAAATCCATGAGAGCTGTAGTGGTTTGAAAGGAAAACAAGTGAGACTCCAAGTCAGAAATACAATTTAATAGGGAGAAAAGAAAGAAAAAGGTAAAATAAAATAAATGCAAAGAGATACAAAAGACCACTGACAGACTACAACCTGATCAGGGTGATGGAAGCAGTCCCGATGAGGTGGTTTTCCTGAAGCAGTGATCCCGTAGAAAGATCTGGTAGCTCAAGTCCTCTGGAAATCCAGTGGGTAAGCCCCCCGTACTGTCCCAGACCCCAGATTATATCCATGTGAGAATGCTTTGTTCCTCCCCCTGGGCGGAGCATCTCACAATAGGATGGTAAGTCAAACAGAGATAACTCCAGAGGGTGTTATCTATGAGTCACGGCAAAGCATCTGATGGGCCATTAGCAGAAGATTAGCACTGAGGGTGGAGGTCCAGGAAGAGCACTGCTCCAACAATTGGTTTCACACTTCGTTAGGATGGTGATAGAATACTTTTTGCACACCCTACATTACAACCCAGGACAAGAGCCATTTTCAATGCTTAAAGGATGCATCAGTTCTATTCCAATTGTTCACATTATGTGACAAAATAATCTAAATGTGAAAAGGAATTGTTTCTTAGACTATCATTGAACTGTCAACACATTTTTCTTTAAATATATTGTTACAATTGTTAGGAAAAACATATAGAAAAAAACACATAAAATTTCTTCAAACAATCACATATTAACTTATCCTATAAAACCCCCTTAAAAGAAATTAAAAGAACATGACTATACTCTGAGCAAATTTTCTGAAATATGTGATTATCCACTTCCAGCAATTCCTTTTTTTCTCCAGGTTTTCAAATTCTTATTTTTGTATTGGCAATTTCAAATTATCTGTGTTGCCTGCCATCAAAGATTGTCTATCACCAACATTCCAGTCATCAATAGATACTGATTGTTTCTCTCTACCTGCCTCCAAGCCCATACATATCTAAGTGGACTGCCCAGTGCTAGAAAGAAATAAGAAGCTGAAAATTAAATACATACATAAGAGCCTATTATACAATCCATTCTTATTTGAATAGTAAATATAATTTGTAGTCTGTTGAATAAATAATCACCAGCTTATGGATCAATAAATTGCTAACACTATCTTAATATTGTTAAATTAACAGAGTATCTCCATGCTTTTCTCCCAATGATAAAGGGTGGAAAGGCAATGCTTTGGAAGAAAAATCAAAGTGGATGGATTTTTTCCTGTGATTTGAAGCAGGTTGAGGTAGGTTAACTTATAAATTGGAAGGCTTCTATCAATTCTTGGAAGTTTCACTTCACCTTTCTTATCTCCATCAACAAAATTCTTTCTTTGACTGTTTTTTTTTTTGTTTTTTTTTTTTCAAAAAGATGAAAAATAATTGTGACTTCCATTATGTCTCCCATAGACATTGAAGACTCTGTATAAAAAAAATATTTTTCAAGTGTCTTGCAAACAGTCTACATGTAAGAATTTGCATCATTATTTTCTGCAAAATATTACTGTTTTTATACAGAGTCTTCAATGTCTATGGGAGACATAATGGAAGTCACAATTAAAGTGATTTCATTAAACATCTCCTGCCCATTAAGTTGTTCAATTTTGCATGTCTAGTAACTTACCTTCCAAAGTCACTCAAAATTAATCATGCTAGATCAGCTAAGTCCTGTTTTGACTCCAGCTGGAATCTGCTTATGCCTTAGAACTGTTACTTGTGACTGTGAGAGGATCAAAACATAGAAATATAAAATTATAGAATGGCCTGAATTGGAAGGGACCTTAAAGATCATCTGTTCCAGCCCCTATGGGACACCATTCACAGACCATGTTGCTCAAAGCTGCATCCAGCCTTGTCTTGGACACTTCCACGGATGGGGCATCCGCAGCTTCTCTGGGCAATCTCTGTCAGTGCCTCACCATCCTCACACTAAAGAACTTCTTCCCAATATCTGATCTGAACCAACTCTTAGTTTTAAGCCTTTCCCTCTTGTCCTGCCTCTGCATGTGCCTATAAATAGTCTCTTTCCATCCTGTGCTTTCTGGACTGGGAGTGCCCATGGCTGGCTCATATCCAGCTCTCAGCCCCAGCACCCCCAAGTCCTTCTGGGCAGGGCTGCTCTGGGTCTGTTCATCCCCAGTGTGGGCTGGCACCAGGGACTGCCACGGCCCAGGGGCAGCACCAAGACTTGACCTGGTTAAGACAGGCCTTGGTCTTCACAATATCTACTGCTGGTAGCAGCCAAACAGCCTCCACTGTAAATTAAAAATCTGATTTTTTTGTGTATTTTTCAAGCACATTACAAAAACTGGTCTCAAACTTAATAAAATTATCAATTGAAATACATTATTTGCCTACTAAAATGAATATGTGATCTGCCTTCATTCCATGAAAAATTATAGCAATCGTACAGAGAATGAACCAGCTATAAACAGGACTGGAAATATAATTTTTTCACCTGTGATCTCTCTAGATTCCCTGATCAATCACACAGTGCACAATTGAATTGCAAGCAATTTTTTTTATATATTAATTTAGTCAATCAAGTCCTGTAGAGAATTAGAAAGAAGAAACTATAGGTCAAATTCTCTATGTTCTCATTGAGCAAGAGTGCAACATTATTCCATTCATTTCAGTGAAAGAACACCACACAAAGTCTGGCCTCAGAATGATGCCAAGAACTTTTGAACACTAGTAGATATTGTACTAAGAAACTTCTAATTTATAAATAAACACTTTAGAAATGATGCAGTTCTACTTTCCTCAATTAATTACTCCAGGAAATGTGTACTTTGGTCCTTTTCTACCTCCAGAAACAAATTCACAACTTTGGCATCTAACCCTGCTTCACACCCCGGACCTGTAAAGTGTCAGAGGAATTCTTTGCAGCAAGTGAGGCTGGTTGGTTTAGAGAGATAGAAGCTTAATCTCATTTTTGTTTGTTTATTACTTCTTATAAAAAATGTAGAAGTATAGTTGAAATTAAAAGTAAAAGGTTGAACCTTCTTTTCTCCAAAGAAAATTACCATTAAAGAAACTGCTTAAAGAGATACAAATGCAGGATCTGTACAAATATTCTTAAAAGAGAATGAATACCAGCTGAATTGCCTACATAGTCAGGAGAATGTGTGTGCATTCAGTCCAAATTGAAAATCAGGGCCAAACGTTGTACCTAGAGATGAAACCACTATGTTTATAAAAGGTGAGCATAATATAGAAAGAACTTTCAGAAGTCACTTTTTCCCCCCTCTTTGCACTCAGGCAGTATATCTAGATGATCTTGACAGATTTTCATCTATCAAATAATCATATTTCCTTGAATAAATATGAATATGCATTATTCATTACACATACATGAAAAGGTATCATACTCCAGACAGTGGATTCTCACCAAACTCTGTTTCTCTATATTCAGTACTTCTTCAAGGCAATCTATTAGCTGTCTGCTTGTTTTGAAACAATGGTGCGTTTTGTGCGGATAGATTACTCTCATGACCTAATTTTTAATGCAGAAGCTCACTTTCCTTATTTATGCATGTTAAATACAAGTAACAAAGTTTGTATTTAATGGAGCTCACTATTAATGAACCTCAAATAACCTGTAGAATGTCAATGGGACATTGCTTCAGTCTTTGACTCAGTAGTCTTCCTTCTCTGACAAGCTACTATGTAACTGCAAGCTTTCTCAGCTCATCAAGGACATTTTTCTTCTGAACATAAACATGGATAGAGTTTGTCAAAATTTTTCAGCAAACTATAAAACCTATCTCAAAAATAAGCATACATGAAAATGGAAAAAAATAGTAAAATATTCTGAGAGGGGGATAGTTCTGACAATTAAATGAATATATCATTTAATTGATATATTATATTATAAAGAGCCAGATCCACACAGGAAAAGCAGAGAATTCTATATTGCTTTCCATGGAGTATGGATTTGCAAGGAGTATTTTAGTTGTCACCTCTAAGGGATTATTTAACAGGGGAAGAGAACACTCAAACAAGATAGGTGTTCATTTGCTGGGGTGTTTTTGCCAAAGCAGTTTGGTTGCTCATAAAAGGCAAAGGTAAGGGAAGATTGATTAGCAGTCTGATCTAGGGCTGTTTGTTCTGTAAAATGCAGTGCTCAAGAGTTAGTGGCTCTGCAGACTGTTGACATGTTTATACAAAGTAGATCAATGCCTGCATGGTATTTCCTGTCCTCCAAGAGTCTCTTGTTTAATGTAATGTTGCTGAGGTGGAAATATAAGTTCAAAAATCCACCAAACAAGGAAAACAATCAAGTACAGATATCTAATATCTGGAACCGAGTGCTGAACTAATTCATTTAGGACCACATCACCCTTTATTTTGCCTACCTTTGGCTAAAATTTTATGGATCAATAATCAGACTAAATAGAATTTGTTGTGTTGGATGAAAAGTAAGTGATTTGAAACTACAAAAAGTTGAGGGAAAGATAGATAGAAGGAAAAGGAAAAGGAAAAGGAAAAGGAAAAGGAAAAGGAAAAGGAAAAGGAAAAGGAAAAGGAAAAGGAAAAGGAAAAGGAAAAGGAAAAGGAAAAGGAAAAGGAAAAGGAAAAGGAAAAGGAAAAGGAAAAGGAAAAGGAAAAGGAAAAGGAAAAGGAAAAGGAAAAGGAAAAGGAAAAGGAAAAGGAAAAGGAAAAGGAAAAGGAAAAGGAAAAGGAAAAGGAAAAGGAAAAGGAAAAGGAAAAGGAAAAGGAAAAGGAAAAGGAAAAGGAAAAGGAAAAGGAAAAGGAAAAGGAAAAGGAAAAGGAAAAGGAAAAGGAAAAGGAAAAGGAAAAGGAAAAGGAAAAGGAAAAGGAAAAGGAAAAGGAAAAGGAAAAGGAAAAGGAAAAGGAAAAGGAAAAGGAAAAGGAAAAGGAAAAGGAAAAGGAAAAGGAAAAGGAAAAGGAAAAGGAAAAGGAAAAGGAAAAGGAAAAGGAAAAGGAAAAGGAAAAGGAAAAGGAAAAGGAAAAGGAAAAGGAAAAGGAAAAGGAAAAGGAAAAGGAAAAGGAAAAGGAAAAGGAAAAGGAAAAGGAAAAGGAAAAGGAAAAGGAAAAGGAAAAGGAAAAGGAAAAGGAAAAGGAAAAGGAAAAGGAAAAGGAAAAGGAAAAGGAAAAGGAAAAGGAAAAGGAAAAGGAAAAGGAAAAGGAAAAGGAAAAGGAAAAGGAAAAGGAAAAG
>VXBN01013345.1:57776-80276 GCA_013397395.1 Sinosuthora webbiana
GAAAGGAAAGGAAAGGAAAGGAAAGGAAAGGAAAGGAAAGGAAAGGAAAGGAAAGGAAAGGAAAGGAAAGGAAAGGAAAGGAAAGGAAAGGAAAGGAAAGGAAAGGAAAGGAAAGGAAAGGAAAGGAAAGGAAAGGAAAGGAAAGGAAAGGAAAGGAAAGGAAAGGAAAGGAAAGGAAAGGAAAGGAAAGGAAAGGAAAGGAAAGGAAAGGAAAGGAAAGGAAAGGAAAGGAAAGGAAAGGAAAGGAAAGGAAAGGAAAGGAAAGGAAAGGAAAGGAAAGGAAAGGAAAGGAAAGGAAAGGAAAGGAAAGGAAAGGAAAGGAAAGGAAAGGAAAGGAAAGGAAAGGAAAGGAAAGGAAAGGAAAGGAAAGGAAAGGAAAGGAAAGGAAAGGAAAGGAAAGGAAAGGAAAGGAAAGGAAAGGAAAGGAAAGGAAAGGAAAGGAAAGGAAAGGAAAGGAAAGGAAAGGAAAGGAAAGGAAAGGAAAGGAAAGGAAAGGAAAGGAAAGGAAAGGAAAGGAAAGGAAAGGAAAGGAAAGGAAAGGAAAGGAAAGGAAAGGAAAGGAAAGGAAAGGAAAGGAAAGGAAAGGAAAGGAAAGGAAAGGAAAGGAAAGGAAAGGAAAGGAATCAGTCTGTTTATGTATTCCTTGGAAAAAACCAACCAACCAATCTACCAACCAACCAAAAAAACCAAAACTGAATTATTGGACACCACTCCGCTGGGAAAAAAAAGAGGGGGGAACAAACAAACAGAAGTTGGGAGAATTGTATCTAAAAACTCCTTTTTTTTTTCCCAAACAAACAACAAGTATATATAATATGAAAATACAAACTGGGAATAGCGTCATTGTGAGGAATCCAACAGAAGAACATGAACTTAAAAACTAGATCGGGAAATTGACGTTTGGCTAAACTGCCCATGGGAATCTCAGTTTCATCACCTCAATATAAATATTTTTCTGAAGATGCTGCTGCAAAGTTACCCGATGGAACAGATCTTCAGAATGTAATGTGAGAGCATGTCACTAAGAGTTCCTGTACACTTTTCAGTATCACAATTGCTCTTGCTGGGAATACGTAGCCTTCCTGCATTTCATTGCCACTAAAGAAACAATTGTACTCCTTATTTCTCACTGACAGAAAAATCAGTTTGTAGAAAATTAAAAAGAAAAAAAAAAATTCACAGAGATCTCTGGTGCAAAAACATCTGTGAGATGAGCAACATTACAAGCCAGAGATATTTGGTAACGAAATGTCACCAGGCAAATCAGCAATAGATGAAATTGTTTTCCTAATTTGAATCTGTCTGATGCCCGTTTATAAAGTAGATACATGATGGGGGATGGGGATAGAATATTCTGAATTTTTTAGTAAACTGTTAACCAACTTTGTGAAAACTGGTAAGCTTTAAAGTCAGGGATTGGACATAGATAATGAAGGTGTTTCTTATGTGAAATGATTTTAAATTATTTTGCTGAAAATATTTTTCAACATCTAAAGAACATATGTCTTATGATTAAAATATTTACCACCTTCACGTGTCCAAAGGTACTACTTGTTACAGCACTTCACAGGTCCTACAATGCACTAGCTAGTTCTATCCTTCTGAAGTGAAACCAATTATGATGAGAATACCATATCTCCTCTATTTAGGAGATCTAACAAGAATTGATATGGCTTATAGAGCATGAGGTGTGAGTGGAAAAAAACAGACAGAAAAATGACTACCTGAAGTTAGTATTTCTATCAGAAACATATTTTTTACATGCCTTCAGAGCCCTACTTTTCTCACTTTATTGAATGAAAAACAATCCCAAAGCAACATTTTCCTACTGTTTACTCATCCTTCCCCAAGAAGCAGGTGAATTTTGGTTATTCTGACCCTTCTCTGCCCACAGCCCATCTGAGGTCATGGCTTCCCCTTTTTACAAGGCAAGAATTGACCACACCTTTCAGCTGGTGGGTGGGCTGTAAGGTTGAAAACTCACAATGCCATTGCTGCTCTTTCCCATCTCAGCCAAGGTTTCCCAGAAAGATTAATGCCCCAGAAAGGGATTTGTAATAGATACCACTGAAACACAGACCAGACTTTGCAATGTTTACACAACATAGGCCTCAATATAGTCAAAAGCCAGTTTACATCTGCTGAGTCTGACTTCAATATAATTAACATTATATGTAACATTTTTTTTTTATTAAATATAAAAGCATGTGTCTTTGTATGACCTCCAATGTTTCTTCAGTGTTCTTCTCTCATAGTTTGCTACCACTTTTTGTGTTTACCTTTCAATTTCAAGTTGCATCACACAGGACTATTCTATATTGGAGGATGGTACTAAGTTATTTATTTGTATTCAGGAAGCATTTCTTCCTGCAATTTTCTATTTCTGAGAAGAAAAATGAAAAGGGCACCAAAACAAAGTGATTAAATCTTTTTTACGATCCATATCTGGCATAGAGTGTTTTGGAATACAGTCACATTTTGTTATTGTTTCCTCGTGGAAAACCTTTCTATCTTTTCCCACAATTAAAGATGATGCTTTAATCACATATGATCCCTATCATGTTGCTCTTCCAATTCTTTTTATCTTGCTATGTCATTGTGATGTCTCCCTTTTTCTGGGGGTATTAAATGTGTGCTATTATTAATTAGCTCATTAGCTCTTCTAGCCTCTGGCTCAGTAAAGAATGATTCACTATATTTCTTAGCCATTGACAGTTTCAATTCCTTAACCTCTAAATTTCCCTGGATATATCTGTTGGCCCATCTTTTTTCAGGCTTCCAGGATATTTCTTGGCACTACATTCTGAAGTCAGACCTATCATCCTGCACATAGTGAAACTAACAAAGGATCATTTTCTTCTGCCAGCCAAGCTTTTAATTCCACCAATTTGTTCTTTGTTCAATATAAATAAATCTGAATTGCTTATTTAATATTTCCTCATACAATGAACAAGTTCTTTTCTGATGGTTCTGCTTCTATTTTTCAGTTTGGATTTTTGCATTTAGAGACCACTCCTTTTTGAGAGCTCATTAACAGTTTTAAAAAGAGACGTAGGAAAATATTGACTTCCCTACCTAGGTAAATGTCTTCTAATTTGCTGCTAACTGGTTAAGATCTCAAATGTTAAAACTTCCTTATGAACATTTTTTCAGATTATGTCTAAAATTTATGCACTACAAAATGAAAAGCCTGAGCTAATTCCCCCTAATTTAATTGGAAGACTATCTTTAACTCTAGTGTTGTGAAGCTCAAGATTGTTGGCTTTTTCTTTAAATGCTTGATAATATTGTTCACATCATACCTCTCTAGTTGCCATAGAAATAGGCCCTTATGTGAAAGATCTTTTGGTTCATTTTGGCTCCAATAACTGAACTGCTAAAGCATATTCTAGCTCAGCCAGACAAATTCAGAAAAGTCTGCTTTCTCATTCTCAAAGTTATGTGTAAAAAAATTGATTGATATTCTTATTTTTAAAGTTATATTTTCTTAGACATTTCAGAAGTAGACTTCTTTTTCTTTATACTCTGTTCACCTGTAGGAGCCTCTATGTGAAATGTTGGTTACTGGGTTCAAGCTGGCCATTTGACCTCTTTGTGTAAAGCATAAACACTTGGCAAACACCCTACAGTGTAAGGGCAACTTTTGACCACTCAGTCAGTTCTGGAAACTGGGCTCCCAAGGCCTCACATCTGCCAGTTGCCAAATAAAACTGATGAGATTCTAAGCAATCTGTAGTTAGTAGCAGCATAGATTTTCAGCATATATTCATTTCAAGCCAGAACCTAGCATTTAAGTTTTTCAGGTCAGAAGTTAAAAATGTCAGCCTACTTATCTGTGTCTGTATAGGCACATATACCACAATACTCCTTAGAGCCAACATTTCTATTACAGTCATCCTATTTTAGATAGAACCACTGCGATCACATGTGTGCTTTTCTCCCCGTTTCCCAAACCCTCTTTGTAGCACTGTCTCTATCAATACCCTGGAGACCTTTTACAAAAGCAGTGTGCCAGTTTCTCTAAACAGCATTGAAAGCAGGCTAGCAGGAGGGAATTCTTTTAATACACCTTTAAGGAGATTTTACATTGAAGACTAAGTTAAATCTAGGTTGTTAATAATTAAAGCAATTACAGTAGCACTAAAGTTGTTGTGTATCTCAATAATGAATTTTTACAGAGAGAATGGAAAAGTTTTATACCAGCTAAAAGGATTTTTTTTAATCCTTCTTTTAGTTCTGAACAGAAAGTGTCGGGGTTTTTTTGTGGAAAAAGGGCAAAATGAACTTCTCCTGTGGAGAATTTTTAATGCCTCCCAAGACATCCAGAGACTTTAATTGAAAAAGTAAATGGGAGAACCTCTTGTTATATTAAAAAGTTTGGTTTATGAGTGGAAATTACTTGTCCCTATTTAGGTCCATACGTTTTTCGAGCTACAAGAAAATCAATCTACCTGATGTCCTTCCAAACAAAAGATACAAAAACATATCTGTCAAGTTTTACTGTCAAGTCTTAACTTCCTGTTATATTTGAATGCATTTTCATTAACTGGTAGGGACCACTATATTTTCAAGTATTCCTCTTGTTGAATGCCCCTTCTGCTTTTTTTGGCAAGGTGAAATAGTTTTCCATTATCAGATATGTATTCTCTAGTTTCCTGTAGGATACTCATTTCTCAATTAAGCCAAATAGATTGATCTTCCATAGTTTATGAGTGACACTTCTGGAATCTGGCATCAGGAATGAACACGGAGTTTTATTCATATTTTTGAAGTGTCATATTCAGATATACTACTCTTTCTTACTAAATATTCCATTTTCACTTCTCTGAACTTTAAGACTTCAGTAACTCAACCTGTCTTAATTTTACCTCGGCTTCATGGTCACAGCAGTCCAGGTTAGTGTTTCACACTTTGCAACACAACTCAGACTTTTCTTTGAAAGCACATTTAGCTTTTGTGCAATGATTTCTGTATAAGAAAACTTGAGTTGCCATGCAGCTCTATTGTTTACTTTTTGGAATATTAACATGTTTCTGCACTTCCCTAGAATTTTCTTAGTGCTGCCTATAAACCAATTGCCACAGCTCTGAACATTTAGTGTTCCTCCTCTGAATCTTTTCCTAATATTCTGTTCAATTTGAATGTGTTTGCTATTGCAGACTGTTCAATAAATCCTTGTTATGTTTAAATTTGGGAAAAGTCCTTTTCACAGGGAGATTATGTAGAAACATTATGCTCTGGCAACACAAAATAAAACTTTAAGGTGACTCTACATCCAGACAATTTTATATAGTTTCTGGTCCTATACTGGTAACAGGATGAGAGAGGCAGAGAGGAAAGAAGGAGTGTATAGCTTCTGTGGAGCTTGGCGTCATTAGATGGCCTGGAGGATTTTCCCAACACAAGGTATGCTATTCCCAGGAAAAATTCCAACATCTATTTGTTTCTATGGTCTTTGGATCCATTCAACCACTTCCCTAGAATGTCCATATTAGCCATTAAATAGGTCTGTGAACAAATCAGACTGGGGAAACCAAGATGTCTAGATGACTAGTGCCTAAAATACCTCTCAGTGGCACTGAGAAGCATCAAGATATAGGCAACTTTTTTTTTTTTTTTTTTTTTTTTTTTTTTTTTTTTTTTTTTTTTTTTTTTATCCTTCAGTTTTGATAAACTATCTTGGATTGGCAGATGAAAAGTTGATTGATCTCCTATGATCTACTGCTTAAGGCATAATAATATGTTTTTTAAGTGTTCATTTGAAAAAGAAACCTATAACGTCCTAGCTAGATAAGATAAGGTTCCTTTAATTATATACAAGAAGCAAGGAAACAGATTTTTTTTTGTTACATATAATTTCTGATTTATTTTTATAGTTCAACAGCCCCTTTCAGTTTATCTTAACTCTGTAAATCCTACACTTCATTACAAAGCTTTCATAAAAGCTTCTTTCCCTCAAATCCTTTGCCAATCTACCTACCCTCTTAAGAAATAGAAAAATTACATTTGCTGCCATATTTTACTGGTATCAGTTTACCAATGACCATTGAAGAGAGCCACGAGGTGACTTATATACTTTAATCTCAAAGATTTTTTCACTTCATAGATCTCCTCAAATCTTCCAATAGAAAAAGTCATTATTAGTTTATCTTGAAACTTCTTCACAGGCAACTATCTTTCACTTTTTAGCTTGCATAATATTGTATCTTCTTTCTAGTAGAAAGAGGAGAATAGTGAGAATCTGTGAGAATATTCACAGATGATAATTCACAAGCTTTTCTGTCAGATTTCTATTATTCCCTTTGTTATTAAAGGAATACAAATGTACTAAATAATAATTTTTCCTAAGACATCAAGTTGCTGGTCACAACAGATAAAGTGGCCTGCATGACAATGGGGAGTTGTGGATATTGACAGTATATGATAAATAGATAACTATGTGGTTACCTATCTATCATATACTGTCTGTTTGTTATTAATTCTAACAAAATGATGAAAATTCAAAGGGCCTGGAAGTTATAATTTGTATCTGCTTAATAAATTAAAATTCCACTGGAAAATACTGTCCCTCTTAAAAGAGAGGGATTAAGTGTTTCTTAATTCAGATACTCCTGCAGGGTTGATGCACTCCTCATAATGCATGATTATTGCAGAAATATCAGGCGTTGTACCATAATCTTCTATTTCAGAGAGAGAGTTAATTCCAAAAGCAGAATAATTTTGCTTTTAGCATGAATGCATTTAAGTTGCAACAGAGAATGAGACATATATCCCAGATGAGAAGGTTCATGTGCAGCGAAGCTGACTAAGTATGAGACAACAGTTAACCTACATTTACATTTTGAAATCAGTCTTTGCTCATTGCATCCGTCAGAAACTTTTAAACCTACAAACTTCTTTCTTCCAGGGAAGAAAGACGATGGTCAAAAAAAAAAAAAATTCCCTGGAGCTGCCAAGTGAATGCTTCTGCTAAATTCAAATTTATATCTCTGTGGTGGAGGTCTCTTTTATGACTCAGACTTGCTCTCTTGTTACATCTTGTTACATCAATATCCAATGGATTTTATATGTGCAAAAATAGATGGCCTCCCTCTGAGGTATTTGCCAATGTAGTGTCACTGCACTGTGTGCTATATTAGTGATTAGCTTGTTAGTGAGAGAGGGAAAGTAAAATAGAGAAGAGTACAATTAGTAAAAGGTTTTCTGGTTTTGCTGTTTTGTATGGTATGAAATTTTAATTTTCTCATTTCTGAGTTTGCAATGTGAAATGTGCACATTATATACAAAGAGTGTTTATGGTCTACTAAGAGTGCAGTGGGGGATTTTCCAAAAGTTAGGATCTCAAAATCTTTGCAGTGAAAACTCTTTAAGGCAGAACCAATAAGTGAAAATATTGTACAAAGAAATAAATCCAAATAAATCCACATAGATTTGTGAAACTAATAAGTAGCATAATGTGTATTTCAGCAAATATGCATCAAAAGTGAAGACTTTCTATGTGTTTTGAACTTTTAATATTTTATTTTAAATATGCTAGAGAACACTGGAACTATCTCAAACACTAATATTCATTACTGTGGCAGCTTAGTCAGAACAAATCACAAACAGCTTGTTATCTAAAGAAGAATCTAGGATTGAAGATGCCTTCAAAGAGAGTTCTGGGGAGAAAGCTCTTCTGGATCCACAGAAATAATTACAGTATGGCTTTAGATTTAGTGCTCACATTATTAAAATGCAACAGGCTATTAATATCACAAAGCAAATTTTGTGAACACAGGTGAATCAAAGAACCTTTTAGTCCATTTCCTGAGTTGTAAATAAGGACCTTTGTATACAATTTCAGAAGGAAATGTGAAGTGCAGTGTATACGTAACCTTAATTAGGTCACTTGGAACCTGTAACAGCTATCCTCAGAGGCTGTATAAATCAAAAATAACAACTTTGATAGGAAAGTGATCAACATCTAAAAACAAAGTCTTTGTTCCCTAAGGTGATACATTTAGGTTTAGATATTTTGTGGTAGATCTTTGATGCAGCATACACTGAAAAAAATATAAAAATCTCACCTGGAATACTTTCTGGAAAAATTTTCTAACCAATTAACTGCATCCTTTTCTTTTGGTGCATTAGACCAGTCAGTGTTATTCCCCACTTTCTCTTTGTCTGCATCCTGTTGATAGGTGAAGATTTCAACAGCATTAGATTAATGGTGTACCTTAAGATACCATGATGAACGTTTACTATTTATATTTAATTTAGGTAAGTAACTACTTAAGTAGTTAAGTTGCTTTAATTAAAGACCTACAAGTGGTCTATCTTTACCCAATATATGCTGCACTTCAGTTAAGGAGAGTAGCTGCTAAATTTGTTCCTGGCAGTCAAGAGCATGGTTATGCTGGTGGCTCTAGAGAAGGATTTTAAAGAAAATCTTTATATTCCAGCTGCAGTAAACTCCTTTTGCAGTATATTTTAATATGTTTGTTCTCTAGTTGTTTCGATACACTCCATAAGAATCCACTGCTAAAGGGACTGTATGCATGGATCATGTCTGCAGCAATGGGTTGTAAGGCTAGATGTTGTTTAACATGAAAAGAAAGTATGAAGGCCATTCTATACAGCTTGAGGTGATTGTACAGGAGATAAAAATTCCACTTATCCTTTATCTTAGGGTGTTACAAAGCTTAATTAAATAAGGCTTACAAGGTGCTCTGAGCTACTGAACTCATGAGCTGAATTTAGGCAAGATTTCTTTCTATTATATTTAGCACATACAGGTAAAAGTGGACAGGAGCCTAGTTTCTGGTCTGACCCTTATTTGTACAGGTTTCTGACAAAAAAATTAAGTTTATTTTTGATTTGGAGTGTTTTGATCATTGTTGTGAATTAACAAAATTATTATAATATAGTTGTTTCTAACATTCACAAACATTTAATGAGAAATTTAGAATTTAGACTTTTCAAAGTCTGACTAAACAACAATTCCTCCCTCATGTGTTGCAGGTAACATGGGAGTCCATTGGCTATACTGTATTTAGGTAAGGACATATCACTATCACTTTTTCACTGAAGATGTGCAAATTGAAACTCTCAATCTCCACAAAATTGCAAAAGTGAATTACCTGAGGCCAGTGGGTGGCTTCTAGTTATCTTCTCTCCCATTACCACCAGCTGCTTTGACTCATGCATGTGTATCAAGCAGAGTGGTCACAGCAGTGGTCCTGCCTAAGGGACCGCTCATTCACATCAGATCTTCCTCTACATTTTTGCTAGAGCCTGTGCTTAGAGACCTCAGAATATCTCATAATGACAGATTCTGACAGCAAGTGCCTACAAATGGATTAAGTTGTTGCCTAAAATCAGCCTGTAAAAGCAAGCCTGCTTAAAGGAAATGCAAAGTCATGCCCAAAATTATGTTTTTCAATAGCTTTTCGTTTCTGCCATACTCACTGGAAAAGGTGGAACACCTCCACTACTACATGAATAAATAAATGAAAATTAAGGATGCTTGCTTGTCAGCAGCCAAATACTCCAACTTAGCTGGGAGGTTACCATTCTCAGGGGCAGGACAGGGCAACTTTCAAGGGATGCAAGTAGTGTGATCATGACCCGGTCAGACATGACAACAGACAAGATAAGCCTCTTTCATATTGTGATTGTCTAATAGAAAATATTGTGGTCACAAACAGACCTTCACCACAGAAAAGTAAATTTGAATTTAGAAGAACCATTCACTTGACAAACTCCAGGGAATTTATTTTTTGTATGACAACCTCATTAAAATTCAGGCTGCCCTTATGTCAAGATAGTTTACTATTATGAATTCTTGTTTACTAGGTAGTTTACCATTATGATTGCTATTATGAATTCAGGTACTCTTTTTCTCTTTTGGTTTCAGCTATATTATTTAGAGAAAGCTGAAATGATAAAATACATGCTAGTAAAAATTTACTCATCATGTATAAAAACTACTGTGTATTTAGGAGACCAAACAAACATAGAAACAAAATTCCTTTGTAATTTGAATAACACAGCTTTTATTATCTTATACTGTCTTTATCCTTTCCTTTTGTTGACTGATCTACTAATTTCCTGATTAAAAGCCCAATAATAGACCTTCATTTGTATTGACTTCCCTAAAACATTTATGCCAACATCTTTACACAAAAGCGCAGTTGGGCTGGCAGCTCCATAGGGCAGTGATTCTTTTCTGGTCTGGCAAGCGAGACACTTTCCTACAAAGCCTATGGGATTTGAGTAAAAATAATGCTGTCATGTAAATACAGCAGCAACAAATGAAAGGCATGCCTTTTGGTGGGAGTAGGAATTCAGTCTACCTAAATACTCTGCAGATCACAAGCAGCACAAACAGAAAGCACAGAGACCTATTGAGAAACTGATATGTCAGTCAGTCTGTCTTGGCTTGAATGAGTAGACTTCATTTTGAAATTTGGAAATAACTTTTCTATCAGAAGTTTTCAGCACTCCACTTTGGAGTCTAAACATATTTCAAAGAGAAACAAAAGAGTGATAGAAAGCTCTCTGATTCTTTATCATGTATCAACACAGCAATCACATGCAACTCTTCTGATCAAGCACTTTTGGGATTTTTCTTACAGCTGGTGTTTTGCAGGGATGCTTTTCAGTGTAATTTGGTACCAACGTATATATTTTGCCAAAAATCAGACTGATGCCCTCTCAGTAACTGGTACCAACAGAATTTTATATTCATTAAAGCAATCTTCAATATCTGAATGAGGAACAGAGGCCCTTTCATTGCTGTAGAAGTTTATAGCCACTTACTTCTTTATGTAACATCACCACATTAGCCTTAACACATTTCCTGGGAGACCACAATTTCATCAGCTGAGAAGACAAAGTCCAGCTTGCAAATCCAGTCTGAAAAAGGAAAAAGAAACATTAGTGAATACATCCTGTACCCACAAATCTGATATCTGATCACACATTTTCACATTGAGCCAAGCCTGCAACATAAACAGCTGTCTTGGCAGAACACACAGTCTGCCCTCTAGCACATGCTGCTGTCATGCACATGCACATTATACATTAGTATACATTAGGCTAATGCACATGCATTAGCCTATCATAAAGCTTCCATCTACTTCAAAGCAAAAAAGGCTCTACCAAACACTTTTAAGGATACTCAACTTCCCCTAAAAGCTGTAAAGTGGAGGGCTCAGATGTGGCTTTATTGTAATTTATTTCAAGAATCTCTGCTGTCATTAAATTCAAGAGATTGTTATGGAAAAATTTCTTCACATTCTCTCTCTGAGGTGTTGACCTCAATTTAATTTAGACAATGAAGTATGACTAGCAAGAAAACAACTGGTGCTGCCTTTGCTTGGTGTGTTGTCCCTTCACTATCTAATTTGCAGAACAGGCATCAATGTGACAGAAATTACACTGATGACATCCAAAACCTCACCACATTGCATACAGTTGCATAATGTCCCTCATCACAGCCACAGTCCCTCAAGAACCAACTATCCTAGTCTTCCTGTAAAACCTCTCACTTTGTGCTTCCTTTAATCTATCATGCCTGCAACAACACTCACGGGGCTGTGAGAGTTACTGGAAAAAAATTCTGCCCATCCATGTGTACTGTGGCTCCTTTGATGGGAAAGTTACCCAAGTGTGCTCAGGAAAAGATACAAACTGCAAAAGGAGTGCCCTTCTCGCCTAGAGGAAGGAAGAGTCAATGCAAAGGCAAAGGGAGATCAAGAGGTGCCTCAGGGTGGCTAGGAACAGCTGTAAACAGGACTGAGCCAACTACAAGAGCTAAGGAAAAACGTACTTATTGTGGGAATGAAAGCACAGCTACTGCATAAGACTGTCATCAGTAAGTGATGACACTTCTCTGGCCAAGACTGGGAAATATTTTGATCCTGTGGTGAGGCTCAGACTTTGGGACCTGCACTGTATTTTGTGTTCACATAAAGTGAAGTCTTTCCTGACACTCCGGAGATCATTTTAACAGGGTGCAGTTAAAGAGAGATGCCCGTGAGACAGAACAATGTGTCATTTGGGACAACAAAGAACTTTAGGCACTTAGATAGATATTCTTGTTTAGAGATGATTCATTCTGACTCACTAATAAGAAATATACAATAAGGAGATGATGAGATTCCCATAAGTATACAGATTTAAGGAATTATCAACCATGTTACTTAGAATTTGAATTTTTGGTCATTTCTGGGTTTGTTGCAGCATGTTTACTGATAAATTTACTGGCTTTTTAGTCAACATCTGCACTGAAAAAAAATAGGCCTATCTGAACAGCTCTCTCATCCTGTATAGAGATCCATAAACAACACTACCTCTTTCTCACTGACATATTTCTTTAGGGCAAAGTTTCAGTCATAGCAGCACCTATATCCTTACTGATTATTTTAAATAATTTTTAAAGTGCACTTATATATAATTATCATGTTCACAGGGAAGTACACAATAACATTAGCAGCTCTCTAAAATTCAGTATACTTTGAAAATATTATCTGCTTTACATTTTCATGACCAAGTTTCAAGTCCTACTTACATGCTCCATATTTCCTTACCTTAGCTTGCTTAAACCCTGTTTTTTATTGCTGGTTGGGCACTCCAGGTAATACAACACCTTTTGGACATTGCCAAACAATAGGTTATCACTCCAGGTGTTTTTAATTGTAGATTCTAAAATTTAAAATTGAATAGACTTGTGAGATCCATGTCTAAAGCATTATTTTGATGGGACAAAAAACACACTTAGAAATTAGCCTTTATAAAATATTAGACCCTGCTTAAAAAGACAGGTATATCTTGATGAGGAACAAAGTACAAATAAAGAGAAAAATCAGGGAGCAACTTGTCAAAAGGATTAAAATACAAAAATACCATGTGCTGTTGTAATATGAAACTTTAGTGATTCAATGTAAGAAGCAGAGTTGAAGGAGGTTTTTTTTTATTATAAAGAATGTTTACGTGAAGAGCAAAGTACAAAAGAGAAAGTAACAGCTAAAGAATACTTGATGGGCATTTTAATCTTCTATTAATATGCAAATTTTGTGCTTTAGGACTCCAGGAAAAGATTAAGTTTTTTTCATAGGTTATTTGAAAAATGTCTTACTCTCCCAGAGGTGCTTCTTGTATGAATCCAAGTGAAACACTGTATTTATGGTAATTCCCCAGATACTTCTCTATGCACCATTTTCTTTTTGAAATTATATGGAGTTTACTGAACCACATTTGTAAAACATTCCACAGCTGATTTATTTCTAAAGATCTCCTTTAATAGGGCTGGATCCCCTGTTGATCTGTGTCATGTGAGGATGATGAGAAAATCATCTTCAACTACAAGGGAAGAAATGAAAAAGTCTGTACGAAAATTTGAAAAAGAGTTTCTGATCAAAAAATTTCTAATTTTATTTTCATAATCAACTTCAGTCACATGTGTGTCCCTGAAAATATGCAAAAATATTTTCCTTATTATATGCCACTGTTCAGAGCAAAAGAAATTTTACTACTGGAATAACACATATTAGTATGAATTAGTACATATTCAAAAGTGCATTTCCTGATTTCCTTTATACCTCGACGTAAGCGCTAGCCTTCATGGGGAAATTTGAAAAATAAAGAAAAAATCTTGTTTGCTGTCATCAAAATGGGAAATTAGGGGTTTTTTTGGTTAGTTTTGATTTTGATTTTGGATTTTTTGCCATGAAGTTAATCATGTTTTCTATTTTTTGTGTAAAAATGACAGAGCAAGACAGTGAGTTGAACTCTGTTTCTCTTTCAAGAATTCCTCACCTTCTGTTGTTTTATTCATGACTAAGGAAACCAGGTTAAGCTCTAAAAATTGTCCATGGAACGTAAAATTGTCATGAAGTCCAAACATTTTTGTTGTAATATTTGAAAGGTTGCAATGATTTGATCATACTTTTCACTGTGAATTCTCTTTGATTCCACCTGAATGCCTTCTTGCTCAGATCCCTCATGGAATGATAGCTTTAGCTGTGGGTTTCTTTTGACTTTTATGAATTTGGAGGTAGCTCCATCACTGTGAAATGTAATGTTTCTGTACAGCTATAAAGCTGTTGAGAAAGTGAGACTGTCTTAGGTTGCAATTCAGTATTTGTTGAAATCAGGTGGAGCAGTGTTCTTTATCTCTTCTCTGGGTGTAGGGGAGGTGGTGTCTTCTTTTAATGGGCCAGCTGTTAAAACCAGGTGGGGCAGTGCCCTTTATCTCTTTCATGACCCATCCCCCCTCCAGGGGAGATCTTCTGTTAATGGGCCATCGAGTCTCACTGAGTGACTGATCAAATTATATCATCCCATTGTGAGATGCTCCACCCAGTGGGAGGAGACAAACATTCCTACCTGGATAAAAATCTGTGATTTGGAACACCACAGCAGCCCAGATCCACTGGATTCACAGAGGAAGATCAGACCCATCTCACCACCACTGGATCTTCAGAGGAAAACTACATGCTCCAACTGGATCATTGCTTTTGCACAATTGTCACTCCAGAAGGACTGCAGCCACGATTCTAATTGGACTGCTACCAACACCCTCACCAACAAGGTGTCAGGTTTTATTCTGACTCTATCAGTGTTTTGGGGTTGGTTTTTGGTTTTTTTTTCTGTACTACTGCATTTTTATTTTAATTTTTTCTAGCAAAAAACTGTTGTTCCTATTCCCACATTTTTGCCTGAGAGCGCCTTAATTTCAAAATTATAATAATTTGGAGGGAGGGGATTTTCCATTTAAGGATAAGAAAACACACCTCTGATGAAGCAGAGTTAGAGATAACAGACAATGACAACAATATAATTGCATAGGTACTGCAAGCAGGCTGTGTTAGCCTGTCTTGTGGACAACTGCACTAATACCATCACACTAGTTTCTATATTTTGATGGCCAGTTCTGTCTGGGATGTCTGTAAGTGCAGAGAGACCATGGCTGATTCCTCTTCCTCAGCACTTTCATTGATACATGTCATACAAGAAGGGGAAGGCTTGCAGGGCCAAAAACTGTACAGAGAGGTCCTGTGCTTCCCACAAGATTTTCAGACTAGTTACTTACAACCAGCAGGTGAGGAGAAGAGGGCAACTAGTCAAAAGTGTTCAAAATCCCTCTATAATGTCCAACTGTTACTGCTTTATGTTATAACAATAAGACACTGTGATAAGTCTGTTCACTGAAGCCCAGGAAGATAATGTATTGTGTGTAACCAAAGAAATTAAGGTTCCCCAGCTTGAACCAAAATCTTTATTCCTTTGGTTAAGCAATACTCACAAGTAGCTCATTCATAGACAGCTCAGCTAGGTCAGCATATTTAAACAGAAAGAAAAACATACAGTGATATAAACAAGATGGTAGTAAATCAAGTTTCAGAAACAAGAGACAAAAAACTAGGGAAAAAAATCAGCAGAATGTCAAGGAAGACTATAAATTCTGAAGATCTTCTTGTGAATTATCAAAAAAATTGCCCAGCTAGTAGTGTGCAAGGCAGCATGTGTGTGTCTGTGTCTGTGTTTGTTTTAAAATGAAAAACAAAATAAATTATTTTTATGGCATAAACTGAGCTGTGACAAAGATTAAATGCCCTTCAAGCTCTCAAAAAGACAGCCCGTACAAAGTAAGTTGTTCAAAATGACAAAAATGTTACCCCATAAACAGTTGGCAGAAACAATTAACAAGAAAATCTAAATTATGCAAAGCCCCAGTCAGGCAGATACTTCTGGATTTTTCTCTCCATTAATGTAAATCAAGTTAGTAAGTTCTAACAAATTGAAGGCAGACTCTATCAATTCCCACCCCCTTCCTCTCTGCGTGTGTATATGTGAATAAATCAATTTGGAAAGAAGTTTGCTGACGAAACCACTCTATTTTAGTTAGATATGCAGCAATTTGTTATAATGTGTTCATCTTCTGGGTTATAATAATCAATTTTAAAAGTAGTCCTCCCTCCAACCCTGCTCATTGTCTTCCCTGTTTAACAGTCTTGGTAAAAATATACAAACTAGGAAAAATCCATATTCCACTCCCAATGTTGGGTATATGTGCCCAATACCCAATAGGTTTCAGTTACTTGCAAATAAAGGAGCAGTAAACTACCATACAATGGAAATATAAAACAGTGACACATGAGATTCCTACCTTAATTTAGTCTGTGCAAAAAATGGATAACCACAGGGTAAAAAGGTGTAGCAGAAGATAAGAATGCTCCAATATAATGAGTGGTTTTATGGTACTTATGCTTGTTCTTATCATGAAACAGAACCAGGAATATTATTTGCTTTTATATAACACAGACTGCAATACAGATCTTCATCTTCTTCAGATCTTGTCAAACACAAGTGTGTCATTGCTCCAGCCACAGAGACTTAGATGTCTGATTAAGCTGAGATTTTGTTACTACACATTTTGGTCCAGAAATCTCCTTATTCTGCTTCTCTCCTCTATGGAGTCTAGTGGCATGAAAGGGTTACGTTCTTGTTTCACTAAATCAAGAACTGAATTTGATCAAGACCTCTCAGATATTATGTGAAGAGTCATAAGGAATGAGGTGGGGTAATGGGCTGATGTAATCTTTGTAAAATGCAATGAATAAAAAATTGGATAACAAACCATCTAATTTCCCAAATATTCCTGACAATTGCAAGTCTCAATATAATTGCAAGCTATTTAAACACACATTTCTGTATCTCATAAGTAGACAAAACAACCTGAGAGGAATGGAATGTGTGTGTGTGTGATGTCCCATGAGTGTGATGTCCCAGAACAAAAATTAAGTAGTATTACATCAGAGGGCTGCTGGTCTCCTGCTGCTGGCATGAAACAGTCTAGTGTTGTTCAAAATGATGCCACAAGAGAAAAATATACTCTAATGTTTTATAATCGATAGTACTGCTCTACTCCAACCTCCTGTGCATACAGCTAATTTCTCCATGTATGTGGAGCATCATTGGTGAAAGTAGCTCTTTCAATTTATCCAAGCTTGCCTTCTCTGTGATAACTTTCTAGCAAGTGCAAAAGATGCGAGATTAATCAGTACCAGAATAATCTGCACTATAGAAAGAACACTTTAAAGCATCTAAGCCACTTCTTCCAAGAGTACTTTAAAGAAAATCTACAGTGCTAGTGGCTGAACATGACATTTACTCTTCAAAACAAAGTAAGACTCGGTGATGCACTATATTTTCAGTCAAACTATCCCTTAAAAAAAGTGTGAGGGGCTATAGGAATGAATTAATCTCTTGCGTCATCAACTCCACTCCATCATCAGCTAATCCCTTTCATAGGCTTACTGAATCTCATCTTAGAACTTTTATCAGAAGGCCATTCAAGGAGCTTAATGCTTTAAATTATGGATCTTTTCTATATATTTCCAGCCTAAACTTACATGAGGCCAGTGTTCCCCTTTCTGTGTCAACGCCACTTATTAGCACAGCCAGCATAGTTTCCATCACAGTTGCTGTCCCATCTTTCATTCCCTGTCCTTTCTCTTTCATCTGCTTTTTCCAGTTCTCCTGGTCTACACACTACAATTTCACCTGAAAATCATAATTCACCTGATTTGTTCTTGTGAGGTAGACTTTTCAGATAGCATTGTAACTAATAAAACTATGCAACACATAGCAACTGCAAACATTCCTTTCAGCTATTCTGGAAGAAGGAGGGGGAAGTTTGTTGCAGCGGCTTAAATAAGAGAATGAGTTTTGGAAGAATCCATAGGTTGGAAAAAGTAAGCAAAGAAAACCAGAACAACATCAGTGCCCTCAGCACCAGTGTTTCCCCACATCTCTACCCATGTCTGCGTTGACTGCAATATTTCCATAGCATTATTTTTCTGTAGCATATATGAATACAGGAGAGAACTATTCCAGCCTGAGCAGTGGTGTATAAAAGGCAATACTTCTGGAAGATCATATTCACAAACACTTGTCCTTATATTTTTAGTGGTATTGCCATCATCAGAATAACTGCATTTGGTCTAAAGAAATCTAGCTAAGATCTACCCAAATTACTATATAACCCTTTACCTTTGTTTTTAACAGCATTGCTAATTCCACAGAGGGTACAAAACTGAACAGCAAGAATATTTCCAGAGTATATTCTTTGCAAATATTAGTTGATAGAATGGAAAAGGGAAAACCAAACTGTTAGGAGTTTTGCAACAATTTTGCTGAGATTTGAAGTCTTTTATTGAAACTCTGTTTTATTATAAAGACCTCCTCTTGACAGGTAGTACCATATAGTTCTGTGTGGCCCTCCTGATGCCACTGATGATGCTTATTTTAGGATGACTTTCATTTGGAGAAAACTATGTAAACATTTGCCATTTTAGTAATGTCTCAGAAAGCTGTAGTGTAAGAGGGACTCTGCTCTCATTGTTTCAGATTTCTAAGTCTGCTGTAAGTAGTAATACTCATGGGGTTTGTCACTTTATAAAGTAACTTACATTAAAAAATATTGTCAAATATTGTTGGCATATGGAGAAAAGTCACAATTTATTACTTTGCTCTGCACCACCAGAGAAAATTGTGCTTTTGGCATGCTCTGAACCTCAGGATAATTTAGAAGACTGGCATAAAACTCAAAAATCCCCCAAACCTTGGTATGAATATGTAATTTTTTCACACTTAAAATATCCAACACAGTACTAAAGGGGTTATTCTGAAGCATGCCCAGTTCCTTAAAATATTTGCATATGCTATTGTAATTTATTATTTTAAAGAAAAATTTCAGTATCACTTAAATGATTTTTCAGATATCTTCCACATTTTAGTAATGTAAATCTTAATAATAATAATAATATTAATATTAATACTTTCCAAATTATAAATTTCAGAGTGCTTTGAGAAGACAGAGCATAGGCTTTAGTGTGAGTCTTTTCTCTAGAATTTATATATTGCTGCTGATGGTCAAAAGATATAGAAAAAAAGCTGGTCCTTCTAGCTAGATAACGGCTTATACATTGATTTAAGCTTTTTTCACTTGTAATAAAAGAATGCCTCAGATAGTCAGATAGTGGCTTGGTCTGTCACAACGAAACTGATTCGCATAATCTCAACCTGAAACAATAAAAAGCTTTTACTGATTACCTGTTTGCAGTTCTAGACCTACAAGTGTAATTCTCAGCTGAATATTCTGAAACTTCCAGGATAAGCTTGTATTTATCTGCCCCTGAATGTTTATATAATGATACTGCCCTTACAGAAATTATATTCTCCTACAGTCAAGTTCAATTTCGGTGGCAGGAGTATATGTTTTTAGCATGAGAAAATGTTTTTAGCATGTAAAAATAAAGGTTATATAGTCAGATATTAATTCCCATGCAAATTTTTTGTTATTTGCCATATATGGTATCTTATACCCTGCCCAATGAAACGACAACACTAGTTCTAAAGGTCTAAAAAAACCCCAGTTCTGAAGATTGCCAAATAAATAAATTTGCATGATTATATAGAGAAAAGGATTTTTTCTCATCTTAAAGAGCTCCACTACTTTCCCATTTCATATTTAAGATCACATTTCTATTTATACAGTTCTTAATTACTACACTCAAAATAAGAAAAACCACAGAAATTTGGATTAAGATTTTATTTCAATTATTAATATTACAAATATCCTCTGTTTTTCTTCTTTTAAATTGTACTAAATGTTCATTGCACTTTTCTCCAATTCTTTTTGCTGTTGAGTTTTTATCAAAATGCAATGGGAAGAATGGAGAGACATCAGCAGGTAAAAGATCTAGGGATGCTGTCCTATGGCTCCACAGTGCCCAAGGTGACATTCTCCACTGTTATATCCTAAAAATCAAAACCTGACTATTTTCTGTTCTAAGACTGACAGTCCAGACTGATTATCTGCCTTCTGACCCTCATGAACTGGCATTCCAAGGTGCAACAAAAATATCGTTGTGTGTATCATAAAGCGCAAAAAGTACAGTGATGTCTGTTGTTTATAGAGCTGCTCAAAAGTTCTGCAACAAGAGGCAACAGAGGTCCTTCAGGGTGTATTACTTGTTCTGCTGCCCACACAGAACCTGTCTCTACCACGTCCACAATGCAGCCCTGGCAAAATCACAGGAATCACAGCCAGGTATGTTTCTTCAGAATTTCCAGGTTTTCCATCAAGTTTTTAGTCTGTTTAGCTGGCATCCCCTAGGAAATCCATGTACCTCTCACAGCATCTGCTCCCTTGAAGGATCATGTAACTTCTGATTTTCACATACATAAATTAATATCATAGGAGTTTCTGCTATTCTCAGCTGTCACAAGCAGCACCTAAGTATCTCTGACTGACACCTGAATCAATCATTCTGAAAAGTTTAAAAGTCTAGATAAAACAAATATGAGTGCTTGTTTGCTCATCACTAATAACACATCATTTCACCACAAACACTAGAAATGCCTAAAGCAGAAAAATATTTCAATACTGCATCCAGCTTGGGAATTTAATTCCCAGTTTTTATTTCGCAGCTTTATCAATGAGTCTAGTAGTGAAGCAAATTTTCAGTAAGTCTAGCTTCTCCATTTTCTGACCATAGCACAGGTTTCATCTCATTTTTCTGTGTGATACAAGATGACAAGAATGGAGACATTAGTGATCTATTAACAATAGGTTAAGGAAAATATAATTTTGAGAATCACCCTTGAAGGATAGCGCAATTCTCTTCCTGATAGCATTCTATCCTAGAAAAACATGCTTTTACAAAAATTTAATAATAGTAAATAGCTTCTATTTACAGCTTTCTTTCAATCAAAAATCAAAGGAATTTAGTAGAACATATTGGAAAAAAATTAACTATTTCATTTTTAGTACAAAATTTAATCTACACCAGAAAGTGAAGTTGCCATGCATATAAACATTCATCTAATACTAATCAAGAATACATTTGAGTGTGTTATGTAGAGCATAGGAAAAGGGAAAGAGCATATTTTAAAAAAAGGGTAAAAGACAAGGTAAAGTCAAGATCCAAAGGAAGTCCCAGAAGGCACCCACAGCATGGATTAGTCAAAATGTAATGTCACAAAATTTATTTAATTAGCTGCAACAGAGGCAGGTGGGATGGGGCCACAATAAAAAAAACCCACCACCAAAGTTTTTTGTAGAGCATAAAAATACTGAGATAGGTTCTTGTTATCAAGGGAACAGAGTGTGTTCTGTTTGCATTGTGTGGTAAGAACAACCCAGCAGGAGAGAAAAGATACAACAAAAACTTTAAAATATACAGAAAATAACACAAATTCAGGAAAGCTTGGTTGCATGTTTTTGTTCAGACATCAGTTTTTAGTGGTGTAATGTATTTTTCACATTTCTTTGGATAAATTAACAGCCATTTGCAAAGACCTAGGATAGCTCCAATAAACACTGAAACTTCCCATACACTCACAAATACTTTAGGCAGCAGTTTCTTCTCTCGTATGCCTTTAAGGATTGATACATATGCAACAATAAAAAGTTTATCTTCACCCAGATGAGAATAAGGTAGAGATTATAGGGAATTCAGAGGTACTTAATTAAAGCAGTCACCCTGACAACATCAAACAACAGTAAACATTACAATACAATACAATAACTAGCTTCTTATAGTGATCCATTTGTCTGGACATGCTCTAAGAAATCATGCTCATTTTCAAAACTATAATTATAAATCTTTCTCACATGCAGTCCCAGATCCTTGCATAATTCCTTTGATTTCAGTGGAATTGACACCAGATGGAGATCTGGGCCAAAGATTCAAAAGTCTGAAAACCTCTTGGCACTAAACAGAGATTTCTCTCAGCTTAAGGTCTTCTGTAGTTTGCTAAAAATCCAGACCTGGGAAGTAAAATTTGCTCTCATTACATCCTTCCTCACTCCTTCCTTTTTTGTCTTAGGCCTTGCCTGCAAACACCTAATTTAATGCTGAGTTTTTGGACTCTTCCTCCAGCATTATCCTCCTCTTCAAACTGGAAGTCACTCCTGGCCTAACTCAAAAAAAAAAAAAAAAAAAGGTAAATGTTTTATGTCCAGCTGCCGAAGTAGGTGAGTAAAAGTGAGAGGTGGTTTAGGGTTTTCCAAATATTTAATTCATCCTATGTGTTCTATAAACACACAAACACCCAAAATATCTCTTGAAGGACAGAAACCCGCTCTTCACTGGCAAAGGAATCTTTCCCTTCCAGATCACCAGCCTAGTAAATTGATGGATATACAAAGGTGGAAATGTTCATGCAAGGACAACTCCAACTATTGACAGCAAGCCATTATCTGTAACAAGGATTCTCAGTGCTTTTAAACAAATCAATTATATTATTCTCTAGGCTAGCTCAGTTTTTTGCGTCCTACTTGGTACCAGGAGTTTCATATCCAGGAAGCATTTCTAGGATGTTGTTGCGAGGAGTACACTTGAAAGGGTACTGAAAATGCTTTCTGACATAAGGAATAGGCTTTGTAAACTTTCCAAACAGGAAGCAGACTCAGGATAAGAATTCTCTAGTGTTGAAACATTTACA
>VXBN01013345.1:80926-123110 GCA_013397395.1 Sinosuthora webbiana
AAAATCCTGGGTATTACAGGTCATTTTGACTGCACCTAACATAATAAGAGCTCATGGTTTAAATTTTTAGCCCAGAGGAGTCAATAAGATGTAAAGTTCTGTACAGAGCTTTAATAAACCTACAGGGCAGAGGGATTCAGAAGACATGAGTTCCAGCCATGTCCCTTTTTATATAAGGTTACAACTAATAGTGATTCTTGTTTATAGCTCAGAAATACTTTACTCAAAATTAATGAATGAGAATAAGAAAAGCTTTAAGAATATTAATGCTCCAGTAATTAAATGATTTTCATGATCTGGAAATACATGGTGCAGCTGAAAATGTACAATTGTCTTAGTCATTATACTAGTAAGAATAAATCCCACTAGCACTTTCAGAGCTTGCTTCCATTCATTTATATTTTTCTAACCTTTATGCTATCCATCATGCTGCAATTACTTTGATTCTCCAGCCAAGAGGAGTCCAAATCATTTGGATGGAAAGGACATTTAAAAAATAATAATTTTGCCTTCTACAGTGGAATCAATGATTTCCTACATCCTTTTCCTTAAAAACTGTTTGCACAGCATGAAACATTTTATAAACACACATTGAATTCAAGTTGCACTGCAAAAAAAATAAAACCACACCATTTTGATGATTTGACTGTTTCTAAAGTAACCTACAATTATTTGTTAAGGAAAAAAAAGTAAAAAGAAAAAAAAGACAAAACAAACAAAAAAAACAAACACAACCAAACCAAACAAACAAACAAAAAAAAAAAGCAAAAAAGAAAAAAACACCCACAATCCAAAGACTAAGAACATTACAAATTTCTGAATTAAGAACAAGGTCTTCAAAGTGAGAATATGGTAGACCCAAGAAACAGAACGGCAGACTTCAAACAGTTCTGTTCTCCAATAAAATTTCTCTTAAAAAACAGTCTTCATTGTAATCATCAGCAGACCTAACATGCTCCTGCCTCCTTTTTGGTTTCCATTAGCTTCTTTCTGTGCCTGGACTGACTATTTCACTACAATAAAAGCAAGAACATGTTGGAAGTGAGAAAATATATAAAAAATGGTCGGGTGTGTCACTGTCTCTTGCCACAGACTATCTTGCTACTCTTTACTAAACCTACTTTGTACTACTCACTTTCGTACTACAGACATGAAATAGCAGAAAATATTAGGCATCAATCTTGAGTCTTATCACTTTGTCATTCAATAGCACATTGTAACTCAGTATTTCCTTTTCTAGTAGTCACTTTCAGATAAGTTCTGCTGGGGAGGCAGACTAAATCTGCAACAGGTTTTACTTAGTCTCAGACTTCATTCTATCTAAGACTTTTTTGATTTTTTTTTTATAAAGCACAGAGCTCCAAACTAATCTTAGCAAGCAAACCCCAAGACAATTCAGATATGAAATTCTGTGCCTACACTATGTCATCGCTGATCTTCAAACCTCAGAAAATGTCATTTCTCAGGTAGCTGGAGAGGAAGGATTTGTCTAGTAAGTTTCAATATAGCTTCCTACTTTTCTATATTTACTTTGTGTCTTATTATATTCATACTTTACTGGCTTCCAAGCTTCTAGCCTTTTTCTCCCTGTTGCAGAAGGAGATGCAGAGTCTTTGTACCTTCTTCCAGTTCAAGAAATTTAAATATATTCAAGGAATTCCCTTCCTAGACAGGTTTAATTTCATTTTAAAGCTGATCCCTTCTAGAATCTCAGCAGAATTTCAGGAAACTAGAGTATCTATTTGATTTAGACTTTGAAAAAAGCCACAAGAAAAAGCTTTCTCATGTTACATTTTAGATCTTGCAGTGGGTAATGCAAATTTCACCAGTGTATTATACTACCAGTCGCATCTTGTCTAGTTTACCTCATAGGTTCCTCCGCACAAAAATCGAATATTCTTTTTTCCCCTTGGCATATGCTATTATGTACTTGGGCAACATCAACTTTCCTTAAACACATTATACTTAAAATACCATGGTACAGCATTTTTGGTGGTCATTGGTTTGTGACAGGTTTGGTTCAAAGAGTTTTGATTCAAAAAAAAATCTACACAATCTCATGGCCAGAAATAACCATTATTCCCCAGCATAAACTGGAGGAACCATGACCAATAATTACCAATGACCCAACAAGTCAGATCCTTCATTCTAATTCCAAGGCAGAAGCCCTAAGCCTCATTTAAAAATCATTTATAGGTCATTTAGATAACTCAACTATCAGGTAATTTCATTCCAACCATTTGCTTTTTAAGGGTCTATTTCAGGTGCAATTGATGGCTTCATAATTCTTTTGGGTCATTTTGTCCACCTTAAGAAAGATTTATGACTGTAAAGATCCTTTAAAAGGCAGTTTTTTGACCAAGCTCTGGGTTAGGTATTTATTTATTCTGAAAACTCGATTAATTTACTGGTTTAGTTTCTCAGTTTCTACAAGTTGCCATTTGTACTGAGTACAACAGATTTAAAACACTTCTCTTCATCTAAGAAACCTCCCCATGTTCTTGTAAACGGGAAAATTTATCATCAGGTTCACCACAATAAAAATAGAAGAAGCTTTTCTAGTAAGTATTAAATTTTATCAGCAACAAAAAGAACAGTATCAGATCATTTACTGTTCAAAAGTATCAGGTTGCATTAAACACCACTTCAACCAGGTTTCAATCTCATATTGCAGTCTCTAGGTCAATATCTGCAGTATCTTAATGCAGATATATGTGAGAAAAACTGCTACTTGCTTCTTAAAATAATTTTACAAATTACTGTGCCCTGGGGACAAAACCAACCCAACCCAACCCAAAGAACTAAAACAAACAAAGGAATAGATTGCCACTGCCATAACTCCAGATACCCTTCTGTGCATGGTAGCAGGCTTAATTCCTACTACAAAGACATTTTCCCATTTTTATCAAGCTTGTACAATCTCTTTTGGACCTCATGAAAATAACATCAATACCTCAACTTTTTCTCAGGTACTACTCTACTTAAAACTCTCACTTTTTGAATGGAAAAAATAGATTAAAATCACAGTTAATCTGGAACACCTCACATAGCCCATATTTGGATCAAATTAGAAATAGACAGCAAAACATGGGTTTTTTTTCCTAAAGCATAAAGAATCCTAAGAGCAGAAAGACAAAAGAGATGTACAAGTAAACTGAGATGTACAAGTAAACTTTTTGGGTAAAAGGCAAGATTAAAGCTTTGAAAGAGAAGGCAATACACAGAATCAAGGGAATGTATGAGAAATTATTGAGAGAGTTACAGAATATTATGAGAAAATTAACTGGTGCAACAGGAGAACCTCTATTTTATATATTTTTCAAACTCTTTATTCTTAGTGGATTGAGTTGCTTTGGAGAAAACAAGGCAGGAGGCAGTGAGAGGAAATAACAATCCTACCAAGCCTACTTGTAGGCACTTAGATGAACTTTACAGCTGACCCTAAATGCACATTTTGTATTGATTGAAAGAGAATTTCCTCCTTAAGACTGTGAAGTAGTTTTCTCTCTGAAGAATAAGAGGGCAAGAAAAGAAGAATGAGAAAGTGAATGAAAATGGAAAGAAAAGGTTTTCATAGAGAGGAGACAGAAAAAAATTTAAAATATTCTTAGGATCATTAAATTATTCAGGGTTCTTGAAGATATGGAAGTCAACTCAACATAGAAAACAAAAAAGTCCCTGCTCCACTAAAATATCCATCAAACAAAATTTTCATTCTTTGTTTAGGAAGGAAGAACAAGTTGCAAAGGAACTTTTCAGGATCTTCTTCTAATCACCCCAATATCCGTCTTTCTATAATTTCCTCCATTTTATGTATGAAGTAGAACAAAAGGCAAAGTATGTCTGAGAACCAACCAAAGCTTAACTAGACTTAAGAGAAGAATTAAAGATAATCTTAATCCTTTATTATATAACTCAGTTACATTTAAGGGTCAATTTACCTCCAATGAAAACACATGTCCTGAAGTGCCTGCAAATTGTTTCCCCTACAGGAATATATAGCATCTTTCCCATTTCTTCTTATGCTGCACAGTGTGCTGGCATAATTCCTGCTGTCTGGTACTTTAAAAATCTTGGACTGCAACAACACACCAGAGGGGAGATGCAAGTCTGGTGGGAATGGAAGGAAGGTAACTACTGTCATTCTCTTCCCATTGTAGACCTAATTTTGGGAGGGGAAGAGTCATATCCTGTGACAGGCAGTAGGATGTAGCAAAAGGCACAGAGATAACACTTGAAATTCCCAGCTCTGCTTTGTCCCACGTTCCTTATCATGGAGTCAAGGAAACAATCTGGAGAATCTGCAAAATTCATGTGTGGAAGCAGAAGGCAGAAGCACTGCAGAATACCTTGGGATCTCCTGTGACCCCTAATAAGTTGGTGTGGTAGAACAAGATAATTTTTTATTCTTCCACTGAGTCAGGCACTAAAAAAATATTTTGGAGACATTATCATTATAAATTTATCAACCTGTTCTGAGAAAAAAATGTGACCAGGGAAACAAGCACCCAGAAAAAAAAAGAGTAGTTCACTGGTTTAGATCTTTGCTGCTGAGGCACTACCAAAATTCATTCCTTTCACTGTCCTATGGTGACATGATCCAAGCTTCCTACTGTGCTGAAAAGCACCTGAGCTGCTGGAGTAATGCTCATCTCTTCACTTCTTGAAGTGACTGTTCTTCATGGGACATAATTTACCACTGAGAGAACATCTCTTTCAGTCACTCCTCCCCTCCTTCTTTTCCAGTGGGGAAAAACATCACTTCAGAGAGGACTGTTGGTATCTCACAGGTTTATTGTTTATGCAAAAGAGAAAATCAAGAGATGGAGAGCACCCTTGGCATAGACTATGCAATGGCCTGACTACTAGGGCATTATTTTGGGAGTAAAAATCTGTTCAGACAGAAGGAACTGGGCTCTCCAACAACCTGGCTGAGAGCCCTGAAGACAAGGCTCCCAGAAGAAATCATCCTGAATTTTCTAACAATATTTTAAAACTACTCTTTCATTTCTTTTCTTTCCAAATGTCTACAAATGAAATGTTTGCATTCATATTGAATTGAACATTTTGGCGAGACAAACCCAATTTTGTTTTAACTCTTGGTTTGGTTGACAAAATGCCCAAAACTTTAATTACTTACACAGCCTTACAATTCAGAAAATACCATTTATAGGTACTTCACTAATATCAGCTATATGTGTTGCTTCTTTTCTTGCATCATTTTGTTACTAAAAGTAAAAGTTTGACAATCTCACAGAAGGATTGGTGAATGTTTTTTCCAGCTTTTCAAATTAGCCATGGCAACATATTGGAAGATTCAACATGGTTCATCAACAAAGAAATTGATTCTCTAAAGAAGATTATAAGCAGAAACTTTGCAAAATTCAGCATTTTTTCCATGCAGACATGTCAATATATCCAATTTGATTATGCTGCTGCCTTTTATAAAATATAGTGAAATAAAAATTTTCAAACATTTAGTGTCTTGCACAACCTTGTCTGCTATTGAGTGGCTATCTACACTATCCAGTTTATTTCTATTAAATCTGAACCATTGTTATTTTTGTCTCCTTGCCTATTGTACCATGCTAACAAGAAAAAAGAGCAGAGTCTACATTGACTTATCGCCTACTGACATTCCTTTCACTGCTTTCCAAGAAACCCAAACTTCTGCGTGGGTAATGCTACCATTTTAACAATTTAAAGCGCTTAAGATGGGAAAATCACAAGGGGGGCAAAAAATTATTAGACTTTCTTCTTAAATGCTGAAATCTGACACAGTTTTATTTTGCCTTTTTCCAAGCTCTATTCCAGAAGAAAAAGAATGGGAAAATGATCATTCAGAAAATTATGATCTATATCATTCACTGCATTAGAGGATCTCATGTCACATGATTCGACATAATCACACATTCTCTGTAGGACTCACACTATCATGTACATTTATGTCAATTGGATATGGTTCATCCATCCCTAGAAATTACTGGACATTATTAATTATTGTCACATAGGAGTAAATCATGAGGGAAGAAAGATAGAGACTCATCTGTCCTAAGCCAACCAGCTGAAGCCAAACTGAGTCTTAGCAGCTCTAATAGCAGAAACTTGCACAAGTTTTACCTGACTCACAGCTCTTTATGGATCAAATAACACCATACTGCATAGCTACTTCAAAGCAATCTGAAAATAAAATGGGTATAGAGTTAATTCAGTACAGCAGTACCTAGTTTCCTTGACGATGCTCACAAAATGGCTTGTCAAGGGGCACAGAGCTGAGGAAAATGGGTATATAGATATAACTTCCAGTTATACACCTCAAGAAGTCAAATAGGTCTATTTTCAGACAGGAGCACAAACTATTCATCCAAGTACTGTAATTCAATACAGGAATTGATTCAGCTGCCCATAAATTATAAAATGGAAAATACCTGTTATGGCAAGTAAGTAGTTTGAGTGTATTTACTGTATTTACTGTGTCTATGAATTTACTAAGCACTAACTCTCTTGTACTTACAAGGTTAAAAAAAAAAGAAATCGTGTTTCACGTTAAAGTAGTTAATTTCTTTCCCAAATTCTTCTTCAGGAAGATAATGCTCAATAGTTATCCATGTAATACTTTCATTATAATGGAATGGAGAATAACTGAATTAGGTGCAAAAGAGGTACGAACTGTAAAGGTCGCTTTCCAGATAATGGGATTCATCAAGGAGACTGAGATGGTACTGGGCAAAATTCACAATGAGCATCAATTTCTTTCCTTCACTTCAACAATTTCTGGTGGAGAGAAGAAAGTCAGACTCACAAATTCAAAAGAGGTTTTCAGCTGTCAAAGTGAATTTGCTCCATCACTGTATCCTTTGAATAGGCTTTTAGTATGGCTGTGAACAGGAGATAGTAACCAGCAAGGTCTGAATGATGAAAGAAAACTCCCAGATTCTTTTGATTTCTGCTAATACATACTCAATTCATTATTTTTACAAGTACAATCAAGTTCTTCACTTCTTTACACAAGTTTCTTTTCCATTAACAGCATGAGCATAATATCTTCCCTGTATTTTACTTTATACAGCCTCTTTCATCCCAGAACATTTTAAACAGGTTTTTGGTTTTTTTTGCATTTTATACATGATGCAATTAAAATACAGGAAGGCTAAGGACCAGTTTCTGTGTCACGTGAAAGCCTGAACCATCCCAGAGAAACAAAAATTTTGGTTGAAACAAGATTATTCTCAGATCACCCATGCTGCTTTCCTTGCAAACCAATGAAGCTACGGGAATTTTACAGCTTCTTTTTTTGATCAAAATGAACCTGCATGACACTGTCCTCTTTTGACATTGAGAACTGCAGACACAGTAGTCATCTCTCATTTGAATCATACCCACATAATCATTTCTACTTCTGCCAATACAAACAAAGTCCTAGCCTTGTTCAAAATAAGCTGAGTTTTCATCTGTAATAGGGATTTCTACTGAGAACTAAGCAGAAAATCTCAGCATTTGTATTCATTTGATTTTTCCACTTTACCATTCAAACTGAGAAGTCTGGAACACACTAGCAGTATTTCCTTATGGTCCCAGCTCACCTGCTTTTCCACTTCTGTTCTGCATTTTGGCAGATCTTTGTCGGGTAGTAGTTGCATTGTCACTTTGCCCAGTCCTACACTGTATAGCATTTTAGCACAGTTTTCAATATGCTAGAGAGGCATAAGGGTCCCTTCTTTTTTGGTGAACATCTTGAGAGAGATAAACTCTGTTATCACTATTTTACTTAATTATTAAAACTTTAAAATACATTTTTCCAGAACAACCAGTACATCTTGCAAGCACCTGAGGAAAGAAATTTGTCAATGCACCACCTTTACCAGGAAAAGGGGGAGTCCATTTTAGGATTCTTCTGTGCCTTATGATAGATGGAAAAGTAGTCAAGAACTGTTAATAACACTAATCAAGCTCACAGGCTTGATTGCACAATGAAAGCAAAGCTTTGAACAAGCCATAAAAAACGTTTTCTAAAAGGTGTTATTACTGCATACTAATCTCTACCCACTCCTTCTCAAAAGAACAAACTTTCTCTGGTATTATAATGTCTGTTATATTGTGAGACTGATAATTTACCATCCTGATACAAATATAAAAATATATGAAAGGAGCTCTTACATGTCCAGCACTAGAAAATATCACATATAATGAAATTCAGAAGTAATGATGGAAGATTCTTCCTTAAAATATATCTATTCTCAGCTCTTCCTATTTCCCATAAGATAATTTTCAAACAATTAGAAACCTGACTTAGCCAGCAAATCATAATAATATAGTAACATTAGCTTTTTTTAAAATGCATGGCTAAATTCTGCAAGGCAAATAAAATTGCCTTGAAGACACCTGAGACCAAATGCTGAGCAATTTTATGGATACATGCTGTTAAAATATCCCTGGCTTATGTGCCAAGCATTCAACTGCTCTCAATTCCTAAACAGAAGGGATCAAGGGTCCGGCTCACATTTTTATTTCTGCACAAAGTGTTTCCTAACACAACAGGTGCATTTGGCATATCACATTAATGCTAACCAACAGTTTACGGTTTTCCATGAACCTCACTGAGAAGAGAGTTGCTGGTTTTTGTGAGAATTGCACTCTGATTATCACCTGGCAGCATATGCAGACTAGTCACATGGACTCTTGGAGAAGGGCTTTGTGCATGTCAAAGTTACTTTATTTTTCAGGAATCTTCAATGTATCAGATATTCATATATTCGTGAAACACTACTCATGGCTAACTCAGGAAAACTGGTGATTCAGTCAAATATTTCAAATTAGTGAAATATGAAAAGTTTAAAATTTTTCTAAACTCCCCAACCAAAACAAAACCCCTAAAATCCTTCATTTTTACAAAGTATTGGTGTGGGATTTTCACTAATTCAATCCGTTGTTGGTGTTGGGCTGGGAGGACTCATTTTAGATTTAATTTCTCTTCAGGCAAAAGCTAATACAGTATTTGAATGCTTTGGTGTGTTCAGAATAGCTTTGTTATGGACTGAAATCCACCTGGATTCTGCTTCAAATGGATAGTCAACTTAGTGGATTAGTTGGGAAGGTAACGAAAATCTTTATAAATCAGTAGTCAGTAGACTATCTAACCAATCAAGAGGAGCTTTTTGATCCATCTCTAATTCATTAAAGCTACAGTAAATCCCACCAAACTCTGCTACAGTTAGCTCTATGTAAACTCTAGTGAGTTAGAGAAAATTAGCAGAAAAGGTTTCCAGAAAGAGAAATACCTAGAAAATGATAATGTGTTTTGTTTGTATATTTTCCCAGAATCAACAAGAGATGGACGGGAAAAGTCCTTTCGCTTACCTGAACAGTGTCTTTAAGCATAAGCAGCTACTATGAGGACTGATATATGAAAATAAATTGGTAAACAAATTTGGCTGAAATATATATTTTCCTATATAAAACATGTATGACTATTTCTAAAGCCCAGGCCCTATTAAAACCAAAATCCATGGTCCAAAGCCCATTAAAATCAAAGGAATGACTCCATTAATATCAATGGCTATTAGATAAGGCCACAAGCAGGGAAAATCCCCACTGAAAACAGTGGGAGTTCTGCCTGCATAAAGTCCCCTTGGAAGCTGCTAGTGCTTTTTCTTCTTTCATTTCTTCATAAATATTTTATAAATAAAACTTGCTGAACTTGGAACTTGTGCATATAACATTATGCAACACTTTTATTAGGATCTTGCTGGTCTTAGCAGACCTTTCTTTTACATATTTCTATGTCACTTCAAGAGCAATCTGAATATAGAATCTCCTGTTGGAAGCAAATGCTGGGGTTTATCTTGACACTGCCACTATATGGAAGGTATGGTGAACTAGAAAGTGCTGTTAATTTAAGTTAATTTATCCATTAAGATGTCAATCTAAGTACATTTTTACCCCCTTTCTGACAGAAGAAAGTAGCCTTTCTTTCAGAGTTCAATAAAATGAAATAGTTTTTTCTTGTTTCCACGCACAAAGAAACATAATACACTAAGCGTGCTTTTTAGCCAAGTTTAGTAAGTATACTGGGAGATTCTGTAAAATGTCACTTGAAATGTCTGCCTCAGAATGAGAACGGTTTTCCAGGACTAATATTGCAGCCTTCCACCAGACACTCTGCAATTAATGGCACATAAAAGTAAAGTGAAAAACAGGATTTTGTCATCTGAATGCAGTTTTTCATGTCACAGAAAGTCAAATGCTATTTTTGGGGTAAAGAGATATTTTAAATTTCTTTATGAATTGTGGATTTATAAAGTGTCACCAGCAAGCACAGAGCTGCTTCAGATGCATTTATTAGAACATACATGTGGGAATGTTAATGCTTATATTGAGAGACTTAACAAAAATTATTTTAGGCATTACCTAGTTAATTGTCAGTGATTCGCATATAACCATTTCCTTTATCTACACCATTAGAGCTTTCTGAAAATAGTTTGAAATATTAGTTTCACTGTTATGAAAGTCCACAGCTCTTTTTAGATCATTTTTCCATCCACTTCTGAGAAATACAATCTTTAAGAAACATGAGAAATAATGCCACACACCAAAAAATTGAAAAAAATCTAAGAATCATGTAAAAAAGCTAGAAAATATGTTAATTGGGCAAAAAATAAATGTAATACAAGTGACAATACAAGTGACATAATTCACAGTGACAAGGGAAAATAAACGCATAATATCCAGACCCTTTAGTAGGCCTTTTCCTACCTCCTCTGTCAAGTCCTGGCACTGATAACTTGTGGATAAGATGAAGTGGAAGGGGAAAAATCTTTAGTATTTGCTGATGTAACTATTTCAAAGCTATTGACTATCCCCAAAAATCAGATTATTATAAATTATCTGCAAGGGGCATTTATAAGCAGTATTTTTGACAGAACACCCCACAAAACTTAACTGTGTGACAGAAAGAAGAGCAAAAGACTAAGAAAATATGAAAAACAAATGGCAAATGAATGATAGGGGAAAACAGTAAGAAATAGCATATGGACCTCTTTCCACCCCTAAGGCAAATATTTATATTTCTGTTTTCTACTTCATTAATGCCTAGGAAGATCTAATGGGAGAGCTGAGCTTAACTTTTCTACAGTGGTCATGCATGAGCAAAAATTACACTCTAAATATGAAAAATCCGCTTGAAAATTTATAGTACTGGTCTGTGCAGAATTCCCATCAGATTTTTTCAACTGTGCAAATATATGAATATACTACAATTATGCACAGTTACAAGCCTTTTTTTGTTTTGTTTTGTTTTGTTTTTTGTTTTTTTTTGTTTTCCTTCAGGATTGTTTTTGTTTTAAAAAGGAGCTTAAAAATGTGAGCTATTCATATTGATTTAAACTGGAGGTGAATACTCAATGAGAATAGGGTTATGTTCTAAACTCTTTGCACCCCTCCATGGCAGAGAGGGATGGAAAATAATGGTCTCAGCCTATCTAAGCATAAGCAGCTTACTTGCAAGCCTTTTTGATATCTCACACTCAGGGCAAGATACATTACACTCAAAGCTTGATGGTGACAGGCATGAAAGCTATGCCAAATTTGTCCAGATTTCAGGAACACTGTAATTCCCCGTTTTTTGCTGTTTTTTTACCCAAGTAAGATTTCCAGAAGGAAAAGGAAATTGTATGCCCAGGGTAAATTTGATATACAGCAGTTTTAGTTACACCAGAAAAATTTGGTCACACTGGGGAATGCAATTTTCAATTTCACTTCTGTCCCTCTTTGTTCTACTGATTTAATGGATGAAGATATCATAGCAAATGTAACTTTTCATACAGCCTATGTAAACTCATGTCCCAGACTTCAGGTGCATCACAAGTGTAACTGCTCTGAAGTATCTTGACCTTTCAAAATGGAACAGGAATGTATTTGAAAAGTGAGTTCCAGATAAGTTAATGCCATTTGCTTTGAAGAAAAGTGATGAAATCTGCACACACAAGAGAAAGAGTGAAATTTATAAGCAACCATATTCACTCAGGTCAGTCACAAAGCTAATTAAACAAAGTTCATTGTCAAAGCATGAGAGATCTCTCAAATCCTATCAATATTACTACTACCAACATCTTTTGGTACCTGGACATCATTTATAAAAACTGTGACTAATTTATAAAGACAGGATGAATATTCACTGCAAACTCTGAATATTCCTCATTGTTCACTTTGTGTTTGGTAACATATGTCTTGACACAGACAAATATAGACTCTACACAGTAAGCAAAGCAACCATGCTTATTGCCAGGGGAATAAGCCTTATACTCTAGCTTTTGGGTTATTATAAAAAGTGTCAGAAAGGTTAATCCAATTCCACACTATAGGATTCCCTCAAGACTCAAAAGCAGAACTTAAAAATGTATAATCTGGTCTTCTGTGTCTGTTAATCCTTTGCACCAATGATTAGTTCCTGTTTGGGTTAGCAAATAAAAAAAATATTAAATGAAGGTTAAAGGTTTTCTAAGCCTGTTTCCTTTTTTTTATTATTATTAATAAATCATTATGCTAACAAAACTTAAGTAGGGTTTTGGAGCCGCAACTGGAAATCTCCTTCTTGTGATGAAATAATGTGTTCCTTGGATACATAAAATGCATTAGGCACAGTTTCAAATAAAATCAAAGCTGGTGGGTTACAAAGGTCAAACAAATTAAGCTTTCTTTTAGATTTGCATCACCATCTGAGCCCAATAACATGCTTCTTAACTGAATAGTAAGCACTGTCAGTCAACCTCAGCCAAAGCAGCTCTGATTATGTAATGGCTTTCAATTGTGATTATTTCAGTGCAGCATATGGAATATTTCACATCACACATTGCTAGCTTTGCTACTGCTGACAACTTAATCTGAAGTGGAAGCTGTTTAAAGTCCTCTGATCTCTCAATTGTTCTAAAATTTGAGCTATTTAAATACACATTTCCCAGCAATTAAGGCCTATAAGTAGCAATGTCCAATTGTTTTTTGTACCATCTCTAAGTTTATAGAAAATTAGCTCTGCCAAAAATTTAGTCTGAAAAATCCACTCCTCTTTTGTTTTCCATCTTTTAGGGCTGGCATATTATATTTCTGGTTGAACAAATGAACAACTTTTGTTTTGAACACTTGTGGAGTGACTTCTATAAGACATTCATCTCTCTAAGCTCTGAAGAGCTACCTACAGGAAGCGGTAAAAATATATTTTTGTTATGTATATTGATCTGCAGACCTATCCTCCTACATAAATATACAGTCAAAGCTACATGAAAACATATACATAAATTGACAAGATGTAAAATTATTGTGTCATTACAGGGGCATTCTCCTTTTAATTATATGTTTCCACAGTGTTCAGATTTTGGGCTGGGTGGAAAAACTACCTTTATGTTGCACACTACCTGATACATCATGACCACTACCAGAAAATACGAGGTAATACAGATTACATAAGTAATTCCAGTGGAAATTCCAGTAGTAATTTTGCCAATTCTGCTGCATTGGTGCATTATAATTCCCAGAAGGAGCAACAGGGTAATTTTTTCCCAAGGAAAAAAAGGAAAAATCCTGGCATAAACTACAAGGTCATGTTTTAATACTTTAATATTTGCATATCATTTGACCGATACCTGATGTATGACAGCTTCTACAAATCATCCATGAAAGGAAATATGTAAAAATGCACTTTAAATTATACAAACCATACATTTCTATCCATGCATGATTCTTTATTTTAGAAACATCACTTCAGTGTAGTGACTTGGTTTTTTAGGGTTTTTTTATTTAATTGTGACAGGTGATGTATGTGACAGAGAATGAAGAATCTGACACTCCACAGAAAGAATTACTGAAATGATGTGCATATCTCTTGCTTAGAGATATTTATAAAAGCCAAACACTCCTGCATTTTTATTTTCTGTGGCTCCATTTTAAAAATGTGCATAGCAGCAGGGAAATAGTCCAAAAGCTCAACTGCACTGGAATGCTTTTGATGTAAACTCTGCCATCAAAATGCATGGACTCACAAGGAACTGTGAACTGATGAAAAGAGGAACTACAATATATAAATGGTTTCATTTGCCTGTGTAGTCTGTGGAGCTGGAAGCTGGTCTACCACTCTTTCTCAGAGCAGGAAACAATTTCATTCTCTCTGTAATTTCCTACCCTTAACTCATTCTAGCAGAGACTTTAAAGAAAAGCAATCTGTAAAGGATATAATGTTCACAAATCAGTTGAAAAAAAAAGTCAGATACTAGTCTCATTTCATTCAAAAAACGTTTTGCCAATGGCAGCAGCTGAAGCAGGATATGAGTCAAAGATTGTAAAATGCTAATCTGGCATGCAGTCTACTCCATCTTATGAAAAAAACTGCAGTGTCCAAAAGAGAAAAGGCTATGGATGGAAGGAATACAAAGAAGATATGACCATCAACTCAGTTTGCAAACAATACTCATTTGGGTATGTCATTGAAAAGAGTACAACTTCTTCCCTGCTTACATATGCAGAAGAGCAAGATAGAACTAAGAATCTAAACCAAAATGCTAATCTTACTTGTAAATTTCCTGTTTTTTTAAAAAAAAAATTAGTCTTACATTTCTAATTAAAAAGAAAATGTCTGGTTTGCTAGTAAGCAGTAATATGCAACATAATTGATTTCTTCCTGATCCACTGCTGAATATGCTCAGAGTCCTAATTGATTTTTTTTTAACCTTCACTTTTATGGTACCCCAGCATTCCAAATAGCATGAAATTCCAGTCTTTGAATCACTTTTCACTGAAAATAATATTTTTCAAAAAATTCATTCCCCATATCAAGACTGAATTCCAATACTTTGTCCTTGATCTATAAAAGCTGCAAAGTGCATCATACTTAGCAGCTGAGGTTTTTCTTAGAGTTACTTCATGCCTCTTCAGTATCTCAGCACAATCTGTCTCTCGACTCTGTGAAAGAACACTTGCACTTCCACAGAGATGCCTACGTAGGATTTGAAAAAATCTCATCTGTTCACTTCTCAGAAAGCAATTTTCTTTATCCATGAGCAAACATATTTCATCAGTTTTGGGGGGGTGGGCTGGGGGGGTTGATCACTGCTATTAATTCAAGGCAAATGTCAAACAATACTTATAGTCCAGGACCAGCACATTTCAATGCAAACTTGAAGCAAATTATTCTGCTGAGTGCAGGTGAAGTGACTGCAAAGGCACCTTTAAGAGAGAGGCTGGGACTGCCCTGAGCTGGACCCCGCTAATTGCAGCAGCTCCAGCTGACCCACCACAGGGCAGAGCTGAGCCTCACAGCCAAAGTGATGCTGTCTCTGAAAAAGTGTGTTTAGGACAGGGAAAATAATGCACATGGGGGGGTGACAAAACAAGAAAATAAGTGTGACAAACAGCACTGCAGATATCAAGACCAGAGAAAAAAGGAGGAGAGGAGGTGCTCCAGGCAGAGGTTTCCCTGCAGTCCGTGGAGAGGACCCACACTGGATCAGAGAAACGGGGTGAGGCAAAGAAGACTAGAGATGATCTGTCATGGATGGACTACAGCTCCCTTTCCCCACATCCCATTCCCTATCATCCCCCCGCCCTTTTTTTTTACCATCTAAATCCCCCCCTTTTTGTTTTACCATCTAAATCTCTTTTAATCAGTGATAAATTAAATTCATTTTCTCCAAGTGTAGCCTAGTTTGCCCATGAACTGGTGAATGGTCTCCCTGTCTTTACACACAAACTTTTCCATCTTACTGTCTCTCCCATGTCCCACTGATGAGGAGAGAAAAAAACAGCTGGGTGAGGTCATCTGGTAGCCAGCCAAAATCAATTCACCACCATTATACATCAATAAAACTAGATGATAAAACAATCTAAGGTACGCAACCTGATCTTCAGCTTCATTTTAATATCTTTGTTCATTTTGTCCACGTTCAGAAAAAGAAAATAAATTTTTCCCAGTATATGCCACTTAACCAGAATTACAAATTGAAATTTCATCAACTTCACTCTTTTTCCTCCAAAAAACACTTGTAAAGCAAAAATTATGCATTTCTCAGTTTTTCATCTCACTTTCCTCTTTTCCAAAGCTATGTGAAGAAGTGCTGCTGTGACCTGATATTAAACTCAAACAGTTTCAGAGCATGGATGGAGGGCATTAGGCAGCTCTAGGACACTTATGGAGCTCTGCCTACCACCCTTTGTCACTTGTGCTAGTGGAGATTCACCTGCACTGTCTCTGATTGTGGCAAATGTATCAAGAAAGGCAATTTAGATACAGACCCTCCAAGCCATCTGCTGGCAGCACAGGCATTCTGTGCCCTCTGTGGATTTCCCCTCTTAGTGAGATCATGGCTGCCTTTCATTTCCCAAATCAACTAAAGCTGCAGGTCATGATGAGCTGAGGCAATCTAGCAATTATTAGTTTCATGTTTTTTCCTAGATGAGCAAGTATCAGCTCACTGTGGAAGACTAAGCTAAGAGTTTTTGCTGCAAGGCAATTACGTTAGACCTCATGGCATTTTAAACCCTTTCTGAACCATACCTACCACCTATTTGTATGACTAAAAATGCACTTCCAAATAGGTTTGCCTACCTACAGAAATTGTGTTAAGAACAGCAGAGAATTTTCGTGTTGAACCAAGCAAAGTTCATAGCTCAGAAAACATTAATGGATAGTGTTACCTGAATGTATTTCATTTCATACTGCCATGCCATTAATTTTAAGGCACATTTTCCTGATCCATCATTTTGCATACAAGATTTTGTTAACAACTTGTAGTCAATTGCTTATGTAAGACCTAACAATCATAAATATCTTCCTAACTGTGCAACAGAGGGAAACCCACATTAACAAACCCTGCTCTGCATGGGGCATTCTGATATTCAATCAGATGAATTATCAGCTCAAAAAGGTTCACAAGAAGACAGATGGTAGCCAGTTAAGATTGCCTTATCACATTACAGCCTCACAGACCTGCCTGTTGTATTCTGTCAATGTATGGCTAGCTGCAGGATTTTCAGTGGAACTCTCTTTTCAGAAAATGTCTTTCTGAAAAGAGCTCTTTCTGAATCTTTACTAGCAGATTCTCCATCAGATGTGAAAATATATAGCAGAACCTTCCTTCATTTCTCTCCATGCTTTTAATCATTTTTCCTTTTCCTGACTCTTTTCTTCATGCTTTTAGTTACCATTTCTCTTGTCTGCTTTTTAGTAGGAGAAAAGCAGGTAGTTCCAGAATAAAGGGGAGAAAAAGGTAAAAAAAGGCTGTGGTAATCAAGATATATCTCTTTTTTTCACCTGAAGATGAGAAATTAGTATTTCAGCTGTTCATGAGTATTTCCCCTTTTTTTTTTTTTNTTTTTTTTTTTTTTTAAACACACAGCATACAAGACATTTCCTGTTTTCTCAAATCATTGTTCAGTATGATTCTCCACTCGATGAATTGAATATGACTATTACATGTAGGAAATCGGGCAGATATTGTCAGATTGTCAGTTAGACAACTGTAGAAAAAAAGGTTAGATAATGATTAGAGCTTAATTCAATGTTTTCTGAATTCAACATGCAGTATTAAAATATGCATAGGTTTGGGGAGTTTGACAGGGTTTGTGGTAATTTCATTTGTTTAGAGTTTATTCTCTTTTTTTTTTTGTTTTGGGTGGGCTTTTTTAGCTGAACTCATAATGGAAGTGAAGAGAGGAAAAATATTTTGGGGGGAGGGGCTAAGTTTTAGAGAGATTTATTATTTATATAGTATAAGTTTCTCTCTTTATCTCTTTAAGGAATAAAATCATCAGCAGATGACAAGTAGCTCCCTAAAAGCACTTAATGTATTGTCAGCAGCTGTGTTGGAGAGCAGATTTACAGGAAGAGAAAGACAGAGAAAGACAAGAAAGAAAAAGAATAGCTAGTAGGAAAGGAAAAAAAGAAAAAAAAGAAAAAAGAAGAAAGAAGAAAGAAAAAAAAAAAAATAAAAGGGAGGGAGAAATAATGAGATGCTTTTCTCTGATACTGCAAGGCTAAGAAAGCCCTGCCCTTTTAAAAAGTTTATTACTAGTCAGTGAGCAGAAAGGTTTTAATGTTTGATGTACTTACACTATCAAGCTCATCATTTGGAGCATCTCAACAAAAGATTAAATAGACTGGGTTAAAGCAGAACATACATTCACCCTCTAGTTCTTTTAAGGAACTAAATATCCTTCTCACTTTTCAAAAGAAAGTTTTCTCATTTGTTGTTTCACAGACCTTTCCTCATACACATCAATATCTTCCTAGTTTATCTTTTCATGTAAATGGATGTCTTTTCTATCATGAAAACATATAAATTTCCCTATTATAGAAATTATCTTATTCTTACATAAATATATAATGTGTGGAGACTACTGTTTTTATGTTTGCACACACACACATGCAGACACAATAAAACCACAGAGGACCAATACTGAATGAGAGAGACAGAGAGAAAAAGCCAAACTCATAGATAGATGAAGATACACTATCATATTGACACTTATGATAATACCCAATTACACTGGAGTCAAAGAACTGAAGATCTCACTGATGTAATTTTCAGTCTATATCTAAACTACAACTTAGGAACCCATGATACAGAGAGAAGGGCCTCTTCCCAATAGGGTCAGTGTGGGAAGTATGATATCTGCATCAGCTACCAAATTGCAATGTTAAGGAAAAGAAATGCACTCTAATCTAATCTAGGGTTTGTTTGTTGTCTGGAATTTTTGTTTGTTAGACTTTTTTAATGTGAGTTTTCTTGGGGTTTGGCAGTGTATGGGGTTTTTTTTCATTCATGACAATCAAATGGACTGCAAATACAGAGATTTTGTTCAATACTGTCACATCATTCTCTTTGATGGTGCAGGAGAAATGGGATAGAGATTTATGATTTCATGAACAGCACATTCTTGTATTACATGCCCCATAGTAATTTATTGTTTATTGTACTCAAATGTGAAATATTTTGTAATACACCTATATACGTGTGTGCACATTGTTTTCTATGTGTCTGCATTTTTATACAAATGTACATACACACACAAAAACATGAGTTTAAAATCAATATGTCATTATTAACAAAGAAAGTAGCGATGCCTCATTATTTCCAAACCATAGTATTTCTGTAACTACACAGTCTTTCTCTGATTTATGTATTTCTGAATAAGTTGGCTCTTCAGGGAACAGGTAGGATCTTGCAGAGACATTTTTCTTTTCTTCCCTCACACACATGAATTTGTAAGTTTTACAGAGGAACAGCTCTGTATTTTTTCAATTAAAAAAACACTCCGAATGTATTTATTTGATGCGGATTGTATAGAATAACTGTCTTTACACTGTACTGAAAATATCTGGTACAAGGAACAACAGTATGATATTCCATTAAAAACAAGACAGACAAAAATAGAAACGAAAATAAACAAAACAAATCAATACAACTCCCCATATATTCAGATACCAAAATTGCCATATATTCCATGCTATGGGACCCACTGACCATGTCTTGTTTTAGAAGACAAGCTTCCTTTGTAATTTTTTTTTTTTTTTTAATTTTCATCTTGTAGTATAAATAGCTCCCTGGCATACAGGATCTCGTACTCTCAACTAACAGAAAAAAAAGGCCATCCAAAAACAGTGGGAATTTAACCAACATGGTAAGTAAAATGATCATATAATATTGCATTCAGTCCTAGTGTAAAACTTACAAAGGAAGAACCTTAGCAGGCTTTTCTATTGCATATTAATTTTTTAAAGAAAATATGTTTTTTTTAAGTATGTAATCTAATTTTAAAAGGGCTAAAATGCAGTAAGCTTTTTTAAAGAGTCAATTGAAAAGTATGCCCACTTTTGCCAAAAGAATTATACGATAAATTAGAAATCGAATATGCATTTGATATGGAAAAATGAGATTTTCTTGATTAGGAATTGTTCCACTCTTTTGGTTAGAACTTAGTCATCTATCATACACAAAAGAACTGAAAGCTTTCTTTTCACAAACATGTAATGCTGTATTTGCAGTCTGCTGTTGCCTGCACTCTGACAGCGATCAGAAAATGCCCACATTTCCATGTCTAGCATAGACTATGGATGCCTGTCTCCTGTGGAAGCAGGACAGGGAAATGCAAAAAATAGGATCTATAGGTGGGAACTCTCTGGTGAGGCTAATAAATCCACACAGAGCAGGGATTTATTCTGTAAATAAATAATTGTAATTCTGTAATTCTTTCACCCACCCATGCTTCTGCAACCTCCTCACCCTCATGCACTCACACTCCTGCCACACCATGGCTTCACAGTTTTCAGAGGATAACGGTGACAATTCCCTTCCCAAACTGCCTTTGACACACATGTGTGGGATTCTTGGAGGTGTGTAGTACAGCTCCAAGGAGGATGTCAGACAACTACAGTCATTTGATCTTCAAAGACACTTCTCCACCTTGTCAAATTGTTCACATAGGCAGCTCAGTGCTGCTGCACTGTGCATCTCTTCACCCCTGAGCTTGCAAGTCATCACACTGCAGAGCCTGTGCCCAGGAGCAGGGTAACAAATTAAGGAATTGTCCCACAGATAATGAAATAGCAGTAACTGCCAGAAAAATTAAAGGCAATAGAAGCTACGAAATCAGAGGCACTGTCTACATGCCCATAATATAAAAACCAGTAAGAATCGGTATGTATAAATAAGAATCAATCATCTCTCAATAAAATCCTTTTAACACAGCAACCCTGCATATGCAGTTGCATGGTGTTCCATCGCATTACCACCGTATGTTATCATACAGTTGGGTGTACTCTCATGTGCTGCTTTTGCAATTTCCTGTTTTAAAAGAGGATACACCAACAGTGTGACAGATAGCCTGAAGTGATGGGTAGCTGAGAATAACAAATAGCATGTGAAAGCCAACAAAATACTTTAAAAATATTCTAGTTCTGAGATTTGATATTTAATTTGTACTGCAAAAGGCACATAGGGTTTACCTGATGAGGGCAATTACTTTCTACCTACATTCCATTGTCTGGTAAAAACATTTAACACAGCTTTGCAATGCTGCTTTAGAATTTTTTTTTTTAATCATAATTAGTACGCTATTCTTCTTCAGTGTTTTTCTTACCCAAAATTCTGGTTCTTCTTGGCAAAAAACCTGAAGCTAAAGACAAAGGTCTTCATGTGCCACCAAGATTTTACACCAAAAAAAGGAGTTTTCCATTAACAAAAAATATTAAGACTAAAATACTGCATAAATAGATCCCTTTAGGTCAATCTGATAAGTTTTTAATTTGTTTCTGGACTAGATTGTCTTCTTTTACACATTTCTTTTCAAGTAAAAGAAGTGTGCTTTCTTTTTACCAGAAGAATGGGAGTTACCATTATGAAAAAACTAACCCCAACGTACGAACTGATTTTTGAAACTATTCCATTTAAACTACAGTCAAAAAAGTTCACCAAAATGTAACAAAAACCTTCCAAATTTTGTTCATGTTGTTTGCTGAACTAAATTAAATTCTAAATGTATTTTGGCCATCTAGCTTCATCCGAGAATGTCACAAATGGACATATGCAGACATATGACTCCATCTGGACTAATATTTCTTGCCTGATACACACAGAACAAATTGGAGCACAGCCTGAAGGGAGATAAATTTCTGTATCACTAAAAAAAACCCCAAAACAAAACAAAACAAAACAAAACAATTTTNACCTATCTATTTGTAACAACCAAAGGATGAAATATTCTTTCAGCATTAGTGTTACTCACCACTTAAAAGGATTGATTTATGTGTATGATTAGGAGAGGTTGCTAAAATCAGGGCTGCAGATACTAATGAAGATTGGGAACTTGCAGTTTATACTTAATCTTTGCAGTAAAACAAAAAATCTTTAACAGAAAAAGTCAACCAGCAGAGAAGAAACCCCTTTTTGAATACGCTAGAACTAAAGATATCAATCTATTTCAAGAATTGCCTCAGATGTAATTCTAAAGTGGGTATGTAAATAATGCCTTGAGCAGTAAGTTCTGCTTAGGTTCTCCCCAGTAAAAATTGGAATTAAAATGCCTACTCCCACTGCCCTTTCATGGCCTTTGGGTGAATTGGCTGGCAGTGCAGGGCTGCTCAGTCCCTGGGCATAGGGCTCCAGCCACTCCCCACCGTACACCTGCCCCTCTGGCCAGGCTCCTGCCACCTCTGCACCTGCTCCATGCACCAATTTCACCTTCTTTCCAGAGGAAATCACCCTGTAATACTGGGAAATTATGCATCTTTATGCTACCTCCTGGTGCACACACCGCAGTGAAGTGCAACACCGCAGGCCAGAGCCTCCCACAAGGCTGAAATTTATTTCTTTATTGGCTGTGCTTAAAATCTCCACTACAGCTTGAATGGGAAGAGTGAGAAGAGATAATTTTTTCCTCCTGTGTTATCAGCAGACTTTCATTATTGTAACATTCCCTGGACATGTTTTACCTTAAGTACAGATAAAGCAAAGTACAAAATCATGGAGTGAGCACATCAGGAATCTATTTGGAAATATTTTAATACAAATGCTGAAAAAACAGGCCCTCAAGGTATACTCCTAATCTGTCTTGAACACAGCATCAAAACTATTGAAACAGGATAGCAATTTTTCACAAAGGAATTTGGAGGTTCAGTAGATCAATAATACTGATATAAAAGGTCTTTCTAGATAACACTATATACACAGTGTGAAAATTCTACTCTGAGCATCATTCCAGCTGCTTTCTGAAGAAGACTACTGAAAATCTTTATTCATATTAATAAAGTCTACATAACTGGAACCATATCTGATACACAAGATTTTTTGTAGAATTTGGACCCCTTCCCATTGATACTCTATTGTTGAGCACCACAACCTGTTGTTAGAGACACTTGCAGAAGGCAGTTGATAGAACAACCAAAAGAAAAATATCTCCCATCAGGTGTCCTCAAATGCAGATGGAAAATCAATATCTGTGTTCTCAGGAGATCATTTCAAATAACTCCCAGTGAGAAATTCTAATGGTTTTGCATTGTTACTTGCAAGAAGCAGGAGAATATTAAATGTACAAATTCACTATGGACTTCAACTCATTTCAGTTACTGGATGTTTCTTAAATATCAAAATAAAAATTAATTTGAAAAAGGTTTTAGATTTTCACTTTTTCCAAAGCTTTTTTAATGCACTTGTGTGAGCCAATGCAGTTTTCAGACACTCAGTGAAGACACTGGAGTCTGGTGAATGATCCTGTTTGGAGATACCTATATGAGACACACCTTTCCATTAAGTCACTGCACAGAAATAATTTTGTCTAACTAATACAAACAAAACAAAACAAAACAAGTGATATTAACACCAGTGGTTTTTTTGTTGCATTTATTTGAAGTTCCAATTAGCATAAATTCTGAGCATCCAACAGACATGCTGGATGCTTTCTGTATAGTTATTGCCCAGCAAAAGCCTTTAAAATTTTGCTGTATACATATGACTATCATATTTCTAACTCTAAGATTTGAGTTACCTCATTTGCAAATGTATCTCCTTACATTCAGATAAATCATCATTGATGTCTAACTTATTACTGTCTGCCTTTTCCCCTAAAGACAGACCATGTTTTGTGACAATCTTATGTAAAATGCTGCCTGACATGAATTCTGCTAGCTTTAGAAAGGCCGTATAATAATATTCCACCAAATTTGTCTAAACATCACACTCATTTTTTTGAGATCCTCAAAGTTGTTCCAATAACTGCATACATGAATTTTGAACTGTATAATTTTATTTTATAAGAATCTGTAGAAGTAAGTGTTCAATCATAAAAAATTAAAGAAAAGCACTGCAACTCCGAAATAGGATATTTCTTTCTAGGTGAGGAAGTTAAAAAGTCAAAGAGGTAGGTGAATACGATGTCAAATTTCCAACCTGTATTCTAGGCCCCAGCACAAATCCATTTTTGCCTGATATTTTAGCCTATCCAACTCTGCACAGTACAGCATAAAATCTTGAGTGTTCAGGCAAATACAAAATTTTTCCTAGATTTTGAAAAGCTCTACTTTGCAGCAACATATTGTCTTCAAATGAATGAATCATGACATGAGCCTGGGCATTTAGCTATGACATCTGTTATGCAGTAAATTGCACTGCATGCCACATGCATAATGAAGGGAAAAGAAGGATTTTAGCTCCTAAAACACACCTCATTATGTGACGGTGCACGAACACAGACGGTGACACCCAGGACGTATGGAAAGGCTGCAGTGTCATAAAATGTACAAACAATGTTGTTGTTCTTTCTATCATTGAGAAAATAGAGATGTTAACTCTCCTGAGGATAAAAAAAAAGACAACTCTACACTGAATGTAATAGTAAGAGGCGGCAGGCACAATGGTAATTAGGATCTCTCTTAAAGGCTGCTTGCATGAATCCACTTGTGAGAAGGTTTTCATAAGGAATACACTTTGTTTCTTTAATTCTCTCATTCCTTTCTTGGTGGCTTGCATTTCAAAACAGTGCATATGTTACAGACAACCATAAATCACTCAAATGTTGAAAACTCCACTGCAAGATGATTTAGAAGACCAAAATCTGTTTTCCAGACATGCAGAGGTTTTCCTATCATTATACAGTCTATTAGATTCATTAAACACAAATTAAACAGCATAAAAAGAAATTTGCAGATGAAATTTTGAAACTCCAACCTACCTCCATTGCTAAGACAAATATGGTGAATACATAATGATAGCATAGCCCACTTAATTACTACTGACTTCTGAATTACCTACGAGGACAAGTCCCCAGTAGGGTAATTTTTGAACTTAACATTAAATTGCAGCTGCCTGTGTTTAGACATTTGAGCTGAGGCTCAATATTTAAACAACTGCTCTAAGCACATAGACCAATATGCCTAATGTAAGATTCACAGGCTTGAAAAATGTGGCCTAAATCATGTGAGGAAAGAGTTACAGCACTCATTGTAAACAGTAAGTGATAAAGTGGGGGAGTCTGTTAAGAAAATATTTGGATAAGGTTAGGAATGTCTAACTAAGCTGGTTTTTATTGCTTGGGGATCAAGATGGATAGAATAGGACTAGGATATTTATGGTATTCCAAGAAAGGAAACAAGTGAAAGGAAATTCTTAATTTAACACACCAATATGGCAATTTCCAGGCTAGGCTCAAGTTGAAAACATGAAACAGGTATAAGGAAGTGATTATAAAGCAGATTACGTACATATTAACTGCAAAAAAATCAAGGTATAAAAAGTTCTTCTAATAAATCTTCAATATCACAACAACTGAGAATGGAAAAAAATGTCATTCCTCAAGATAGCTTTTAAAAACTGCAATTTTAATCACAAGAAGAGAAAAAAAATTTTCCTTCTTTCTTATCAATGTATTGATAAGAAATTGGCATCATCCATAAATGAAACAGGAACACTATTCTTCTGGGCAGAAAAAATATATTTCAGTTAAAGCAGGTAATATTATTATTTAGCTGGAAACTATTTAGGAAGCACTAAATTCCATGAATAAAAAACTTCAGATGTTAAAGTATTTCTATGTTACAAATTCTGTTACAACCAACTTTAATTATTTCCTTTCTCATTTTAGAAATATTCTAGGAAAATCTGCAAAGAATTAATAGATTTGAAAACCATTTAAGAGATAATTTTTCCTCTCAGTTTATTTTGGTAACTTATACAGTCAAGAAAGCATAGCCTACACAAGGTATTTTAAAAAATTTGGTAGAATGATCCTGCTTTCTGCCTGTGTACTATATTGACAGATATTTATTGCTGCAAGGTAATTGCATTTGCAAATCGTTGAAGGAAACCACATACATCTAATCTGGTTTCCCTATATTTGTGTGGCAAATCGGAAGAAATTTTATGCAATCTTGCATGAAAGATGGTAGATTCAGATATGGCACAGGTCTAAGAACTGGAAGTTACTTTCAGCCCACTTTCCCAACATTGCAAAGATTTGGAGATATTTCTGGAGAGAACAACAAATAAAACTGAGTTATCCACTCTATTCCTCAGTTCCAGCTTCGCTCTTAGAGCATAAATGTAAGTGTAGTGTCTTAACTGACTATAAATAGCATAGCATGAAAGAAACTTAAAGATATCTTTCTTTTATTTTCCCTGTGCTGATGATTTACTTCAAATAAGTGCAGAAGTACAGTGTTCCAAGAAGAAAATTACCCTTTTCTTTATGCAAGGAGACATTTTAAAAAATTTGCCAAATTTATTTTCCCAAACACCTCTCAATATGTTTATTGCAATTTAAAAATACATACTATATATATTCTCTTGGTCCTCTATAAGCACTAGGAGTAGTAGTACATGTTAATAGTAGTCAGTTTTGTCAATTTTAACCCATTTGCTTTTCCCCCAGGTGGTACAGACAGGGGCAGACATGGCCTCAGATGCCTGGATATACACCAGGTGCCAGATTTATCTGACAGATGCAGAACAGTGGTGCTGGCAGCAGCTGGGCATGTCCTGTGTGTGCCCCTGTTCCCTGCCCTGGCATCCTCCTCCCTACCCAGGCAGTGCAGGTGGGTCTGATAGCAGCCTTTCAGGGGGGCAGGAGCCAAACTGGAGCTTCCAACATCCTTTCATTCAGGCCAGGATAGCCAGGTTTCCAAGAGACAGGATTAAATACATATAATTATTTCATTTTGGAGACAATTGCACAGCAACTAGCATGGCAGCTGACAGTGGGAATACTGCAAGATTGCAATTAAAGAGGTAGCACAACTGCATTTGAATAGTTTTGAACAACAACTGCTGCTGTTGTTGGATGTTTCTGTAATGTCTGTTTTGTTCAGGAGCCTGCCTGAATTTGCAGACATGAGGCTCCTCCATGGCACCAAACAGCAAAGAACATGAACGTGACAGCAGGCATTTACTGACCACATTTGTGAACTGAATGTGATTAAGATCAAACAACACACAAAAAGAAGGAAATAGGGGATACAAATAGACTTGTACTACCAGTAGACTGTATTTGCTGATTACAATTATCCCAAGAGTACAGACAGAACAGCAGTACAAAATTATTTTGCCCATAAGTCTGACAACAGGAGAAGAATACAGAAAGAGAAATACTTCAATAACTCTATGGGAAACTATTATGAGAATACAACAAGAAATAGCTATGGGGAGTAATATAAAAACAGCTGGTAAAAGTGTTTCATAACTCAGAACGTGTCTATAGGAAAATACCAACATTCTTTCCTATCTGCCAACAGGAACCGCAAAAATGGTAGCTACTGTAAAAAACAAATATATCTGTCTATAAGCGGGAAAAGCTTTACTATCCATGTATAATTTCTCCTTCATAAACAGCTGATATTTACCTTGAAGATGAAGTTGTTGAGACAAATGCAACAAAATTAAAAATAATATTTCCAAATGATAATGGCAGCTAATCTTTTCACAGAAAGTGTAGAAACAGAAGGCATGAAATGAGAACATATTTTTTGTAGCCTGTAATTTTCTCATAATGTCATCTCTTGCATCAGCAAGTCTCACAAATTTCTATAGAAATTCTTATTTATCACTACCTCAAAACCAGGAATGCCTCCAGGAACTCTTGTGTTGGCAGACCTGACAGCCATTGATTGTTAATGTTTTTGTTCTCAGTAGCACCCAGGCCTGGGTGATGTTCTGGAAGTGTTCCCAAACCAGAAAACACATAACAGGAAAGCCAACCTCAAAAAGCCAGTAAAATTCTGTATTATTGCCTAGCATGTTCAATGACCAATACATGGTATCAGCTCATCACCACCACAAACTGAAAAATGCAAAGTTTGTGTGAGAGAGGAAAGTATTGCAGTTCCTCTGATATTCTTCTCTGCCAGCTGCATCTTTAAAAAAGTGAAATGTAACAGCAGCAAGAGACTACAAGATGGAGAACATTTGAGATTTACAATGGGCATTTTGTTTTTGGCGGAATTTTCCATCTTTACATTGCTCTCCATTTACTTACTTTTCTCTTTCATTTAAAATAAAAGTAATCTAGACTGAAAGTACTAGAACAAATACTAGTACTAGAAAGACTGAATGTTTTCCCACTGGTGTACTAATGAGAAGGACAGGCTTTGTCCCTTAACTACTAGATGAGAAGCCAAATTGTATTAAGTTGCTCTACAATAAATATGAATTTTCTGTATCTTTAAAAAAGCAACATTCTGGTAAATGATCACTCTTAATGTATGAACAGGTCAATCTATGCCAAACCATTATAAGTTCTTTTGGGGCTATTGTAACACTTTTCTATATATACTTTGCATTTATTCCTTCCCAGTCCTTCTAATATCTGATATATGTATCCATAGTATACGGTATCCACATCCACACCAAGAGTTTACAAGTTTAAAGCACTACAAACAAGATCTTGTAAAATCTTTACTAAACCAGACCTTTTTCTTGAAATACATTAATGTTTGTATTCCAGAAGTCTTTTATTAAAATTAATATTATGGTCCTGTGGTGGTCTGCTGAGTGCATCAGTGTCATCCTCCTGAAGCAGGTGACCATGTATTTCTGAATAATTTATCTAAAAAAATTCTTACCTCCTTAGCACCTGGAGCACAACCAATTCTTTGGGTTTGTGAAAAAAAAATTACAAAAATTATTTTTTAAAAAAATTATTCTCTCTTCAAGTTTTTGGATTAGATTTTACTTTAAAATTTTGCTTGCAAAATCATATTATATCAGAAGCAACAATATGTTCAAATCAAAGCATGAATCTTAATGTCAGAAGGTATTACATTAATCAGTTGGCAAGAGGTGTGTGCAAACAGTTTTCAACTTTATGTAAATCAGAAGTCCCATGGCTGTTATCTTTCAGGAAACCAATGAAATTGTAGCATATATTAGCAGCAAAACCAACAACAGTTAGAACTAAAGCATCTTCACAGGTAAGGAATTGGACAATGGTAAGGAGATGGACATTTAGACCTATTGCATGATGTCAGGCTGCACGTCATGAGTTTTCATGAGATTTCATTTCATATTTTGCTTATATGCTCAAGACTACAGGACATTCCTCAAAAAGAAGACAATGACATTAATTAGCATCAGTGAGTTGTTTTTAAAAACAATGTAGCAGTTCTGCTGCAGGAAGTAATATTTCAGTGTATATGAGTACAATATACTTGAGCATGACCTTGCTGCAAACTGCAGTCTTTATCTGATATTCTTTCTGTCTCTTTAAAGGACATTTTAGAAACACTTGGGTCTTCAAAACTTGTATTTACTGTACTGGAGTCTAACTTAAGACATTCTGTTAAACACAGTCCTATGCACTTAAGACATATTCAGGTGTTTCATAGTTCTCTGATCCAGAGGAAAAAGTGTGAATATTGTCTGTATTGCAAAGTCCTAACTACAACATAAAGCATATTCAGCTAGAAAATATCCCATAGTCACATAAACTTCAAATTCAAACAACCAGGCCAATAAAAAAAAAAAAAAAAAAGAGAAAAAGAAAAAAAACTATGCTGGGTTACAGAAAACAAAGACTGGACCCACTGAATTGGATTAGAGGTGCAAAAGCCTGGGTAACCTCAGTCTATTTCCAGCCCAAACTAAAAAGGTGGTATATTTCAGGTGCTCTTTTCCCAGATGACCTTCATATGAAGAATCAGTTTCTATTAGAATTCTTTTCCTTGCCTTGCCTTCCCCTTCCCCTTTCCTTTCCCCTTTTCTTTCAATATTAATTCCCCATGTTAACAAAAAGAATCTAGTTGAGAGAATTTCATATAGAAATCAGAAGAATTTCTGTTGCTGGTTTCCCTGTTTCTGCATTCATCAGCTATTTTTTCTATTGAGGGGATCTGTAAGCAAAGAGTGGCTCTGAAGAAAAATTAAAAATGTAAAAAATAGTGAAGTGAGAGGTTACAGAAATTCAAAAAAGAATTGAGAATCCCCATGAAGTACCAGTCCTCTGAGGATTAAAAAGAGGGTGAAGAAAACAGTCAAAAGCTTTTCAAGAGCATTTCACCCTGTGAAAATTTGAAGCAGGAAATGTTGCCAAAGGCAGACTCTGCAATCTGTCATATAAGCAGCAGTTAGGAATATACAGCTGCCTAGAAGCATCTTCAGGTTGCTCACTTGGCTTTTGTGGTGGAAGAAAGAGTTTCATTCATAAATCTAACCTTTTGGGTGTCTTTTGAATTTTCTTATTTTCTTTAAAATGCATTCTGAAAAAAAGAAAACCACAGAAAATTAGGTAGAATGTTTATTCTAAACAAACTATTCCATTAATTAAGTTGAACATTTCATTAATTAGATCTTCAGATTTCCAAAAATTATGCACACAGGAGGTGTGCAGCAATAATTTGTATCTATACAATGCATACATTAAGCATAAATACAATTTTTTATGACATAATTTTTTTTAGTCTCATAGAATTGGAATCTATATGCCGTATGTCATAATACACTAGGTAGGTAATAGTAATTCATTTCAGTAAACCACCAGATGCGGTTTTGCATAAAACATCATTATAGATCAAAAATCAATATATATCAAAATCAGTAAAATTCTGAAGTGGTAACAAATTTCTCTTTATCTAATTAAAGTGAGATAAGCTCTTGTAGAGCAAATCAATTCTGATATGCTGGATTACCATCACTTGCTCAGTACAATAATCCAATTTGAAGCAATTGATCCAAGAAGATCAGATCAGATTTGCTATCAAAGGACTTTAGTTTAGATGTAGAACCAAGATGTCTTTACCAAAGTTTTGTCAGAACTCAATACTAACCTACTAATACTATGTCAGATCTTCAAAGAGGAAGCCATCTGCTGCAAGAATTGCTGAATTTTCCAAAGATTTCAAAAATTTCCTCATGCCAGTCGCATTAGCAGGAAGATCAAATTGAAATTGTTAAAAATTCTTAATCTGTAAAAGCTCTATAAGGCTTGTCAGTGACACAAAGAAAACTATCAGAAAAACATGTCTTGGTTAAAATGACACTCAAGAACTACCTGCCTGCCACACATTCCTGTTTCATCAAACTATGATGTGTTTTTTGCTCACTATGAGAGGTTTTGAGGTGGCAGTTTATTTGAGCCATACCTTTGGTTGTCTGGAACCCCTTTTTTAACCCCCATGATGCTTATGTGTACAAGAAGTATGGACTAGACCCCCTGCTAGACTCCAAATCTCAACTATGTACTTCACTGGCAAAGTCAGGTTCTTAAATCTGAAACTATTTTTAGCTTTCAGAGATTAAAAAACAATCTTCCTTCTGAGTTGCAATGGAAAGGAATTAAAAATTTGAATCAAATATTGAAAAGCTTTCCTGAGGACAGGACTAAAATTTCATGCATGGATTTATTATTATTTACTCCTTATTTTTCCAACAGGCTGTGGCAGTTTCAGGTCAAAACGGGGTGGAAACACCAATTTAGTGTAGTGGTTTTCGTTTGCCAATTTAAAATTTTCCAGACAATGCACCAAATAATGTCTTCATATTGGCTAAATGCCCATGCACCTACTAGAATTATTTACTCCTTTTCTGCTGTGAGATAGGATTATGAGAAGAGCAAAGCAGGCTCAAACTTTAAAGGGTATAAAGAAAACTTTATTTAAACAGAACTGAAAGAAGAGAAAAAAAAATCAGAATTAAACATTAAGAAGACTTTTTCTCCCGTCATAGCCTTCTTTTCTTTCCTACTGACAACATAAAACCTTGGGACTTGCATCAGTTTATCACCTCTAAAATAGTCTTCCTCTATTCTCTCAGGAAGAAGAGTGTCTTTTGCCATGTCATGGAGACTTCTCCATAAGAAAACAGTTCTCTCGTGGGTCTAATTCTCATGAATAGCAGCTGTCTGGAAATCTTCAATCTTGAACTCCCTCCCATCTCATGCAGCCTTCCCACAGCTGTGTTCATGGGCCATGTCAAACTCATGGGGTACTATTTTAAGGATGAGCTGTTCAAAAGCAAAGGTTCTCTTCACCTATCTCTGAGATCATCTCTGGGAATTGAGATCTTCTTTCTCTGAGGGTAAAGAGTCATCTCATCTCTCTGTTCAAGTTTCTCATGCTATCACAGCTACTTCAACATTTACTTGCTTCAGCACAAATGCCTTTTCTCATGTCTGCAATTTGAACACTCCATCTCCCCATACTGTTTTCATGAATTAAAGGCATATTCTAGTGTATCAAATCCATCACCATGGCCTTAAAAAACAATTTTAGCCTAAAATTAAGGCATCACCTCATTCTCCTCCCATCTGGGGCTTGCCTCTTCCTTCTTTACTGACCTTGGTGTCTCTCTACATTGTTTCTCTATGTGTCTTCACTCTGTTTCTTCTTCACTGTTTGTCTATGTCGTTTCTCTATGTGTCTTCACTCTGCCGTTTTCTCTCACTTGAGAGCAAGAGAATCAATATTCTGCAAGTTTCATCTGTGCAATGGAAGAGTTAATATCTTGTCCGGGGCTGTGGATAGTCAATATGGTCAGCGGTGGCCAAAGCAGTCACAGTGGTAGATTCAGGCTGTGCTGTGCCAGGATCTCAGGGGCCCGGTCAGAACAGCCACAGCCGCTCTGGCCACACGGCCGGTCTCAGGCCTCTACTGTGTTTAATTCCAGCCATGGGCCAGCCTGACCACGCTGGTGGGGAGGGAGCAGCCCGGTGAAAAGATGTTAACAGCCGCTGGGGCCGGTCCAGCCTGGATGGGGCTCCTCGGCCTCCCCTCCTCCTGCCTGGCAGCTGCTGGAGCCCGGCCCAGCCCAGACGAGCCTGGTGGGCTCCTGGCCCAGCCCGGCCGCACAGAGGAGGCTGGGCCACATGTTACCTGTTCCCAGGCTGGAAGAAGAAGAGAGCTTTCCCAGGGTTTGTTCAATTTTTAATATGTGTGTTCACAGAGGTGTGTTCAGCTTCCTAGTGGTTTACCAAGGTGTCAGTATTTAAACTAGTCACTGATTGGTTTTGCCAGGCACAGAGGAAGCTGTTAGCAGCTTCTCTTAGAAAATCACTTCCGCGACTGGCTTCTTCCCTGCTCACCAAAAATCAATTAATGCAAAACCAGCACACAGGAAATGACACGCCTCAGGTAAACCTATGTTTCGATTACAAGCTACCCAGTAACTAATATTGCATATTATAAATGTCTGTTCACATTATGGCATGTGCTATAAATGATCAGCCAATATTTTTAATAAAGAAATTTATTGCAAAATTGCAATATAAAAATCCGAGAAAGCCACAATCAAAATGCAGCATTGATCTCGGGATCGGCGTTGGGCGAACCTCAGACTCAGCCTCTATTGCACTGAATCCCCCCAGTTCACAATTTCGGTCTTTGCAGGATCTGCTTTTATACAGATTTTTGGCCTGGACAGTGGGTTGCTTCATATGTTTTTGTCCCTCTTGTTCCTCTTGCATATTCATGCGGTTCCTTTTCCTCACTGCCGGCCCAATGAACTGTTTTCTGGGAAAGGATGGACACTTGATTACATTTACGGGAACCATGTATTAAGGTGCACATCCTTGACGATGTAAATAAAATGCATATCAGGTGTTGATCACTGGGTCGTTGCTGCTGATCACCGGGTCATTGCTCGGCTTACCTAGGGAAGTCTTATCTCCTCTTGGTGCCACCCTTCTTTTTATTGAGAATGGGTCACTTCCCCTGTTCCCAGCAGAGGCAGCACAATTCCTAGAATCCTTTATTTCTCAAACATGGAATGACTTTATACAGTATATCACAATAAAACACAAATTAATTCCATAACATATATCACAGCGTGCACTTTATTTATTATGCTTTAATTTGGATTTTAAAATAAAATGTTCTAATTTTATTGCATGTCTTATTTGATCTTACTATTTGGGCTGAGGGAGCAGACTACTTCAAAGGAGATCATCAGGTTTGCCCTGAAATATGAAAGCTGGTTACTTTCTCCTTAAGTTACACAGGTACATCTATTCTTAGTGGTCAAAAATTATTCATCCGTTTTGTCAATCCAGCCAGAACCTTGTTTGTTTTGTTAAACTCCTGTAAAAAAATGAATGCTGGTTGGAATAAGCAACACATGTACAAATAATTTGTTTTATTAGTGTTACTATCAGAAAGAGCAGCAAAGTAACTCAGAGCAGTGGGACTCTGGGAGCTGTTTAGTAACCTGTAGCAGTCTTTGGCTGTTGGCATTTAGATAAATTTCACAGCAAAAATAAATGGATTTACATCCAATTCACAGTGAGAAGGTGTTGGTTTGAGAAGCGGAATCTGTGCTTCTTTGCATGGCCATTTAAAGGAAACAAGGATTAAATTAAAATTAATGACATTAATTCTTTGATTTAGCTAGATGATGTCACAGCAGGAGCCTCGAGGGCTGAACAGCTCTGGAGTCGCCTTCCAAAGAGTCTTGGACAGAGCTGGAGCCTGCCCCTCCCCCTGCCCTGGAGCACAGCCCAGTCACAGCACATCTGTTTTAGAGGGTCAGCTCTTACCAGGAATGCTTGGAGAGGCACAGGTCCAAAGCTGTGGGATTTCAGGACTGGTCCAAAAAAACAGATGCTTGGTATTGCTGCTAGTACAGCAGAGAATGAAAAGGTTTCCTCTAATGCTTTGCTCCCTCTGTTACCAGATACTGTGAATACTGCACAAGGAATAATTAAAGCTCACAGGAATGAAATATTATGTTGTTCTGCAAGTACATTTATTTCACAGTTTTTCAGGCTGAAGTACATGATATATTTAGAAATATTCCCTACCTCCTCACTCCTCCCAAAATAAAAGGCCTTAAGACCACAGAACCAGAGAGAAGGGAGCAATAGATAATACATTAAATGTAGGTGAGGGTGTCCAAAGAAACATTGAAATTATATTCAGCCTGAAAAAAAAAAATGCTTTCTGTGCTCCAGCCAATTTTTACTGGCAAGAAGCAAGTCATTGAACAGTTTGTTTTAAAGAAAAGCATTAAAAAAGGAGATGAAGGCAAACTGAATGCTTACAGGCAGATTTTCTAATCATGAGGGATACTGGGACAAGTAGATGTAGAAAATAAAAGCTGGCATCCCAGCCAGGCTGGAATTTAGAGTCAATATTTTGACAATGAACTGATGTGTAGTAAGGCTAGGGCAGGGAAGCCGTTGAATCTTAAAGCAAACATCTTGGGTTGAGTTGAACAGAGTGTCATGTTTCTTGAATCTAGAGAAGAGCATTTAGCAGGGATGAGAGCATTGACATGGATGAGACTTCAGCTTTGTGGGTAGCTAAGGAGCTGTTTCTTGATGCCATTAAGCAAAAAGAATCAATAAGATGTAGAAATAGCTCAGAGAGGATGCTTTAGAATGTAAAATGTCACTGTAATTAAGTGGCTGATTTAACCATAAGAAATGACATATTACCAAACGTGTAGATTAAATTCAAGATTTCTAAAATAAAAAGACTATGGCAATAATTTCAAATGGTGTGAAAGCTCAAGTCAGCAAAACAAAAATAATATTAACATTTCATGTAACAAAGAACTTAATAGAAATCTTCATATTCTATTTCACTATTAAAGACAGTTCCACATTTCCAGATTATATTAATCTGAATCTTTTCTAATACATTGGAAATGTGCTATAATCAAGTTTTCATCTTCTAGTATGTACTTACAAATTGAGAGACTTGACTTTTTTCTGCTGGAATGAAATAATGATGTGATTTATATGTTTATCAGGGAAAGGGAAGGGAGTAGAAAATTTGCAAAATCTTTAAAGGTTGCATTCAAAATTACTGGCCTTCTATTCTTTGGGATTTTGTTTTACTCTTTTGTTTAAAAAAACCCAACTCCTGAAGACATATGAGGGATAATATCGACTTCTATTTTTAAGACATTGTAGCACAAATTGCCTGGAAAATGTTATTGGGGTACATCCAAACCCTAAACACAGTGGCCAAATAAAACATTCCCAAAAAATCTTTATTATTTTAACAGCAGTAAAATAGTTTTTCAGATAGTCTTACAAGTAAAGTAATGATATGGACATCTTAACGCTTGAAATGAACAAATCTGTCCCTTGAGCTCCTACTATTAATTCTTCTCAGCACAGTTTTACTGAGTAAGACATGGGTGTAAGAATGTAACTGTTTTTGCGTGACTGTAGCATCTTCATTTGCCAAATATTCGACCAACTTCGACAACAAAACTCACTTGGGTGTTTTGGACTGCAGTGGCCCTGTTCAGCAGGCTGCAGAGCAGAAATGCAGGGTATGCCCATCATTGAGGGTGAGTGCTGCTCACTACAGGGATCTCAGTGGGGCCACCCAGCTGAGGATGACTCTGCAAGCTTCATCCTCACCACAGGCAACCCTCTCCCCCTGGGTTTTCATGGCAGTGCTACCCTTCTCCTCACATCCAGTGGTGCACAGTTGTATCCTCACATCTTTCTCCAGGAACCCTTTAACCCCACAAGGCTTCACAGACTCATAGCAATCAAGAAAAGTAATGCAGCTCAGTGGAAAGTTCTTCCAGAACTGCAGATAAATCACACTGCCTTGCAACTGGAGTGAGCTCAAAACATCTGCACAGGCAGTTAATAGCAGTTACCATGGCACTGCTGATGCACAGAAACGTATTAATCCTCTACAACTCAGTTGTGGGCCTGAGCTGTAGATCTCCATTGTAAGTAAATTGACACACTTTACAGCTATAATGATGCCAGCATTACAAGGAAACACAAATGCGGTGATCAGGCATAATAACAAGCTTTTGCCTATTTTAATGAGAATTGCAGGCTCTTACTTCTCTGAAAAGCAGTGTATCAGAATGAAATCAGAGTTTACTGAGGCTAGAAAAAGACATTACTTCACTTCTGCCATATCACCTGAGTAGACTTCACTCCCTGTCCATTGCAAGTACTTAGACCCTTCACTTTATTCTTTGATTGACACTGCTAGGTAAAAAAAAAAACATGAGGACCATGACTGCTGCAATCTGAGAGCTTTAGTAAAATTCATTCATAGCTTTGATATCTGTGGCTTTAATATGGCATTCTCCTATTCTCCATGCCAATGAAAATGACCTGCAAGAATACTTTCCTGCATGCTTTCTGCTTTGAGGTGGTCACAGAACAGCCGAGAAATGACCAAGATGAAGGCTACAAAATTGAGAGGAAGCACAGAAAAGTAAAGAACAGAGGATAAAACCTCTTAAGGTCCATAAAATTTGCTCTATTCAGAGAAAATCAAGTCAAGCATCCTTACAACTAATGCTAGGTGAATTTATGTCCCACAGTTATCTGTGTTCTTTTACACCATTTCAGACATATTTCTGTCATTCCTTGACCATACAGTTAGTCCTTGAAAATAATGTAATGCAAAAGACATATTTTGCACTAGAATAGAATAATTTTATATATTAATATAATTTCCTTTAATATAATACTTTTTCTACAATACAAAGTAATCCAAAGTTATAAAATCCATACTTTTAATTACATAGTGTGGCACGGATGACAATTTGAGAACAGATTACAATTTTAAATCAGGGTTTCATTAAGGAGTCTAAAATTTTAGTCTTGTAACATCCCATGTTATTACTACACAGCAACATCTTAGGTGTGTTGCTGGGAAATGGTGATTAAAATATTTCTAGCTGGATCTTCCACACACCAGGGTTAGACATCTTTCAACTGATTTCACTGGGATTTGTATCAGACCCTATACACCATTTTTTATTAAACAAATAATTACCTGCAGTCAGCCTAACATGCTCAAAACATTCACACAGCTATTCACATTCAACTTTCAAAATTTATTATCTCAATTTTTTTTTAAAGAAATTGTGCAACAGAAATTCTTCCTATGGTCCTCCATTCATCCATAACACAAACATTATTTGTACCAATTCAGACTGGTGCAGTTTGCCATGAAACTCAGGCAACCTAACATGTCTAATGATACATTTTTTTATATATTGGCACTAGGAGGACAATTTTCCCTTCCTACTTGAGTTCAATCTAAGTTTTAATAAGGGCAGGTAATATAATTCAACCTCACTAAGAAGTCCTGGAAGCTCTAGGGCTCCCACAAGGCCAAGAGATGATTAGTTAATAATAGAAAACTGCCAGTTACTGGGATGAGCGATAATCAGAATTACAGTGAGACACAATATGGAATCCAAGTGAGTGGCTAAAACAATATTAAGACCCCGTGAAAGAATTACTACAGATCAACTGGAAAGAATACAAAATATTTTCATGCTCTGAAGCTCGTGTGGGAGAGGGTCCTGGCAGGGATCTATAGACTTGTGAAGAAAAGGTTTGCTTGCAGGACGTGTGACCCCGCGGGGGATCCACACTGGAGCAGATGGTTCCCGAAGGATTGCACACAGTGGAGAGGGATACAAACTGATGTAGTTTTTGAAGACCTGTAGGCCAAGGGAAAGACTCATTCTGAAGAAGTTTGTGGAGGACTGTCTCCCATTGGAGAGCAGGGGAGAAGTGTGACGAGGAAGGAGTGGCAGAGACAACTTGTGATGCACATACTGCAGCCCCCATTCCCCATCTACCTGGGCTACTGGCAAAGGACAGGTAAAGGAATTAGGAGTGAAGTTGAGCCTGGAAAAAAGTGAGGGATGGTGTTTTAAGGTTTGGCTTTATTTCTTATTTTTCTACTTTGATATGATTATTAATAAATTTATTTCTGAGCTGATTCTGTTCCAATGCTAATGGGTGAGTCTCCCTGCCCTTATCACAACAGATGAGCTTTCCATGACAGTATCTCTCCCCTCCCCAGTTGAAGAGTGAGAGTCATAGACTGGCTTTCTGGGCATCTGACATCCAGAAAAATCCATCCATCACACCAACTAAAAATTAAATATTACTTATTGATGGATTACAGCAGTGTAGCTCTTTTTTATCACATTAGAAAGAAAAAAAACTCAGGCAAAAAAAATTATTAATACACATAGAGAACTCTAAGAATGTTTGTTTCCAAGTCATAGTGGTGTTTGCTAGTTAACAGTCATTTTCACATCCTAATCCTGAGGTGTGTTGAGAACGTTTAATATTAGTTGTTGGGCTCATCATAGATATAGATAGATATAGATATAGATATAGATATAGATAGACATATATCTAACTCTTTGACCACCCACAGCCATCAACTCAGGTGGTGCATTTGAACAGGCAGTGGTCTTCCTTTCCAGGTATCAAAAAATTAATAAGGCTAAAGAACTACAAATATGTCACTTACCCTCATGCCTTTCTCACATCACAATTGTGAAAAAGACAAATTGTAAAGGCAAATAGCAAAAAAATTTTAGGCCAACCCCATAAGCGGTATGTCCAGAGACAAGCAAATCGGCGTCCTGTAAGGATATAGTTGGTGTAAAAGTTCAGTGGGATGGATCTGATGTTTAACTATTTAGCTGAGTCCCACCAGGATTCTGCTGTCTGCGAACTGCCAGGCAAGGGTTCTTGTTTAAGTGTCATCCTCTATGGTTTCCACCTGGGTTTTGAGAAAGGCCTGGATGAGATAGGAAAGTGAAGAGCTGGAAAAATCTCTTACATGCTTGCTTTCCAGCCTGATAGGTAACACAATAGATAAAATGAATCCTTTGCGACTAATTTAAGGGAAACTATTTGTGTTGGAGGATGGGAAGTGCTTAAAGATCATAGATTTAAAAGATGGGACTCCTTTTCTACAAACTTGAAGTGTAATTCAGCTCAAATTTCTGCTTTTAAACCCAGATTGTACTGGACAATATTAATATTTCATAGGCAAATGCAGGGATATTGAAAATCATTTGGGAGAAAATACAAAAGTTACATCAAGTAAGAAAAACATTCCACAACATTTGAGTCTGGGTAACAGGCTCCACCAAGTCCATAAAATCTATTTGCTTTCATTGAGCTGATGGAGTTTCTTTGGCTCATCAACAAGGGATGTCTGTGCAGAAAGCAGTTTGTTTCATTTATTTCCGGAAGCATATACATATACAGAGCCCCTAATGGCCTAAAGCCCAAACTTAAATTCACTGCGTGCCTGCAGTGTGTCATATTCCATCAGGAGCCAATGTGCAAATAACATATTTCCATTTTTAAAGTCTGAAAAATGTCACAAAAAGCTTTTGGCATTTACATGACTCAGACAATCACACTTACACCCTCTAATACTCTCTGCAGATAATTTCTAATGTTCACTATATAACCACAGCATGAAATCAGTAAAAACTATTAAAATAAAAAAGTTCTGCAGCACAGCCATAAAAGTATGCCAAACTGGAAAAAGAGAGAGTATTTAAAATTATACTATTGACAGTTACTCCTTAAAAGGGGAAATCAAAATGTAATGCACTTAAACAAAAAATGATCTTAAATACAAAAGGTTGATTTACCAAAATTTGGCCCTGCAACTTGATAAAAACAAATGAATTTCCATAAGCAAGATTTTTACCTGTGTCATTACAAAAAAGAAATGCAGACGAAGAAGTTCTTTGTCCTTTTTCTATGTTACATTTACTTAATAATTTTATTTTAAAAGATGTGATAGTCTGTGTTTTAAAAGAAACAAGTTAGCAATATACAGGTTTCATACCTGCACCTGATATGAAGACAGCGCAGTCCCCGTACCTGCTGCATAAATCATGTCTTGTACGACATTTTTGTGGGAGCCACCTAATGAATTCACAGTAACAAGGCAAAATAAGACCCCAAAATCCTGAGATCTGTCCTGATGACAGAGAGGAAGCGAAGTCGCAGGAAACCCTGATAAGGAAGGGAGGTCGGCAAAGCAAACGCAGCATACAATCAATATGATCAGTGCTATATTTCTCCTCTATTCTGTGTAAGATGGCAGGTTTTATACACTCTATATAGTTTACAATTACAGACGAATTCTAATTGGCACACAGAACAGGAAAGAATGCAAACACCCATTGTTTACCAACCCTTTAAGGTAGCTACTATGTAAAGGTAGCTACACCAATTCTTATACTATACAAACCCTTTGACCCTTGCTAACACCTTAAGTGAGAATTCTAACTGTGACACACTCTTGGCACTAATTTTCCATCTGCGCCACAACCTCCACAGGCCTCAATGCTGAGGCCTGGCTCAGTCTGGATGATTGAATCACAGCACTATCTCCTACAAGGAAGCATAAAGAAGATTTGCCACTTGCAGAAAGAAGAACGAGGGGAAAAGAACTGCAAGAAATATTCAGTTCTAACATGGCTGTGATTCCAGGATGGCATGGGAAAATACCAAAAGAAACCTGGTCACTCTCTTTGTGAAGAATTTGTGGTGCTCTCACACTTTCTCTCCAAGAAAAGATGGAACTAGAAAACAAGGAAATTGTTGAAATGGGATTGCAAAATGAGTGATGGTAATGTTCATGGTTTGGTGTGTAGCTGCATGTGCACACACATGGAAAGGGAACACATGACAGAAGGATGAGTTGAAATTCACAGCTGCATTGCCATTACCACCACTCACCAAGCAAAACACAACAGGCACACTTCAGAAAAAGCAAAACTTCGTTTCTCAACTTGCCTCACAGATCCTCTACCATTGCACAATATCTTTCTGCTGTCACTTATTTTTTACCTATACACTGTAAGTCTCACAATGCTGTTCTGGATTTTTATGTGATACATTGAAGGAGGGTGTTTTTCCTTTGAGACAGAAATGGTCTTGAGAGAGTTTTGGAAACCTAAAACTCAGTTTAGATGCCTGGCAAGCAGAAAATCTGTTTGTATCTGAAAAGGGACAGCTCAGACTTTCAGGTGAAGTGTACTTTAGATATGTAAGAGATACAAGGCATCAATTAACCTATTTGTCTTGGTTTGGGAAGACAGGTATCTGCCAGATAAAAGCTGGAGTTTGCTTTGGAATGGGGAGTGTAAGCATCGCCCCCTCCCTTTTTTTTTCAATTATAAATTTACAATCAGAGGCTCTTAGGCAAAGATTTTTGGGAATAGGAAATAGCAGTTCTTTACTAGTATGTATTACAAAGCAACCAGACAAAAACAAACAAACAACAACAACAAAAAAAACCAAACCCAACCAACTACAGCATTAATAACCAAAGACAACAGTACCAAGAACCTTGAGGGGTTTTGCTTCACAAAACCCAGGGCAGTTCGGTCTCAGTGCTCCTGCAGGATCCGCAGGGCACCAAGCTGGAACGGTGGAAAGTCCCGGGCTGATAGCTGAG
>VXBN01013346.1:0-24226 GCA_013397395.1 Sinosuthora webbiana
TGGGGCTGTGGTACCGGGTCACTGATACTGTGGTTCTGTGTCACTGGGACTGTGGTTCTGTGTCACTGGGTCTGTGGTTCTGTGTCACTGGGTCTGTGGTTCTGTGTCACTGGCTCTGTGGTTCTGGGTCACTGGCTCTGTGGTTCTGTTTGTTCTTGCTGCTGGTGTGATTGTTTGTCTTTTTATACATACTAGTAAAGAACTGTTATTCCTTTTCCCATCTCTTTGCCCGAAAGCCCTGTAATTTCAGAGTTATAATAATTCGGATGGAACGGGGTCATATTGTCCATTCCAAGGGAGGTTCCCACCTTCCTTGGCAGACACCTGTATTTCAAACCAAGACAAGACAAGGAGGAGACAGCTCTATTCCTTCCCCTATGGGCCAAAGGCATCCCTGGATGTGTGGTTGCACCCAGGCCAAGGACACTGCTTGTGTACAGAGCCTGGCTGGTGATTCTTAGGGACAGCCTCCCATGGCCTGACAACCACAGGCATTTCTGGCTCAGCACACTCTGGCTGGTGCTGTGGGAAGCAGGAACAGCTCCGTGCTGCAGATCTGCAGGGTGCTGCTGATGGCAGAGACAAGGGCAGGGGACCCCGTGGCACATCCCTGTTGTCTCCATCTTCCCCACTCCTGCTCCACCCAAGCTCAGGCCAGGCACCCGGAATTCGTGTAGGGTGCTGAGCAGAGTCCTGTGCAGTTTCAGTGTTGTTCCAGCCTGGGGGCCATCCCTGCTCCCTCTGAGCCTGTCTGCCGTGGTGCACACAGGTAAGGTCACCCTGCCTCGTGGTGCCCTCCTTTGAACCCCTCAGGGGAATCCCCAGGGCCTTGCCCTGGAAGAATACACCACAGAGTCTGCACCTAGGCTGAAAGAAAAGACTTCCCCCATGGTGCCTTGCAATTCTATGTGATCTACCCCAGTTCTGCTCTCCCCATATGCCCCTAATTCTTGTGGTTTCTCCTTTCCCCGTTTCCCCATTGGTTGTGGTATCCCTGGTGGCCTGTCCCATGTCCTCTTTAGGGCGCTGCCCTTTTCCCTGCCCTTTGTACCGCCCCTGTGCCCTCACACCATTGGTTCCTGACCCCATACTTAACCCTGTGCACACTGCATGGTCGGGTCCTTTGTCCCTGATTCCCTCTGGCGTGTTGGAATAAACCTTCACTGGAATTTATCATGCAAAAGGCCCTTCTTGCCTCTCTTGGCTGAGCTGGCCATGGTGTGTGTGGTGTGTGGACTTGCTGCTTTGTCTGAATGCCTACCCAAGTGGCCTTTCCACAGGAGGTGCTTATTGGGAAAATGGTAGCAGCAACCACCGTCTAAAATTCCACCTTGCTACAGTGCCCACCCAGCTCCTGCAGCCGCTCCTCTGCTCCAGCCTGGAGCCCTCTGCCCAGTTCTCCTGCTTCTTCCCTGCCTGTCACTGAAAGTCCCCTCTGCCCTGCAGGGCACCAGGACTGGTGGGACCGTCCCAGCAGGTCTCCAGGGAAACACACAGACACTTTCTCCACTGACAAACATACCTTTCCTCTCCTTCACCACACATTATTAAAAGAGTCTGCGCTGTGTGAGCCCCTGGGGCCTGGCTGATCCCTGGGGAAGAGGCAGCAGAGAGGACACTGACATACAGGCAGGGTTTCACTGCTTGAATTTGTCCTGGATCTCGTGGGAGAGAAGATCCTTCTGGACCTCCTCAGGGTCCAGTTCTGGATTCTTACATGCTCAGTCATCCCTGACCATGACAAAAACATAAACCAGCCCCTTGCAGGGATGGAGCCAGAGGCAGACATGTCCCTGTCCAAGCCCCAGAGCCAGGCAGGTCTGCAGGGTACAGCCCCACACACATCTCCTGCTCAGGATGCTGCATCAGGGCTCTGTGGGGCCTCCAGCTGGACTCCGGCTCCCTGAAGTCGAGTGACCCCAGAGCTCATTCAGGTGCCCCCCCTAGTGCTTCTGGGGACAGGCTCAGGAGGCCCTACACAAGAGGGGCAGGCAGAGCTGCCCAAGGGGCTGTGACAGGAGCTGGAGATGCAGGAGTAGTGCCCCAGTGGGACGTGCCCACAGTGTCATGATGCCGAGGTGGCAGGGGCAGCAGGGCAGGCCAGGGGTGGCCCAGCTGAGAGCAGAGCTCGCTGCCTTTGCACCCTTCTCTGCAGCCCTGGGAGTTCAGCTGCTGCTGCTCCATCCTCTCCCCCACTCAGCAGCAGCACAGATCTCTCCTGCCCCATCCTGCTAGACCTGAGCCCCAGCACCACAGGTAGGCTCAGCACTAGAGAGGAACCCACTCTGCCCCAAAATCCCCCTCAAAATCCAGGGGTGAGGTGTGGAGGTTGAAGGATGATGGACCAGCAGCTGCAGCACTGCACAGTGATCTGTGATCTGCTGCTGGCTGCTGTGGGTGGGAGGCCCAGTGCTTTACTCAGGGTCACTACCAACACCACCCTGGTGCCAGCCCTGACCCCGTGCCCCTGCTGGCAGGAGCAGGGCAGGGTGCTCAGCAGCCCTGGGGGGTGGGGCAGCTGCTGTCTGGCAAGGCACAGCTCTCATGGGCAAGAAGCCAAACATTTCTGCTGCGTCTGGGGCTCTGGTGACATCAGCTGCTGCCTCTATTTCTCCTCCAGTGCTGAAAGCTCCATGGCTCCGTCCTTGGACTTGCTGGCAGAAAAGGTGTTCCCAGCCCCAGAGCAGTTAGGGAACCCTCTCAGCCCCAACAGCAGAAGAAAAGAAACTAAAAAACTCACAGTTTCTTTGCTTTTTTTCCAGATCTGGGGCATCTGTGTCTCCAAGCACCACGGCTTCCCCACTGTGAGCAGACAGGAATATTTCTGATGCCTGGAACTGGGACAAAGCAGACCCCGTGTGCTGCAAGCCCCTGTGGCTCACACCTACCATTGCAGCAAGACCAAGAGGACTCAGAGGAATCACAAGAGGAGCATGCATGGCCCAACATGGCAGCTTCCTGAATTTCTTAGGCCAGAAAGCACAATCCAGAGCAGCTTTCAAAAGCAGACAGGCCCACATTCTGTTATGGCTAGGAGCTGGGGAAGCATCATTAGGCAGATCCATCATCTCTGCATTGCTGCCCTCTGGCTGCCTCTGCTTATCCACAGCCATTCTCCTTCAGCTGGAGAGATGGCACCTGCCATGGCTGTCAGGGGCTCTGCCTCTTGCCATGCAAGAATCATAGAATTGTTCAGGTTGGAAAAGCCTTCTTCTGGGCAGCAAACCACTGCCCCAGCACTGCCATGTTCACCACTAAGCCACGTCCCCAAGTGCCACATTGACATACCTTTGTCACCACCCTGGGCAGCCTGTGACAGTGTTTGATCACCCTTTCAGTGAAGATATTTTTCCTAAAATACAAGCTGCTGGCACATCCTCCCTGGCCCTTTGGCCCCAAGCAGCTGCATGCACAGATCCATCCTGTGCTGGGTAGGACACAGACAGCATCACGTGCAGTCTGTCTTTAGGAAGGTTAGGAATCTTAACCCCCAAGCAGTGACTCACTTGCCATTGGCCATCACCACACCTATTTCTGCACCACACATTGGCTGAGTGGGGGCTCTTTTAACCACCTTTCCAGCTGTTATCAAAGGCTAGAAGAGGACCTGTGCCTTCATCATAAACACTCCCTGGTGATCCCAGGGCAGCTCAGCCTGTGGCAGGGCAGTGCTGTTCCCCTACGCCCGGCGGTGCGTGGGCGCAGGTTCTGGTGCAGCAGAAATGGAAGTGACGGCTTTCTAACCACTTCCTTTCTTTCTGGGTCTCTGTCTCCTGCCCCTCCTGCCCAGCTCGTTTCCTGTTACTGATAATGGCCCCTGCACCCAGCGAGAGGTCACCAGGCTCAGTGTCCCCACCGAGGGAGCAGCCCAGGGACTGGGGCAGCAGGGCTGTGCTGGGCAAACCCCACAGGGCTCTGTTGGAACCCTTGAGGCTGAGGATTTCAGGTTTCTGTGCTAAAAGGCACTGACCCTCGAGCAAGCACTCCATTTGACCTGTGGCCTTGGAACAGGTTTCTGAAAAAGAGTGATAGCACTGGGGTTTGTGGGTGTGTAGTTTAAATAGAAGCATTGTGATATCACAGGGTGCAAAACTTAGGATTTAAGGTTTTAGTATATAGCAATATATAGAGAGCAAGATGGATAATTTAGGGTGTTGGCTAAGTTCTTCTTTCACCTTCTTCATGGATTTGGGTGGTGTTTTCTAATTGGGTGAAAAGGTCCACATTGCGGACCATGGGTGGCTAGTTACTGGGTTAAAAGTAAAAATAATATAGGTGTCATCTCATTATTGGACAAATTATGCTTAAATGACCTTGGAAAGAGTNCTCCATGCATTAATCCTGGCTCTAACAGGAAGAAAAGAAGATAAAAACCACACAGGGCTGCCGAGGTCCCCACTGCTACAGCGTGCCAAGGGACCCAGGATAGGGATAACATGATGAGTCTTCAGGATTTTCAGGCCTTTTTGTGCCTTTTTCACTGAGACCTGCTTTGCCCTGTGTGTTGTGAGGACAGAGAGGAGCTGGGGGGTGTCCTGTTCCTAGGAGACTTCTCCCTGCCCACAGAGCTCACAGGGGTTTGCAGGCAGCTCTGTGGTCTGGAGCCTGAGAGGATGTGTGTGTGCCTCCTGGCCAACCCACAGGTATCCAAGCAAGGCTCACTCCCCAAGGGAAACTGAAGCACAAAGCATTTTCCAGACAGCATTTCTAAAAGCACAGCTCTCTTGGAGGCATCCAGGGAAGCACAGGACAAGCCCAAGTGACACATGGATGAGACAGGTGCTGCCACAAGTGCTGGGGCTGTGTCCCCAGCAGACTGTCCTGGTAACCAAGTCATTCTGTGGCTCTTGCTGTCCTTCTGTGGCTTCTCCACTGGCATTTGTTGGCTAGAGTGTCAAAGTCTCAGCACCTTAGACCTTAGAGGTCTCATTGGCTTAGAATGCCTTTACTCTCACCACCTGGAGACATGAGTTATTGGTGAATATGGCAGTGGTCAATTAATGGTTGGACTTTATGATCTTAGAGGGATTTTTCAACCTTAATGTTTCTGTCATTTCCTGATTCTATACACCTGGCTTAGGAACAGTCCTCGATGCAATTACTCCACTGTAAAATGAGCAGGGGGAGCTTCTTCCCACATGAGAAGAGGAACAAACCGAGCTGATATAAACACTTTCACTCTGGAAGATCATCTTTCCCAGGGGAACTGTTCCTGTGCCAAGGCACCTTCTTTAGTCCACAGCAACACCAGCTCTGCATCAGTGTTAGCCCAGCCCAGTGGTGCTGGTGGTTCACCAGCTCTGCTTTTCTGTTGGCAAATTTGGAGGAAAGCTCAACTTGTTTGCAGGAGATATGGGAGAGTATCTAATTCCAGAAACCAAACATTGTTCTACTCAGCATCATAGAATCATAGAATATGCTGAGTTGGAAGGCATCCATCAGGGTAATCAAGTCCAACCCCTGGCCCTGCACAGACACCCCAACAATCCCACTCTGTGCCTGAGAGCTTTGTCCAAATGCTTCTGGAGCTCAGACAGGTTTGGAGCTGTGACCACTTCCCAGGGGAGCCTGCTCCAGTGCTCAACCACCTTTTGGGTGAAAAACTTTTTCCTTTTATAATTTAAACCTCCTTTGACACAGATCCAGCTGTTTCCTCTAGTCCTGTAACTGGTCACAGAGGGCAGAAACCAGAGCTGCCCCTCATGAGGATGTTGAAGAGTTCAGAGAGGTCTCCCCTCAGTCACTTCTTGTCTAGGCTGAACAAACCGAGTGATTCAAAGAAAACAATCCAGCAGTTAAGCAGGAAATCCAGGTCCTAAACTCTTCTTCTGGTTCTCCTTGAGAAGAGGGCAGAGGCACAGGGGCTGGCAGGATCAGCGGCAGTGCCTTGGCAAAACGAACCAGCAATTGCTTAATTGCTCCCGGCTCAAGCCAGGCAGCAGCAGGAGCAAACTCTGCACAGACCGTCACGGGGAGAAGGGTCACACATCCGCTGCCTCCGACGCGCTGCCCAGGATCAGCTCCATCCCGTGGGATGCCCGAGGGCTCGCAGGCAGCGCTGCGCTGCGGGCTCTGAGCTCCCGCAGCCCTGCCAGGAGGATGCTCCCGCCGGGGCTGTCCTTGGGAACGCGCTCCCGTGGAGGACGCTGGAATAGCGAGACGCTCTTCTCCGGAAAAGCAATCTGCAGAGCTGCTTCCCTCGGCTGCCGGGGGCTGGCTGTCCCCAGGCCGGCGGGCGGGGGACGCGGGGCCCCCAGGTAAGGTGCCGAAGGTCCGCTCCCCCGCGGCCGGCTCTGCGGGATGCTCGGCATGACCGCACCGTCCTCCTCTGCCCTGCCGGCAGCCGATCGGCCGCTTTGCTGCGAGTCTGCTCCGTCCCCAGGCAGCTGCCTCACCTTCAAGCCTGCGAGCGATGTTTAGGCAGCGGAGGAGATGGGCTAATTTCCAAAAGCCTGCAGGACATCCTGGCTCCCAGTCGTGCCAACGGAAGCAGAACCATCCCTTCCTGAGTGCCGGACCCAGAGGTGAAGGGGCCTGATGGGACAAAGCCATGGTGTGGTAGGCGATCCTGGGGAGTGAAACTGTTGGGCAGTGTCTGTGCTTTGGGTGGCAGCTCAGTGCCTGCCCAGGCTGAGGTGACTTTGGGGCTGCAGTGCTGTGTGGAGAGGGTGAGGAGAGGTGCTGGGGTGTGTATCAGGGCAGGGAGGCTGGGTCAGGAAGCCCATGCTCAAGAGGCTGGGGGGCAGAAATGGGCATAAGGATTGGCTGGTCATTAGTGGGAAAACAGGTCCCAGTCTGGAACTGGAAGGTGCTCTTTGCACAAAGGGAACTGGCTATGAAATCATGGCCAGAGGTGCAAGATGACCCCACAGAAGTGGGGTTTTAAAATGCAAGTGAACAAACAGCAAGTACCAGTCAGGGATAAATCCAGATCTTCCTCTCCAGAGCACCAACTCCATAGGGACCCCATGTCTTGCTGAAAGTAAAGCCACACTTATAAAGACCCTTCAAGGCCCCTGAGACTCCCCTGAGTCCCTAGAGAGGATTGTCACAGACCTCTCTAGACCTTACATCCCAACAGATAATCCTAATGCACAGATGTCCACAGACAGAGGACACAGGGGATCCCATGACTGGAACATCCCTGGATGGGCCAGGGTGAATGGCTGGAGTGGTAACAGCTGGGACTCTTCCCTTCATGTGTATTCCTCCATCACCAGCCCTCTCAGCACCACTCTGGGCATCATCATCACCCTGACACCCCACTGCCACCAAGGTCAGAGCAGAAAGGAATGCTGTGGGACAAGGGATGTTCCTGTTCTGGGACCTCACCAGTCCTTCCCCACGAGGGGAGGGAGGCAGGAAGGTGAGGGGCACAGCAGTGACCTGCCCAGAGCCATTTCCCTGTGTCTGCCAACCTCCCATCCCCTCCTGGGTTTTGACCCTGGACACTGTCAGGTTCCTCTTCACTCACACCAGATTGCAGTGGCTGTCCTGATGTCCTGGTCCTGTCCTTACAGCAAACTGACCTTGGCTTGGGATCTGCCCCAGACTGGACTTGGTCTCCCCTCAAAGCCAGGTCCGCCCTGGCCCCAGCAGTCCCTGCTTGTAGGTTCCAGCAGCTCTGCTCCCCAGGCCAGCCTGATGCAGCTGGTGCAGAGCTGGTGATGTGACATGGGACAAGCACGGCTGCACACGAAAGGCACAGTCCCTGGCCAGAGCATTTCCCGGCTCTTTGCTCCCTGTTGCACCCCTCTGCAAACCCAGCCAATGTCCCTCAGGAGTAGCCAGCTGGCAGCATCATGTTCCAAGCAGGGCTCAGAGGTGGCCAGAAGTGATGTGCCCAAAGGTGTATTCAGGGGGAGGGAGGGCATGTCTGGACTTTCCCTGCTCGAGGTCTCTGCACACCAGCACGGATGGGCACTGATGAGTGACCAGGGACATCTGCTCTGCATGTGTGGGTGTGCACCCCCACCGTGTACCCCAGCTGCAGGCAGGAGGGGGGTAGGGGTGAGTCCCAAAAGGGCAGCAGACATGTGGGTGCAACAAGGTACAGGGGTGTCTTAGTTTGGAAAGACAGGTGTCTGCCAAGGAAAGCCAGAGCTTCCCATGGAATAGAGAATGCAAACCCCCTCCCTCCTGAATTACTATAATTTTGAAATTAAGGGGCTTTCTGGCAAAGATATGGGAGTAGGAATAACAGTCCTTTACTAGGAATATTAAAAATACAAAATGTAGTAGTACAAAAAAAGCAAACAGACAAAAAAGAAAAACACTGACAGAGTCAGAATACAACCTGACACCCTGTTGGTCAGGATGTTGGTAGCAGTCCAATTAAGTCCTCCTGGAGTGACAGATGTGGTTCTGTTGAAAGCAATGATTCTGTAGAAGGGTGTAGATTTCCTCTGAAAGTCCAGTGGTGCTGAGATGGGTCAGGTCTTCCTCCAGGAATCCAGTGCAAACAGGCTGTGCTGGTGTTCTGAATCCCAGGTTTGATCCAGGTAGGAATGCTGGGCTCCTCCCCCTGGGTGGAGCATCTCACAATGGGATGATGGAATTTTATCAGCCCTGCAGTGAGCCTCGATGGCCCATGAACAGCAGATATCCCCTGGAGGGAGGATGGGTCATGGAAGGGATAAAGAACATTGTTCCACTTGGTTTTAACAGCTGCCCCATTAACAGAAGACACCCACCCCCTCCTCCCCCCACCCTCGGAGTCACGAGGAATTGGTCATAGAAGAGAAAAGAAACACCTCCCCAGCCGGCTTCAACAGATGATAACAGAATACACACTTTTGGTTACATCTTGCATTGCAACCCAAGACAAGGGGACAGCTTGCTGCCCAGGTGGCAGAGGACTGAAAAATGCCCTGGGTCAAGCAGTGTGTTCTGACTCCTGGTCTCCCTCACATCCAGTCTATCTCTACCAGCTCATGCCTCATTTTCCACCAGCACTTTCATTTTCATGCTGTGGGTCTCCACAGGTCTGTGTCCCCTCCCATGCTCTCCCTTCAAATGCACCTCCTCAGCATGCTGGTGCTTTGGCAGAAGGGAGGAAGAGCAGCCATGCTGGCAGGTGGGAGCACACTGGGGTCCAGCTGTGCACCATCAGAGGTATGTAAGGGTCAGGACATCTCAGCAGTGCAAACTTTTCTGCTCCCAGGAACCTGGGCCATGGCACATCCCTACACAACATCCCTACTGCATTCCTCCTGTCCTGGGTGAGTCGCCATGGCCAGGACAGTCCCTTCAGTCTCCACTGGAGTTTTCTGCATAAGGAAAAGCCCAAGGGGGCCAGGTGTAGTTTCCAGAGGCTATATCCTGGGGGTCCTGCTTAGTTGCAGCTGGCACAGGCAGGTGTGTGACAGGGCAGTGTGTGGTGGGGCTGCCTCTAGGCCTTACAGATGTGTTCTTTCATCCCACACAGGGCAGGGAGCAATTCCTCAGTCTATCCTCTGGCCACTCTAGGATCTGCAGGTAAGACATGGGTGCTGGTGGCCTTTTCTCCAGGGTAAGGCTGTTCTGCTGCTGGCCAAGCCCAGCACTTTGCTCTGGAGCTCGGGCCATTTGATCTCCTAGCCCTTAGGTAGAGGGTGGCATGGGCAGGGTGTCCCAGGGTGTCCCAGGGAAGCTGTTGTTCTGGCACACCTGCAAATATACAGGTGTGCACAGATATGCAGCTCTCCAGCAAGGTGAGCAGCAGTGCTGGCACAGCCCAGGGACAGCACAGTCACCTCAGTGAGCTGGGCTGGGGTGGCTCTGACCAGAGCAGCCCACGGGGCTGACATGACAGAGGTGTCTGGGGTCCGTGTGGCTGTTGGGGTGCAGCAGGAGCTGCTGCAGTGCAGCGGGGTGGGGGCTGAGGAGGAAGGAAGCGTGCAGAGCCCGGGCAAGAGCAAACAGGAAGAGCAGTGGGGATGCATCAGGAAGGATGTGCAGTGCCCCAAGGGCAGACCTGGCCTACCTGAGCCAGGCCCCAGCGACTTGGGTCCCCAAACACAGCCCTGCTCTTCCCTGCTGGGGAGGGGAGCCCACCCGTCTTACCCTGAGGTACCCAGGGATGGTCGTGGGTGCAGAGGGGTGTCCCCACGTGGACAGGGGTTGGGGGACACAAGGAGCACACAGCACACGGGCAGGCACTGAGGGTGGGAGGCACTGAGCGAGCCCTGGCACACTGCACAGCAGGATGGGGAACAGCCGGGGCATGGCCTGGGCAGGACAGCAGCCATGGGAGGATTCATTCTGGCCTCCTGTGGGGCAGGTGGGCTGTGGTGTCCCCACAGCAGCACCACTGCACCATGCGAAGCATTCCCCTCATGCCTCCTGCCAGCGGCCCTGGCTGGCTCTTGCCCCGTGGGTGTCACCAGTGCTGGCCATGGCTTGTCACAGAGGCCATCAAGCACACCCCAGCAGCCCCATCGCAGGGGCCCGTGGAGACGCTCCAGGGTTTTGGGGAGGCCAGGCCGTGCCCACGGGCGCAGGACGAAGGCTGGTGGGTGGGGAGCAGGGCTGGGTGTGCAGGCGGCCCGGCAGAGCCGAGCTGCAGAGATGTGGCCGGTATGTGCGTGGGCGGCACTCGGGGTGGGGGAGAAGGAGGGAGAGGAAGCAGCAGAGGCAGCAGCTCCTTTGATAAGCAGCTTCCTGAACACTTTCAAACCGTGGTGTCAGACCGACACGCGCGGGGCCTGAGCCGGGACCGACAGCCCAGAGGGCAGCAGGTAGGCAGCCCCCAGCCCAGCCACACCGCCCCCTGCACAGCAGAGCCCGCCGGGCAGCGCCGCGCCGGGCGCCCGGGGGCGGTGGGCATGTGCGTGTGGACGGGCAGCCCCAGGCGGGGCTGGGATGCTGGGCAGGTGATGTGAGCACTGTCCCTGCAGGTGCTGGCAGCTGAGGTACTTCCCTGGGCTCCTCTGCTAGCCAGGGCATCTCCCAGGTGTTTCCTGGCTGGACAGCTGCTGGGATGGGAGCTGGGGATCCTCTGCTCAGGAACTCTCCTGGTGCTGCTCCTGCTGAGCAGCTGCTCTTGTCCTGCCTGGCTGGAGACACCCTAACTGGGGCATGGGGATGGTGTGAGTGGACGTGGTGGCATTGCCATTCCCAGAAATGCCACTGGGCAGCCGGGAATCATGGGCTCCTGCCCTGCCCTGGCTGTGTTCACAACCACCATGTGCCCCCAGCTCTCCTCAAGACCGCCCTGAGCAGATGGGCTGCCTGGGATCCCACTCTTTGCCCACCAAGAGCTCTGACTGCATCATTCCCTGTCTCTGTGGGTCTCCTCGTGGAGGAAGCTGGGGATAAGAAGGAAGCTTAGGATGCTGCCTGCACCATGAGGAGCTGTGCCCAGAGGTGAATCAGCATCACCTGCATCTCCCCGTCCCTGCCAGGGGCTGACCCATTGCTGGTGATGGAGGATGTCTGGCACCTTCCCCAGCTGGGCTGCCCCATCGTCTTTTGCTCAACCACGCAGATAAAGCCATTTCCTCTTGACAGTTGCTGTGACCTGCAGGATGGAGGAGGCTGTCCCAGGGCCATCCCTCCCTTGCCAGAGCCATGAGGCTGTTGAGGGTGCCTGGTCTGTGTCTCCCTGCAGCAGGAGATGGCCAGACTTGGTGCAGTGGCTACAGCCACATCATGTCACCTGCTGAACACTGCTGTGCTCAGGCATTTCAGCTCTCACTCTGCCCCACCGTGTCCCCAGGACGAAGCAGGGGGATCTGATGGGGAATGGCTGGAAACACAGGGCATGTGCTTCCATGGAGGTGGAGAGCATCTGGGGCTCCCCCAAACCAGCCCATGCTCTGCCACCACAGAGTGGCTGACCTCCCCTCAGGGGAAGCAGGTGGCCCTTGGTGCCATGCCCAGGGTCACCAGTGGTGCCTGTGTGGCCTGCAGTGCTGCCAGCATCCCCGAGGGTGAATGTGCTGGGAGCTCTCCATCTGCCTGGATACAGGGGCTGGGGGTCCTGCTTCCAGGACAACTGAGGACTTAAAACCCATCCCTTGCTTGCAGACCATCTGTCAAGGGTTCCACCCAGCCTTGTGTTATCTCTCAGGTCTGACTTGTTCTTTTCCAGCTGCTTTTCCTCTGATGGCTCCATGATTTCCCAGGAGCTGAGGGCCCCTCGTGTGCCCCTGCTGTGCTTCAGGACGAGGGCTCCGTGGTTGCTGCAGCATGGTCCAAGCCTGCTTGGTGTGCTCCAGAGTTCATAGGGGCAGCCTGGCAGCCCAGGCAGCTGCAGCAGACATGGACAAGCCAGACAAGCCCAGTCCCTCTGCCAAGAAGCACGTGCGTCTCCAGGAGAGGTGAGTGTGCCTCAGCCCTGGCCTGGGTACCCGTGGCACTGCTCAGCTCCAGGGCTCCCCTGACATTCCTTCCTGCCAGCCCTCTGCCTGCCAGCGTGTGCAGGTGCCACGTCTGAGTGTGGAGGCAGCCCTGGCCCCCACCCAGCCCAGGACAGATCTCAACAATGTCCTTCAGGGGCTTCTCAGCAAAAAAGCAAAATGATCAGCTAGTTCCTTTTCCTCAGTCTCCCCATCTACTGGGGTCTCCATCTGGCTTTTGCTCAGTGTGGGGTGTTTTTAACTGATGATATGGTGGGGTGGGCTGTTCTTCTGTCCCAGGGTGGCAGCAGGTGAGCCAGGGACCCCTTTGCCTTTCAGGAGGGGCTCCAACGTATCACTGGTGCTGGACATGAGCTCTCTAGGGAATGTGGAGCCCATCCAGCCTGTCTGCACACCACGGGACATCACGCTGAAGTTTCTGAGGACATCCAGCCACGTGCTGAGGAAACAGGAGCTCCAGCAGCACGCCCAGAGCCTGGCACAGCTCCAGGAGGAGTTTTCGGTTCGATGATTCCCTCTCCCTCCTTACAAGAGGGGTGACAGGGGCAGGCAGTGGGTGACAGTCATCCCCTGTGGGACTGACAGCAGTGAACATCAGGCTCTGAGCCCAGCTGTGCCCCAGTGGGAGGGCAGGTGGTATGGGCAAACAGGGGAGGGGTGCTCGGGTTCCAGCTGCTCCTTGGTACCCACATGTCCTACTGGGGTCCCTCAAAACCCTGTCCTGCCCTCCCATGCCATGCTCTTCTCCCAGGGTTGCCTCTCTGGAAAGAGTCCTATCACAACTGGAGTAAGGACAGGACTCATCCCAGGAGCTGGCATCTCTGGTGATGCCTCTGGGTCAGCTCTGCCCTGCTGGGCAACCAGGTCTGCCACCACTAGGGGACACAAGTGGCAGTGATGGGCTTTTCCTCATGGCTGTTTTCTCCTCCTGCAGAAAATCCCACCCAATTTCGTGAGTCCAGAGGAGCTGGAAATCCCTGGACGTGCTCTCAAGGACAGATACAAAACCATTCTCCCCAGTATGTGCCACTGTGTCCCTTTGCCTCCCATTTGCCTGTGTTTGCCTGTGGGTGAGGGATGCCTCAGAGCAGCCCTGGCACTGGGGTGGGCACCCCTGGGTGCTGTTGCTGTTCCTTCCATGCCTGCTCCTCCTGCCCTTGTTGCAGGAGCTGGGGGCTGTGTTCCAGGGGGTGTACACAGTGCTGGGGGGGTACATGGGGAGCTGCTCCCTGGGGTGTCCTACCCAGGTGTGCAGCACTCATGGGGCCTTGCATGTCCCAGTGGCGTGGCCCTAAGAGTGTAAAGGCTGAGGATGTTCTGGAAGGACTCAGCTGGGCTCCAGTCAGGTTCTGTGGGGATGTCCTGGGGGGTCACTGCAGGTGAGTTACCCCACTGCTCACTGTGGTGCCTGCAGGTTTGGGCTGTGCCCTGCCAGGGGACTGAGGCTGAAATGGGAGAAGAACTTCAGGCCTGAGGGAGGGTGCAGACAGCTCTGAGCACGGCATGGAGCAGGAGGACTCAGCCTGCAGCCTCTGAGGCCAAGGCAGGGAGGATGGGCAGGATCAGTCCCTTGGGTAACACCTGTGACGTCTTTCAGATCCTGAGAGCCGGGTCTGCCTCAGAAGGGCTGGGAGCCAGGAGGAAGACAGCTACATAAATGCCAACTACATCACAGTGAGTGTCCTCCCAGGGCCTGCAGCCCAGGGCTCACAAGGCATCAGGCTCTAGGTGCCACACTGGGTCACACATGCTGTGGCACTGTCACCTGCTCTCCTGTGGCTGCCCTGGGCCAGCAGACTTAACTTGCCACCCCTTTTGGAGCTGGAGAGATGTGGTTCCATCTGCACAAGGCAGAGACACTGTTCCTGTTGGTGGGAGAGTCTCATGAGGGAGCTGCTCTTGTCCTCTGGGCAGATTGAGCACCCCAAAAGGCTCCCTTGCAGTGGCTTCTCCATCCTCACACACTGGCCCATTGTCTGGCAAGGCCATGGGAGGGAAGCTGTGTCAGCAGATTATGGCAGCTCAGAGATCCTCAAACCTCACACATCCTGGGATTTCCTCTCTGCTCAGGGAGCTCGTTGCAATTTCCCATGAAGGGGGCTAATGAAGATGGGGTGTGGCTTATTTTTGGCACCCCCTGGGGTTCCTTTCCAGATACTGAGAAATCCCCAGACCCTAGGGTGTTACTTAGGCAACTTGGTTTTGATAGTCATCCCTGTGCAAACCCTTCCAGGCTGCAGCCTCTCCCAGGATGAGATCTCCTGTGAGCCAGGTGCCAGCTTTGCCCTCTGGGCAGGCTTCTTGCTGAGCAATTCATCCCACTGCAGCACCCTGCCCTTGGGACTGGCCAGGGCACTGGGAAGCAGAGGTGGGGCCATGGATACTGTGAGTGCTTGGCAGTGAGGGAAAGCAGGACTTAGAAAAGTAGCTCACAAAAAGTGCTCTCTGGGGTGACAGACAAACCCCTGGGAGGTGCTCAGAGGGTGTGGGGTGGAGCAGTTAGGAGCATTTCTTTTCTGATGGTGCTTGTGGCTGAGATCCTCCAAGACAGCAGCAACCAGCACCTGGCAGGGAGGGTCAGAACTCCTTTGAGACAGGAGCTCTGTGCCCAGAGCTGCTGGGAGGTCCAAGGGCAGTTTGACCATGGGCAGCAGAGGAACTTTGTCTTCCCGAGGCAGCCTGGCAGCGTGCAGCTGCACATCAGGTGACCCTGTCCCTGACATAGGCACTCTGTCCCTACACCCGGGGGTGTGGTGGCATCCCCTCTGTCTCACCTGACTGCTGACAATGCACAAGCACTGCCTGTCCCTGTAGCACACACACCTGCACACAGGTGTGCACACTGAGCACACCTGTGCCAACACACCCCTGTGTGCAGCTGCTATTTCCTGACCCCTTCCTTCCCCTTACCTCTCCAAAGGTGTAGCGCTGCAGGAATTCATGGGCACATCAGAAAATTGGCAACCCAGCCTGCCTGGGCATGCCTGGGAGGCACAGGAATCTGGGAGGGCTCTGCAGGTGTTTGAGCACATCAACCCCACCTGGGACTGATGCTCTTCCTGCTCATGGTGTTCCATGAAATGTTTTTGAGCCTGGGTGTGGGGGGAAGGTGGAATTGCCAGGGCTAACACCTCCAGGTCTCCTGAATGGAAAATCATATTTCCTTAGGAAAAATAAATAATCTCAAGGCATGAAAACAGGGCTCTACAAAAATGTTCCTGAAAACATTCCCGTCTTTAGCTGGGCCAATGCAACTTCTTGTGAGACCAAACCATTAACAGATTGCTGGGAAGGCCTGGATTTTTGAAACCTTTGGCAATTTTATACTAGGAGAAGTGTCTGGAGACAGAGGATGTGTGGAGCTGTGAAACAGGGATTCCTGCTTGTCCTTGTGGAAATGCCCACAGTGAGGAGTGCAGCTCCTTATGTGAGCTTTGCCTTGCCAAGGCATCCATCATGCTGACTGTTGTCACACCGATAGCCTGGGGGTGCTTGCAGGACCTTGGGTGTCCAGGGGCAGCTGCATGGACTTGCTCCTGGATGATGGGACCAGCGGGAGGGGGGGGGATGCCCCGTGGTTCCTCAGCAGATCTATAAAAGCATTTTCAGGACAGGTTCAGTAGGAAACAGCACATGTGGCTCAGCCTCTGAACAGCAGAGGAGAAAAGCATCCTGAGGGCTGGAGTGACCTGGGGACAGCCCCCAGTGCCCCCAAGGTGCCCCAGGTGCCCTGACAGGCCGTGTGCTCGGCAGGGCTACGCGGGGCGGCCCCGGGAGTACATTGCCACACAGGGACCCATGCTGAACACTGTCACCGACTTCTGGGAGATGGTGTGGCAGGAGGAGGCTCCTCTCATCGTCATGATCACCGAGCTCCAGGAGCGCAAGGAGGTACCACTGACCCAGGGGCACAGGGGGGACTGGGGTACTGATGACAGTGGAGGGTTGTGCAAGGCCAAATGTGGGGGCTGTGCACCCACTCACTGTGCTTTTGTCTCAGAGGATTCCCTGATGAATCACAAGTGGAGGAGGAGAAACCCAGGGCTGCAGCCTTGGCCCTGTCTGGCAAAGGTTTTCCTCCTCACATGTCTGTGTGTTCTGGGCACACTTTACTAGCTCGGTAATAGGATAAAGGGTTTAGAGCAACCCCCAGGGATGGGGGAGAAGCAGTGGGCAGCAGTGGCCTCCCAAGCCGAGGGATCCAGCCCAGGGGAGAGCTCTGGGAACCAGAGGGGCACTGCTGCCCACTGCTTTCTGCTTCTGGGATGGGAGCCAACAGTACCTGCCTGGGTGAACAGAGAACTGGAAACTCTTTCCTGGCCATGTCCTTGCTCCCTTCTCTCCCAGCTGACAGCCTCTCTGTGCCCTGGGTCCTGCTGCCTCTGGAAGCTTCCTGGGCTGAGCAGGGTTATGCATCCCTGGGGCCTCAAAGCCAGGACAGGGCATGGGAGAGGGTGCAGGGCAGCAGATGCAGGGGTAGGGATCTATCCCTTCTTGGCTTTCCCTCTGTATCACTCTATCCACCTTCCCTGCTCCCCTACTTCCCCCAAGGTGATGTCCCCTCCCAAGAGTACTGGCTCAAGCACATTTCAAATGTCCAGGGAGTGCCTTGAGCATCTCCACAGCCACAAACCTGCCTTGTTCTCCAGAAATGTGTCCACTACTGGCCCGAGAAGGAGGGCACCTATGGCCCCTTCACCATCCACGTGCAGGGGGTGAGCGAGTCTGTGGAGTACGTGGTCCGGGATCTCTCCATCCAGGTGGGTCTGAGCCTCATTCTGGGGGTCAGAGAGGAGTATGTTGGGGCGCAGCAGTGCCCCTGACAGCCCTGGGATCTCCAGTGAGATGGCAATGCTGTGTGACAGGAAAGAGGAGGGTTCATGATTCTCAGGAGCCCCCTTCCAGAGGAGGGGTCTGCAGAGCCCCTCCTGCCTGGAGAGGCTGGGAGGGAGCAGGACCCAGCCCTGGGGTACAGAGGAGAAGGGTCAGCTGGCAGAGCAGCACCACCAGCCCAGTGTTTTTGCACTGTGTCGTTAGGCTCTGCCCCATGGGCTCTCTGTAGTCACCCTGCTGACAGCAGTCTGCTGACAGCAGCCCAAAGGATCTTGCTTGCTTTGCCTGGACTCTGGTGACAGTATTGGGACACTCTGCATCTGTTCTCATCTCCTGGGATGGGACACATCCATTGTCTCTGACCCAGGGGTCTCTCCCTTGGTCTGGCAGAGGCTCAAAGAGGGATTCAGGAGGAGAGTGGCTGAGATGGGTATGGGCTGCTTGGCCTCTGCTTGAGCTGAACTCCCCATTTCATTAGGCCTGTGCTCTCACACCCCCATTTCTCTTGTTCTGTGCTGGAAAAGCTTGGAAAGGAGCACCGCAAGGTCAAACACATCCTCTTCCCTTCCTGGCCGGACCAGCAAACACCCGAGTCAGCCAAGCCCCTGCTGCACCTGGTGTCCAAGGTGGAGGAGGCTCTGCAGACTGCAGCCAGCCCAGGGCCCATCGTGGTGCACTGCAGGTAAGAGCTTGCACCTCACCTGAGCCCTGTCTTTGCTTCTCCTTGGGGTCAGTCTGCAAATGCCTGAGGGGAAAATCCCATGTGAGTCCTCATGCACGTGTCCCACTGCGGTGCAGAAATCCCAGGGCACAGCCACCCACAGCAGAGTTGTCAACTGGCAGCTCCTGTCCTGGCGGCAGGATGGTGGCATTAGAGTGGCATATCCTGCACCCGGGTGCAGCAGGGTGGGAGCAGGAAGGGTCTGCATTTGGGACCCAGCCACCAGGCACACTGTACACACACAGCTCCAGCTCTGGAAGATTCTGCTTGAGCAGGGAGATGGAACAAGGTGACCCCATGGTCGGTCCCTTTGAACCTGACCCATTCTGTAATTCCTTAATTCCTGCTCCCTGTGCCACGAAGCGTGGCCTGTGGTCCGGATGTGGAGCCATGTTTCAGGACAGCACTCCTGCAGGAGATGGCCTCTGCCTATTTTCTCTCCTTGCTGAGTGAATTTGGGGACAGTGGAGCAGAGCACCCGGTTGTCCCTGTGGAACATGCAGCATGCACTGCTGCAGGCTGAGTGCAAACCACTGCTGCTGCTGGGGTTGGAGCCCAGCTGGGAGGGGACGGGGCTGCAGAGCCTCCTGCACTGCACAAGGACGGGCACAGACTGGTTTTGTGCTTCCAGAGCAGCCTCAGCCGGGCTGTGCAGCACGGCAAGAGCTCCTTGCCACGGCAGAGAGACCCCAGCCCACGCCTTTCAGTGCCTGGCTAAGAAGCCTGGTGTGGCAGCTGGGGCCAGGTCCCCAGCATCCCTCTAGGGAGAAATCACAGCAAACCCGTGCAGGAGCGCATCCAGCTCAGCAAGACACAAGTGTAGGCAGGGGATGCTGTGGGTGCTCAGCAGGGCCGTGTCTGTCCTGCAGCGCGGGCATTGGCCGCACCGGCTGCTTCATCGCCACCAGGATCGGGTGTCAGCAGCTGCAGGACAAGGGGGAGGTGGATATCCTGGGAATTGTGTGCCGTCTCCGTATAGACAGGTGGGTACACGGAGCAGGGGGCTCCTTGGAGGGTCCTGCTGGGTGCCAAGGCTGAGAGGAGGGGGGTGGATGTGGCCGAGACGTGGGATGGGCATCCCAAGGGGGCAGGGGGACTGTTCCTGGTGGAAGTCAGAAGAGTGGCTGGGGGATGCAGGTGTGTGGACAGCAAACAATTCCCAGTGCCAGGCTGGCTCTGCTGTCACAGCTGTTGTAGAGGGAAGGGAAGGGAAGGGAAGGGAAGGGAAGGGAAGGGAAGGGGCTATGAACGTGGCAGCCATCCGCTCCTCCCTTCCAGCTCAGCCACTAAATCCAGAAACACTCCACCTGGCCACTTTTCAAGAAATAGAGGTGAAAATTAGCACCAAATTAGTTGCTAACCTCATTTTGAACAGCCCAGCAATGCTTCTGAGCCCCTCTATTCTTTGGGCTGCTAAGGTGCCTGTTTCAGAGGCATCTTGACATGGCAGGTGAAGCAGGAATGTTTGTGCCCTGGGAGAAGAGAGCTGGGGACAGGGTTCTGTGTCTGGTGAAGTGTCAGTGGGCCCTGCCTTTCCCTTGCAGAGGTGGGATGATCCAGACGAGTGAGCAGTACCAGTTCCTCCATCACACACTGGCTCTCTACGCTTCCCAGCTGCCGGAGGGGGGAGGCCGCTAGTGCAGGGCTCCCACCGGGCTTGTGGCTCCTGCTCTGACCTCTCCTGCACCAGCCTCGGGGACACCTTCACCAAAACCTCTCCTGCTGCTGCCAGGCCACAGAGCAGCAGCATGAACATCCCTTGGGGTGATGAGCCAGCCCACGGGGACTGTGGCTTTGGACCCTGGGGATGAGCAAGGTGAGGCTGTGCAGTGGGTGCAGTGGGTGCAGTGGGTGCTCGAGGTGGCCACTGCTGCTGCCTCGAGGCAGATTTTACCCATAGAAAGAAGCTTTGGCTTTTGAGAGGTGCAAGATCCTGAACCAGAAGAGCAAGCTGTGCAGAGGAACTGCAGCTGGCAGAGGCCAGGAACCAGGTTTGCCTTTCAGCTGCACACAAATGTTCACCCTGTTAGACACAGCGCTGGTGGAACTACCCTGAAATAAACAGAGCCTCTGTCCTGGCTGTGCATCCTTTGTGGGCAGGGCTGGGCTTGCTCCAAACATGCACCACGAAGCTCTTCTTGCTAAAGACACACCTTCATGGCTTGGTTAACAGCGTTCTGCAGCTTGCTTTCCTCTCCACCTTTAGCCAACACCTTCTCAACAGCCTTAGAGCAGAACCATAGAATTATTAAGGTTGGAAAAGACCTCCAAGATCACCAAGTCCATTCTCTGATCAAACCCACTGTGCCCACTAAACTGGATCATGAATTGCCGTGTATAGTTGTTTCTTGAACACTTCCAGGGATGGTGAGTCCACCACCTCCCTGGGCAGCCTGGGCCAGTGCCTGACCACCCCTTCAGGGAAGAAATTTTCCCCAATATCCAACCCAAACCTCCCCTCTCCCTAGCAGGGGAGATTCCCAAGCACAGTTTGAAAGTGATGTGTTCCCGATTGCCTTCTGTTACATGAGGGTGGGGATTTTGAATTCTTGGGTTTTTATTTTCCTGAAATAAGAACAAAATAATATTTGGGTTTTATTAGGTTGTCTTTTTAACTGACAAATCCAGGGGAAAAAAATAGAAGATGGAAAAACATTTTGTTGTAAAAGATGGAGATGGAAATATTCTGTGAACTATTTTGAATTACTATGAAGGTATTCAAAGCTGCCCTTGGGCAATGGGCATTGGACACCCACTTGGGCAGGGAGGGCTGGGAAGGAGATTTCTCTGCCCAGTCTGTGCCTGACCATGCCATAAGCCCTGGCATGACCCAGTGTGAGATCCAGGGGAAAAAGGGTCCATCTTCCTGCTGAGTGAGTCTGAGCTTGCCTGGGCTCCCTGAGCTGTGTGTGTGACCTACCCCTTCACCAATCCATGGGTCCCCAAAATGCAGCTGAATCACTGCCCAATGGTCTTCCCTGTCCACTTCCCTCCCTTAGCACCAGGAATAAATCCACTTCCTGGCCCAGCAGCAGGAAAAGGAGCAGATCTCAAGTAATGTCCTTTCATCTGCTGCATTTCAATCATCCTGGCAGAGAAATCCCCCTGTTCCTAGTGCCAGGTCAGCTCTTCCTCATGCCCCAGCCTGCCCAGCCAGGTGCTAAGGTGGGGAATTGTATTCTTGGTGGGAACTCCTGGATGATGCTTAAGCACTTGGAGAGGCTGTGGAGCTTCTGCAAGCTCCCTACAGGTTCAGGACTTTGCCTTTTCAGGTGATTTGGCCTTTAATGGTGTTAAACTGTTTAACTGTTGCCTTTAATGGTGCATCTGGAGACACCAATAGAGGTTTGAGTTGTGAGACAAGCTTTATTCAGCATCCCCCTCCTCGCCCACTGCCATCAGGCAGGAGAAGTTGAAGACTTGCAAACTGCACCTGGACAGTTTTCCTGTACTCCCTGGACAGCAGGACACACATACACACCATTTTCCTCATGCTTTCAGTTTGATGTCCAGAGGAGAGCTCTTAGTGCAGGCTCAGGCCAAGGGCTGCACGAGGGTCTCCCAAAGCATGCAGGAACAGCACAAGGATCACAGCTGGGCCAGGGGTGTTGTCACCTCCTCCAGATCCCCCAACAGGTGCTGGGGGTTTTTCCAGCTCAGCTGTCTGATGCAGACTATGATCAGTTAAGCAGGTTTCCTGCCTTTTGATCTCAGTTTCTACCAGCTCCATCTGTTCCACTCTTACCTGGCCACTGTGTGAGTTCTCTCCATCCTCTGACTCCCTGAGCAGTGCTGGGGGCTGTGCTGAACCATCTCCTGTGTTAGTGCCAAACCCCATCCTGGGGTCACCCCATGTCAGGGTGCAGCAGGATTTGATCTGCTCTGGTTGTGTCCTGAGAAGCTTCCTCACCTGGTCCATTAAGAGCACAGGGAGCCCAGCAGACAGAGGAAGGGAATCTCTCCAAAACCTCATGCTTCCCTGGGCTAGCATTAAGCCCCTGAGCTCGGCCAGGGGTTTCAGCACAGCCAAGATCACTCCTGTTCCTCACTCCCCCATTTAAACCCCAGCTATGGTCCCATAGCTGTCCTTCTCCTCACGGTGTTCCTGTGCTTCACAGGAGGCACAGCCCAGCCAGGCAGGCAGAGCACCCTGGTGCTGGGGGCCCTGGGTTGCAGCATCCTGAGAACCATGTCCCCAGGAGTCCAGGTCCTGCCCAGGGCTCAGCTAAAGTCCTTCCTCCACAGAATCACAGGACACTTTGGGTTGGAAGGCCACCTAGTCCCAACCCCTTCCACTAGACCAGGTTGCTGCAAGTCCAACCTGGCCTTGGACACTCCCAGGGATGGGGCAGCCACAGCTCCTCTGAGCAACCTGTGCCAGGGCCTCGCCACTCTCTTTATAAAACGTTTCTTTCTTACATCTAAGAAAATAGATTAGGTATAAAGATACAAGATTAAAGATCCTGTCCTATCCACATGACTAATTTTAGCCTGGGGTTTTCCAGGCTGGTAATCCATTCCCTCCCCTTGCAACAACTCACTGGGATGGCAGGAACAAAACATGGTGGCCACGTGGCACACATCACAGCTGCGGCACACACCAGCTTTGGTGGTGGCAAGGAGACCCAGAATGCCCCAAATTCACTTGCAGCTGGTGGAAAGTTTCAATGCCATTGAATATATAGCACTGCTTCAGCAGTGGAGAGGCAGAGCATATGCCAAAACCAGCATTTTGAGTAATTAATAACAGCTTTTCTCTCAGGTGAGTGATGGTAACCACAGGCTCCAACAGCACCCGGGGACTCCAAGTAATCACTGACCAAGCCATCACCTCGAAAGGACACATTTCAGGGCATGCTTTGACACTTCCAGGCAGGTCTGGGGTCCCAGGATCTCAAGAAGGTCCCATGGGAGCACCTGCAGCAGTGGATTCAGCATCTTTGTGTCTCACGAGAGCACCAGCAACCTCTACACATGGGCTCTCCCCAGCCTGGAATAAAGGACCTGCTGTAAGGGAATTGCAAACAGCCTGGTGTGCCAGTCCCGGCTTTAGGACTGGCTCAAATCCCACGTGGATGGAACCCAGCCCTGTTGGCTTGGCACGGCTGGGCAGCCCCGAGCTGAGCACCAAGCACGGCGTGGGAGAGCACAGCAGAGCCAAGGCACAGCCAGCACACACCTGGAGCAGCTCTGCACCCCCCCAGCCCAGCAGAGCTGAGCAGGGGCAAAGCAAGAGGGTTTTGAGGCTGCAGGGCCCAGCCTGAAGGCTGCTGTGGCAGCAGGCTGGGTAGAGGGCTCACAGGAACATCCTTCGAGGAAGCTGTGCCTTTGGGTTGTGTCTCATTCTCCAGGTGGGAATTGTCACCTTCTGTGGCATTGCTCAGGGCTCCTGGCACCCCTACATCCCACTGCCCACCCTGGCTGCTGGCCCCCAGTGCTCCTGCACCCTGCACTGTCACGCAGGTATCACCTGGGGAAACTGAGGCCTGAGGCCAAGCACCAGGTCAAAGCACAGCTTCCAAAGCCACAAAACCAGTGACTGGCCCACGACTGAAGAAAACAGCAAGTGGATGAGTTCCTCTTTGTGCCATGGAGGTCCCATCACAGCAGGGTGCACCTCCCCCAGGCCTGGACCTCCAGGTCCCCACACCTACCAGTGCTCCCTGAGTCCCAGGAGCCAGGGGAACACCGGTGAGACACCAGCAGTCTCAGAGGTCCCTGCTGGGGCCTCACCACCCCTGGTGTCACCTTGCCACACCATCCTTCGGATGCACCTGCCCCCAGCCCTGGGCAAGAGGCCTGCATGGCCAGGGGCAGCTCCTGCCTTGGCCGCTGGCCGGGTGCTGCTTGTTCTGTACCTATGGCAGGTGACAGCAGGGGGGCAGGTGACACCCGGGGATCTGTGGCGTGGGCTGCAGCGGGGCAGGAGGGCAGAGGGGCAGTCCCACGGGCTGGCTCAGTCCTGCTGCATGTGCCAGGGGTCCCAGGGGCACTCCCAGCGGTGTGGGAGGGCTGGGGTGCAGGGGGGCTGGTGCAGGTGCAGGGCTGGGGTGTGCCCGGTGGCACAGCTGCAGGAGCTGGTGCCAGCTGTGGCGGGCACTGCCACGGGTGCAGGGTGTGTACCTGCCGGTGCTGGGTGCAGGAGACCCGCACGGGGGGCACAGGGAATGACGGAGGTGCTGGGTTCGGTGGGCAGCAGGTGAAGGGGTGCTGGGAGCACAGGAGTGCAGGCTGGAAGGATACTGCGGGTGTGCAGGGGTGGGGGTGCAGCAAGCGCAGGGGGCACGGGGGGAAGGCTGCAGGAAGGCTTTGGGTGCGGGCTGCAGGGGAG
>VXBN01013346.1:24696-89118 GCA_013397395.1 Sinosuthora webbiana
GGCCCGGCCCCGCTCGGCTCGGCCCGGCCCGGCCCGGCTCCCCTCGGCTCAACTCGGCCCCGCTCAGCGCGGCCCGGCCCGGCCGGCACCATGCTGGCGCTCTTCAACAAGCTGCTGGACTGGTTCCGGGCGCTGTTCTGGAAGGAGGAGATGGAGCTGACCCTGGTGGGGCTGCAGTACTCGGGCAAGACCACCTTCGTCAACGTGATCGCGGTGAGCCCCGGGACGCCCCGCATCGCCCCATCCCCGAGGGGTCACGGGCCCGCCCCAGGGCTCCACCCTTGGATCCCCCCATGGCATCCCCAGTGCATCCCCATGGCATCCCCAGCGCAACCCCGCGCCTTCCAGCCCCCATTGCGCCCCCATTGCATGTCCCCATTGCACCCCCATTGCATGTCCCCATTGCACCCCCTGGTATTTCTCAGAACGTCTCCGCCCTATCACACCCCAGCCTGAAAATGCCTTTGGGGAGGAGATGCAGGCTGGGGATGCGGGATGCAGCAGTGGAGGGTGCAGGGTGCAGGCCCGGGGTGGCCCAGACAAACCGCAGCGCGGGCTCCCCGCATCCCCAGAGCCCAGTGGGGTGCTCGGGGCCGCGGCCGGAGCAGGTCCTGGGGAAGGGTGCGGCACCCCCTTGCCCTCTCCGGCCGGAGCTCCGCCAGTGGTCAGCGGGCAGTGCTGGTTCCCCGGGCGGGCAGTGCCAGTGCCCTGGACCGGGCAGTGGTGGTGTCCCGGGCGGGCGGTGCCGGTGCCCGGGGCGGGCAGTGGTGGTGTCCCGGGCGGGCAGTGCCGGTGTCCAGGGCTGGGCAGTGCCGGTGCCCTGGGCTGGGCAGTGCCGGTGCCCGGGGCGGGCAGTGCCGCCCGGCAGGACTGCGGGAGCCTGGCCCTGGGAGCCGGGCAGCTCCCGCTCTCGTTCCCGTAACTGCAGGCGCTTTGTCATCGTCCCTGCCCCGCCGGGACGCGCAGGTGGGGCCTCATGACGACCCTGCCGGGCTCGGTGCCACCGGGGTTCCTTGCCTGGGGGCCGGTGTGGGAGGTATTTGCCTGGCGACCTTCCTCGGGAAGCATCCGCCCGCAGCAGCGTCCTGGGGGTGCCGGCTGCTCTCATTCCGCACCCGACCGGGGCAGCGACACCCGCCCAGGGCCCCTCCAGCCCCGGCCTCTCCCGGGCTGCGCTGCCTCATCCACGGGGTCCCTGCAGCCAGCAGTGGATCAGGAGCCGCATGTCCTGGATCCCAAGCCCAGGGCGTGGCTTCACCCCTGGGGATGCTCGGCAGAGTCTCCCCTCTTGCTTTTTGGGTTGTTCTCGCCTTCTCAATACGTGGTGCAAGGCGGGAGGATCCTGAAGGGGAGGGTTTGGGCTGTTGCCCCTGGAGGGTTTCACAGAGGAAGGTGGATGCAGAACCGCCCTGGTTCCCCCACTGCCCCCTGGTCCCTGCACGTTGCTCCAAAGTCCATCCCTGCCTTGGATCCGAAGCAGAGCGAGATGTTGCTGCTTGCTCAGGGTGCTGGAAGGTGCTGGGCTGTCAGAGAGGATTTTCAGCTCATATGGAGGCTTCACTGCACTGGAGCCATGCTCTTTGGGAGGTACAAAAATGTCCTTCCTGAAGCATCTAGAGGCAGAGAGAGGACACTATAAAATGCTTTTCATCCTGGAGACGATGGCACTCCTGCTCTTGAGCTGTTTTGCTGGAAGTCACTTCACAGTGCTCCAGCTGGCTCCCCCAATAAACCAACACCAGTGTCTGGGGACAGGGAGCGTTTTGGCTCTGGGGCAGTGACCCTGAGCACCAATCCTGTTTTCAGGGGACCTCTTTTTGCGTGTTTAATAGTCAGTTTTTGCGATCCCATTCCAGGGTGGGACACATGTGTGGGCTGGTCCTGCTCTGGATCCACCGGATGCTGCTGCCTGTTAACAGCACCCAGGCTGCCTTAAAAATGGCAAAGTACTTCAGTGTTGGTTTTAATCACCCAGCTGAGCTGTGAAGGGTGATGGAGCTTTATCCCAGACCTGCTGTGCTGCTCTGCCTGCACAGGGCTGGAAACCTCAAGGGTTGGTGTTACTCTGCTCCCTGTTCCCCACGTGCCTCCTCCTCTCCCAGCCACATCTGGAGCAGACAGGGCTCGGTGTGAGCTTCTGTGAGTAAATACTTTATACCTGGCACTTTTACTCCGGGCAAGACCATCCCACTGGGACTCTCTCCGCTTAGCCAGGATTGCTGGTGTAGGGAAGAGGGACTTGGAGGAATTACAGCAGCTCTTGAGGTGGCTGAAGTTGGCACCATGGCCTGCTGGTCTGTCAGGTCTCTTGTGGGGTGTTTGACACCCTTACACAGCAGTCGGGCTCAGGGTGCTGAGTTCGGCCTCTCAAGTTATTTGGAAAGTTCAAGTTTTGTGGCAGATGCACACAGAAAGGAGCACCAGCTTTTGAGAAGACATCCTAGAAAGAAGAACTTGTTGGGCACAGCAAAATGGAAGAGAAAATGCCAACTCGTCAGGAGCTGGCTGAGGTCTGGAGGTGTCTGGCTTTAGGGTGTTGCAATGGGGTTGTTGGAAGGGGAAGTAGCTGTGATTTGGGCTTTGTAAGGGGAAGAACTAAACTGAAGAAGTATGGGATTTTGGTGTTGGAGAGATGTTGCAAGAAGCCTTTCTGGGACTGGAGCTGCTCCGGGGGGTGTTGGCACCGTCCTTTTCTTCCAGGATTTGTAGCTGCACCTGACTGAAAAGTGGACTCTGGTTCCCTGGAAGGTGGTGGCTCCTCCAGCAGCCAGACTGTGGTTGAGCCAGGCAAGGGATTTGCTGGAGGCAGCTACGATCAGGGTGACTCCTCCTGGGTCACCTCCCTGGGGACTTCGATTTTCCAGGACTTATTTTTTTCTTTTCCTAACTGTTGATAGCAGAGGCTTGAAGTCTTTCCTGCAAGGAGAAGTGAAAACTGTAGATACACCTGGTCTTGATTTAACCTGAAGCTAGTGGGCTTTTAGCTGCCTTTTCTCCAGTCTGGTGGTGACATGGGTGACTTGAAGGCATGGAGAGCTCCTCAGCAGGTGCTGGGGCCCAAACCCTGTCAGTGCAGGCCATGGTTAGAACAAGAAGGTGTTGCTGCTTTTTAGCATCACACACATTCTAACTGTGCTGGAGCCTTCCAGGAGAGTGAAGCCACAAGTGCTGGGGTGTTGGACATGTGTCCTGGGAGCTCTGGGGCACCATCTTGTGCGCCAGCTCTGCCTGGAAAGGGATTCAGACCAGTGCTGGATGAGGAAGCATGGAGCTCCTGGAGCGAGTTCAGTGGAGGCTGACATAAAATGCTGACAGAAGATGCTGACAGGACTGGAGCATCTCTCTCATGTGGACGGGCTGAGGGAGCTGAGGCTGTCGAGCCAAACAGCTGAAAAGAGCTGAGAGGGGCCCTCATCAGTGTCTGTCAGTGTCTGCAGGGAGGGGGGCAGAGGATGCACCAGGCTCTGCTCCCTGGGGCCCAGCAGTGGAACGAGAGGAACGGGCAGAAACTGATGCCCAGGAAGTTCCACCTGACCATGAGGAAGAACTTCTTTCTGTGCAGTGAGTGTGCACTGAACAGCCTGCCCAGAGAGTGTGGGGTCCCCCTCACTGGAGACATGCCAGAGCTGTCTGGGAATGATGCTGTGCCCTGTGCTCTGGGATGATCCTGCTGAGCAGGGAGGTTGCATCAGATGACCCACTGTGGTCCTTCCAACCTGACCCATCCTGTGAAACCACCTCAGCCTCGCATTTGGCTCCAGGTGGGATGGTGGATGGTGGATGGTGTGGCAGGTAGCCAGTTCTCCAGCAGTCCTGCCAGGGGAGGCATGGCCTGGTAGTGGCTCAGAGGACTGCAGAGCTCAGCACCTGCCCCAGAGAGACCCACCCATCCTCAGAGAGACACTGACCCCCTCACCAGGCCCATCTATGCAGGATGTGCTCTGGCATTCCCTGGGTGGGAAGGCCCAGCTCCAGGTCTGCAAGGCCCCCAGGGTTTGCTGTGGAGGTAGAGGAGAGAGAGGTGCTGAGGGAGGAGCAGGGAGATATTCTGATGCATTTGTGCCAGTGTGTCTTGACACCCACCTCTCCCAGGAGCTCCGGGTGTGCCCCCTGGGTGGGGTCTGGCAGGGCCAGTGTGGGTGGCAGGTGGCCATGGGTTCTCATGCTGCCTCATGGTCATTCTGCCTCCAAATGCAGCACCTGGGCCCTCCACAGGTGTATCTTTGCACCTTGGCTTCATAATGCAGAAGGTGGCAGGTTTTCTGGAGGGTTTCTCCACATTTCTGGAAGAGGAGAATCTGGCTGGGGCATGGTCTTTTGCTGCTTCAAGTTCTGTCAACATGAGCCAAGAAAAATGGACAGTATGGCTTTCCTGAGATAGAATCACAGAGTGATTTGGGTTTGAAGGGACCTGTAAAGGTCACCTTCTCCAACACCCCCTAACATTGGCAGGCACATACAGGGACACTTTCCACTAAACTGGTTTGCTCCAAGCCCCAATCCAGCCTGACCTTGAACATTTCCAGGGATGGGGCAGCCATGGCTTCTTTAGGCAACCTGTGCCAGAGCCTCGCCTCTCACATCAGAAAACATTTAATTTTTGTATCTTTTATATGGAAGTTTCCCCTAATGTTAGAGCTTGGACAGGGTTTGGCAGGGACTCACATCCACATGGCAGGAGATGGCTGCAGGAGTGCCAGGCTGGGCAGCTTTGGGGACGGTCCAGGCAGTGGTGGGAGACACCCAACCCCAGGTGCTTTTTGCCTCTGTCCCACAGAGGGCCGTGCTGTGGTGGAGACACAGCTAAATAGACCCAGGGCTCGGCTTCCAGCACTGCCATCTCTGGGGAGCAGGGCTGCACAGCATTGATTTATCTAGAGCAGTGCAGTGTCATCCTGTGCTGGGACAGGGTGACAGCCACCTGGCCATGGTGAGGAGCAGGGCCTGGCCACCTCAGCCCTGCATGCTGCTCACCAGAGCGGGTGGAGGCTGAGGTGGCTTCTCTGCACGTGCCAGCGAGCCAAGGTCCCGGGCCCTGTCTGAGCAAGGGGTGGTGGCTGAAGTGGCAGGTGATGCAGTGCCCATGTGCACGTGTTGGGATGGGGCTCAGCGTGAGCTGGGGGCACCGCTTGCCCTGGGAAAAGCTGAATTCTGGCCACCTCTCCCAGTGACCCAACTGGAAAGTGTTTGGGCTGGGCAGAAAGGCCTCTTGCCCTCCAGGCAGGGCACCAAGGCAGAGTGGTTTGGGCAGAGCAGTGGGTGACCCTGGCAAAACCAGCAAGGAACTGGAGTCTGTATAGACCTGATCTGCCATAAAATCCATCTTGCCTGCAACGATTTTTGTGCTTCCCAATGGAATCCCATTCTTAAACAATTGGATTGGCATCATCCTCAGGGTCAGCATGGATGCTGTGTCCACTACATAACCAAAATTTGGGGGAAGAATGTGTCCAATGGAGCTCTTGCTTGTCTCCATCAGGGTGCTCACTGCTTTTCCTGGCAGTGGAGCTGTGGATGACTGGACCCCACAGGGAGTTGAAAATATATTGAAGGCACCAGGGTCAGGGGTAGCTGGAGAGGGAAGAGGAAACTGTGTTTCCACCACTGAGAGGTTCTTTCAGAGAGCAGCTGATACAGAGAGGAGCTGGTGGAGGAGGAGCACATGCAAGATGCTTCTGGGCATGCTGGTACAGCAGGGAGCACCTGGGAGCCATCCTGGACCATAATGTGTTGCATTCCCAGCTCAGCCTGTTTTGGGCAGCTCAAATGGATTTGTTTTGGCCCCTTGGCCGTGGGCAGCCTGGAGGCAGGTGCTGCAGTGGGAGAGGGGTTTGGGGCAGGAAGCAAGGCTGTGGTCACTCACACAGACATGCTCTGTCCCACCCGTGGAGGAAAGAAAACTCCTGGCTCCTGCATTTACAGCCCTTCCTGAAGAAGCTTCTATCACACGGGAACCTTATCTTGTGTGGCTTTTGCACAGCCAGCAGATCCCATGATGTGGTCTGGGATCCCTGAGGGAGGTGCCTGCAGCTTCCAAGAGCTCTTCAGCAATTGCTCTCTGTGCCCACTGATCAAAGCCTGAGAATTTCTTGGTTTCACAAAGCTCAGTTGTGTGTTGGACCTCAATCCATAGGAGACATCCCCTGTGGAACCCTGTGTGCTTCCCCTCCTCTCCCCACGCCCTTCCTCACAGTGTTTTCTGGGTGCAGCATGGCCTGAACAGCCTTGGCTGCCAGGTTTTGCTGCTGAATGCAAAAGGGATATGAAAAAGGGAAGCAGTGTGTATTGCAGTGTTTGGAAGAGCTCAGGAGAACCCTGGGGACTTGCTGATGTGGTGCTTCTGGAGGAGCCACAGGCTGAACCAGGCACAAAAGTCTGCTCATGAGAAAATAGCATAAACTGACTTCCTGTTTTGAAGTTTGTGTTAACTAAGAGAAAAGCCCTCAAGAAACTGAGGTTTAAGGTAGTAAAACCTGCTAGGGTGAGTTTGGCCTGGCTGGTGGTTCCTGCAGGTTTCTGGCACTGATGGCTGAAATCCCCAAGGCTGCACTATCCTGGCTGTCAGACATTCTGCCCTGCTGGCTCCTCAGCATTCCACAGCGTGGCCTTCCCCAGGATGCATTCACAGGCCACAAGCCTGGTTTGAATCCCAAGGAAGCTGCTGGAGGCAGTGGGTGAAGGGCTGTGCCAGCTCCTGCCTCCTGCCCCAGAGATGCCACAGCACTGCTGGGATGCCCATGACGTCCCTCTGTGCTCCTGGGGGGATTTGGGTGGGCTTTGCCAGACCCTTTGGTGTGGTGCTGGGCACATGGGCTGGTGAGCCAGCATCAACAGGGGGATGGTTCCTGCTCCCTGCTCTGACAAGCCTGACCCATTCACAGCAGTGCTGGGATGCTGCAGCCCCACAGGGACCTCGTGCATCTGATGCATAAACTCAGCAGACACTGGAGCTGCACTGGGAGCAGCTCCTGGGGGGTGGGAGGGACACCCTTTGTGACCCCCAGGTGACCCAGCACAGGCAGGCTGCAGAACTGGGGACCAGTGCAGACAGCTCTCCCTGAAAGCAGAAGTCAGTCTGGTTTGAGCTGGGCTGTAAATGATCCAAAGCACAAACATGCTGGTGCCCCCGGGAATTGCAGCTGGAAAGGAGCTGGAGCAGGAGGTGGCTCCCTGGGTGGGAAGCCCAGCCTGAAACCCCGGGGGTCCTTCCAGGGCTGCCTCACCACAGGTCACTGCGGAGGATGAAGGTCTCAGCCTCCTCCCACCAAGGGCTTGGAAATCCCACCTTGAAAGAGCTGGGATGGGCAAGCCCCCAGCCCAACGGGACAACAGGCTGAGGTTGGCAGCTCACTGCAGGGTTGGGGACTGCACTGGGGCACCCGGGGCACCTGTGCCCATTGCAGCAGCCACAGCGTCATGGTTCAGGAATGGTACTCCCCAAATTTGGTGCTCCCACTGGTGTTAGATGTTCCCTGCCTCTTGCTTCCCCTTCCCCCTCCAGCTGGAAGCACAAAAAGCAAAGATCACGGGTTGAGATAAGAACAATTTACTAGAAACAGCAACGAGATAAGAAGACAGTAAGAGCAACACTACTAATAACAAAAAGTGTACAAAGAGAGGGTGATTTACATGCAAAATGCTCACCAAGCCCGGTACAATGAAACAATGGCTTCCCTCCCCCCACCAGGCTTTCTCCCAGCTGGAAAAGAACAGCATTCCCGCAGTCCTGGTGTCTCCTGGGCTCTATGTGGACCTGCAGGGTGGTTGCACCGTGCCCAGGGCAGGGCTGGCAGAGCCTTTGGGGTTATCCCAGCTTTGCTGCCCTGCCAGGGTGGGCTGGCCCCATTGCTCCACCTCCTAACGCTGTTTCACCTTGTTCCTTGCAGTCAGGGCAGTTCAATGAAGACATGATCCCGACAGTGGGGTTCAACATGAGGAAGATCACCAAAGGGAATGTTACCATAAAGGTAAGGTGCAGTTGTGACTGCTGCTCAGGGCTCTTGGGATGAGGGGTGAAGGTGAGGGAGGTTGGTGGCTCCTTTGCTGGAGGGGGAAGAATTCCAGGGATCCCAGCTGCAGCTCACAGAATAGAAGCATAGCAGCATTAAGGGTGGAGAGTCCCTTTAAGATCGAGTCTAACCATTCCCCCAAGAGTGCCATGTTCACCACTAAACCATGGCTCTCAAGTGCCACATCCACATGTTTTATTAACATTTCCAGGGATTGTGATTCCACCAACTGGAAGTGAAAGATTTGCCCTGTTAGGGTCCTGCAGGTACCCACCAGAGGAGGTGGTGAGAAGGGCTGTAGGAGATCCAGACTTGTGCAGTAAGTCAGTTTGGGCTGCAAAGCTGGAGGTTTCCTTGTATCTCTGGCTTGCTGGTAGGAACTTATGGATGTGGTCACCTTGGTGAGGGTGGTAGTGGTGGGAAAAACAGGTCATGGCTTGCAGTGGTAGTCTCTGCCTTGGGAGCAAAGGAAGAGGAGGGTTCTACCTGTTCTGGATTTCTCAAGGGCCTGGGATTGTAGTGGGAAATAGTTTGAAAAGCAGGCTGGTGGATCTCTGGCTGCTGCAGGAACACCTTGGAGAGTGTGCTGAATGTACTTAAATGGGAAATGCCAGGAGGTGTGATGGGCATGGGGAGGAGCACCCAACTTGGGCCAGGGGGTCCCTTCCACGCCAGCAGAGAAACACTGCAGGGGGATTCAGCATCCTCCAGCTCCCCTTCATGAGGTTTCTTGTAGCAACGTGAGAGCAATGCCGGGTGCTAGAGAGCACCTGGCATCTCTTAGCCCCAGGCATGCTGCTACAATATAACGAAAGGGATGAATATCCCAAAGCTGTTTATTCAGGAACACGGACAGGAATAACAAAGGGGTCCAGGGACATAGGATAGAGGTTCAGCAATGCAACAGCCTTGAATAAAATCCAGGGACGAGAGTGAGGAGGGGGCCAGGGGCACAGGGCTATAAACGAGACAACTAGGGAGGGTCTGAGGGTCAGGTCCAATAGGAATGGGGAAAAGGGGTAAATATAAACTAGGGGAACTAATGGGGTTACAGGGGTGTAACACTGCTGCAAATTTAACCCAGTGGGGTTCAAGGGAAAGAAGAACATTCTGACATAGGTGCATATATGGTGAACGGGGCTGAACAGGGTAACATAAACTTAACAAACCAATGAACCAACGAAAGCTAAGAAATATTAACATGTGTCTGCAAAGGCCCATGGGAGGGAAGATTTCCTTGCCATGATCTTAAAGGTTATCTTTCCCCATTTGCCTCTGTCCCTCCAGGGCTGGGCCGCAGCTACCTTAGGGCTAAGCCCCTGGGCCCCCACAGTTTCTCCCTTCTTTATCAAGTCAGGAGCCTCCTCCTGAGGTTTGAGCCGAAGAGGAGAGGATGGGGGTGGGTTTGGTGCATGGCCAAAATGCCTCAGTCGGGCACGTGGGGGAGGAAGAGTGTGGGGCAGGAGCGTGGGGCGGTGCCGGGGTAACGCTGCCGTCTCCTGTCACAGCTCTGGGACATCGGAGGGCAGCCGCGGTTCCGCAGCATGTGGGAGCGATACTGCCGCGGAGTGAGTGCCATCGTGTGAGTATCCACTGCCCTGCTGGCCCCCCTCTGCTGCTGAGCCTTGCCAGGGCCTGGGGGCATCGCCTACCCAGGCTGCTGGGCTGCCAGGGGGCTGCTGGGCTGCCAGGGGGGCTGCAGTGCTGCCAGGGGGGCTGCAGTGCCTTTGCTGCCCGGGCTGGACGCCTGTGTCAGGAGTTGGAATCACTGAATCGTCATGGAATCGTGGAAAAGGCCTCTAAGGTCATTAAGTCCAGCCAGTAACCCAACACCACCACGTTCACCACTAGACTATGTCCCCAGATGGTTTTTGAATACCTCCCAGAATAGTGACTCTGCCACTGCCCTGAGCAGCCTGTACCAGGGCCTGACCACCCTTTTAGGGAAGAAAATTTCCCTAATATCCAACCTAAACCTCCCCTGGTCCAACTTGAGGCCATTTCTTCTGGTCCTGTTGCTTGTTTCCTGGGAGGAGAGCCTGACCCCCACCTGGCTCCACCCTCTTGTCGAGGAATTGGAGAGACCAAGAAGGTGCTCCCTGAGCCTCCTTTTATCCAGATACTTCCCCTGGGGACTGATGTCTACGTGGGCTTTGAGCAGAAATCAGCCAGGTCCCTCCAGCTGTGCCAGACCCTTCTCTTCCCTTCCAGCATCACTCAGTCCAGCTCTGTTCCTCAGGTGTTACCCTCCCGGGCTCCCGTGCATCCTCTGTGCTGGTTGCTCACCGCAGGGGCTGTGCAGACCCGGTCATGGGGCTCAGCCCTTCCCAGAGGCTGGTTTCCAGGTCAGGATGTTTATGTGCTGCCAGATAAATCTTGTGCTGAGAGCAGAAGTCTCACCCGCTACTGAGTCAGCAAATCTGAGTGTCCCTGGGCGTCCCCATTGCAAACAGTGCAGTGAAAGCAATCCCAAGGGAGTCCAGGCTCAGGGTGAGCATGGCAGGGCACTCATGGGAAGCAGGGTGCCTGTTCCAAAGGACAAATACTGCTCTTGGGACACCATACTAGGGTTCCTTAAACCCAGTCAGAAAATGAGATTTGTGGGATCTTTCCCAGGTGACCATACCCTGAGATTTGGAGGGCTGCTTTCTGTGCTGCCCTTCCCAGCACTAAGCCTTGGCAGGTGAGGAAGAGTGTGGTACTGCTTGTTCTGCATGTTGGAACACTGGTATCTGCTTGTGCCCTTGCAGACTGTCACCATGGTGGGACATGGCCTTGGACCTGCAGGAGGGTTTTTATTACACTTTCTCTTACAATGAGCTTTGCTAGAAATTACAAAATCTCTGTGTTTTCACTCCTTTTGCTACCTCCTTCTATAATGTCATCATTTTGGCCCATATGGTTGTCAGGAAACAAAAGGACCTGTCAGCATCCAGGTCACACTCCAGTCTGCCCTCATCACATCAGCTGTGTCAGGTCCCTTTCCCTTTGCTTTCAGCTTTCCCCACCCATGCCCAACATGGCAAGGGCTGGGGCAGCCCCTGGGGGTGTTTTTCCCTCTCGGCACAGCGTTCCCATTTTCCTGTGTAAAGCACTTCAGTAGCTCTTTTCCTATTTTTAAAGAACTCCCCAAAGCCTGATGAGCTGGTGTTTCTCACTCCTTCTCTCCCAGCTTCTTGATCTTTGAAATCAAGGCTGCTTTGATCGGTTCCTCACCCAAGTTTTGGCTTCAGTGACATCCTTTGCAGGATAAAAGTTGGCCTGTAAGAACAAAATCCTTCCCCAAATCTCCCCTTCTGCTCAGAGAAGCATTGGTGGCCACCGGCTTCACATCCGCGTGCTCCGTGGCCCCTCCCAAGATTACCCCATCGATGGGATGAGGAGGTTCTTCCCCTTCTTGGGTCATCATCACCTTTCCATCCTCAGCTTCTCTTGCCTTCTCTGCTTGTCCTCTGGGTCTTTACATGGGAGCTGCCACTGTTCACATGTTGTTGGAGACAATGTGTGTCCTGCAGCTTCTCCTGCCTGGGCTTCCCTCACCCAGCCTGTCCCTGCTGTCAGCAGGTTGGCATCTGCAGAGCCAAGGATGGGGTGGTCCCCCACTCCCTTCTGACATGAGGGGCTCACAGCTGTCCTTGGGAAGAGACATCCTGGTGGAAGGATCCTGTTACCAACCACCTCCACGNCTGTCCTCTACCCCGGGTGTTTACATGGGAGCTGCCATTGTTCACATGTTGTTGGAGACAATGTGTGTCCTGCAGCTTCTGCCTGGGCTTCCCTCACCCAGCCTGTCCCTGCTGTCAGCAGGTTGGCACCTGCAGAGCCAAGGATGGGGTGGTCCCCCACTCCCTTCTGACATGAGGGGCTCACAGCTGTCCTTGGGAAGAGACATCCTGGTGGAAGGATCCTATTACCAACCACCTCCACGTGCTGGCCCAGTTTCCAGTGGGGAGCAGTGAGGTGCCCTGAGAGGAGGTTTGGGGGTGGCACAGACCTCAGCACAGCACGAGGGTGTGGAGACTTGGGCACCTGTGCTCAGGCTTGTTCCTTCCCTTGCAGGTACATGGTGGATGCTGCTGACCAGGAGAAGATTGAGGCCTCCAAGAACGAACTGCACAACCTGCTCGACAAGCCGCAGCTCCAGGGCATCCCGGTGAGCTGGTGCCTCAGCCTGTGCCCCCAGGTGGTCCTGGGGCTGGGCACTGCCAGGGCTTGCAGAGCACATTCAGGGAGGGGCTCCCCTGTCTTGGAGGTGTCATTTCCCCGCTGCACTCCTGAGGGAGCTGGCTGGGACAGTGACATTTTGTAGGTCACAGCTGGGCCAAGCAACAGAGAGGGACCCTTGGAGCAGGGAGCACAGATCAGGCCCCTGAGTCAATCTGTCCTCTTGCGTGGATTTGCAGCTGATTTATGGTGTGACAGGAAGGTCCTGTCTCCTGCTAGAGGAGCTGCTGGGCGGTGACACATGCAGGAGGTGGGATGTGGCACAGTGCCAGGCACACTGTACGTGTCAGGTGGGCTGTGCACCAACCATCCCAAATCAGCATCCTCTGAAAGGCGCTAACTGAAGATCTGGCCACGGATCCCCGATGTCCGCTGCCAGCTAAATTAAGCTCCTGACACAGCACACTGCAGTTGCAGGCCTCTGAAGGCTCTCTTCTGAGAACAAGCCTCCTGATTGAAACGGGGAGGGGAGGGATGCTCATCCCGTGTGCTGCTGCAGAGCCCCGGCAGTCGGGGCAGCCACAGCCTCGGCACCGCCCCTGTCAGGTGACAGTCACATGGCTGCTCCGGAGGGACAAACCAGTCCTGCTGGGTGGTTATTTTCCTTACACAATCTGAGAATGCTTTTGTGGCTGTCAGGAGCCTTGAAGGAGAGATCAGTGATGGCACAAACAGCTGATCCTGGTTTGGGCTGGCTGCCTGCAGAGTGGGCTCTGCCCGGCATCCACAGCCTGCTCTTGCAGGATAATGTCACTGTTAGCCATTTCACTTGACTTTTTGCTCAGAGACAGTGAGGGGCTCCTGGGAGAACGTCCTAGGTGGCACAGCAGATGCTGGTGCCCTTCAGAGAGGATGTGCTGTGGGGCCATCTCCGCACTGGGAGTAGGGAGTGCACAGGAGATGCTGTGTACTGGCTAATTAAGGCAGTAAATTGAAGTGCTCTGCCTCCTGAGTGCTGCTGAAGGGGGTTTCTCTGTCTGGGACATACTAGTGGAGTAGCCAGGGCTGTCTGGTGTTGCAAGCAGGCTCTGCTTCTGAGTGGCAGAAGCAGGTTCCTGCCTGGTCTGGTGGCCAGGTGCTTCAGGTGTCCCCTGTCCTGCCCTGCAGGTCCTCGTCCTGGGGAACAAGCGGGACCTGCCCGGTGCCTTGGATGAGAAGGAGCTCATTGAGAAGATGTAAGTGTGCCAGTGCCCTGGGCACAGGGGGTGTGACACAGTGTGACCCCCTCCCCGTTCTGCCGTGTCCCTACCGGCACCATCACCCGTCTGGGGTGGCACCGTGGTGCCTGGGATGGGCTGGCAGAGACGAGTGGCCGAGGATGTCAGAGGTGGTGCCTTGTGGAGACACAGAGGAGCTGCAACCACCAGTGCCAGGGCTGGGTCCCACGTGCCACACGGTGGCGTGGGGGCCCGGCACAGCGTGGCACTGGCTGGTGGAGCTGTTACCCCAGATACTGCAGTGGATAGGGGGAGTGGGCTCCTCCACAGGGGGGATCTGGGATGCTGCACTGACTCACAGCATTTCCTCCCCTCCAGCCACCTGCAGAGCACCTCTGGACCATGGGCACCTGTGCAGCTCCCAAAACCTCCCTGCCCCATCTGGCTGCAGGGCTGAGGGGGACCTATGGAATTTGGTGGCCAGGGTCTCCGTGGGATCGGGTCCCTCCTGCCCTGTCACACAGCTCCACCCCAGACCACTCCTGCCCCTCAGGCATGGAGCCATGGTGCCCTCGCCTGACCCACATGCAGCTCCTGGGGAGCTGCTGCCCCTTCAATGTGCTCTGTCTCAGAGACAGAGGCCAAAGAGACCCTTCAGGGGCTGCCCAGGGATGTCTCCCATGGCCACCCCACACAGCTCAGAGTCTGCAGCCAGCACATTTTAATTTCCTACAGGAACCTCTCCGCCATCCAGGACCGAGAGATCTGTTGCTATTCCATCTCCTGCAAAGAAAAGGACAACATTGGTGAGTGCCCTGGGCTGGGGTCACGATGGGCCTGGGGGGCAGCCTGTGCCCACATGTTTGCTCAGGTATGGGGGGAGGTGACAGCCAGAGACAGGGGCTGTAAGTGTCCCCTTGCCTCTGCAGACATCACCCTACAGTGGCTTATCCAGCACTCGAAGTCCAGGCGAAGCTGAGGTCCCGCAGGCCTGGCTCGGATTGGGAAGATGCCATTGTACAAGCCCACGCCCCTCTCTCCTGCTCTGTCCCTCCAGCTCTCTCTCTAGATGGGTATTTTTAGGGGACCCCAGACTCTGCTCACATTGGGGCAGAGTCCTTGTTTTTATTGTAAAGAAGATGTCCGACTGCCCTCCTCTCCCCCTGTCCTCTCCTCTCCCCTCTCCTCCTCCATTTTGGCACTGTTCTGTTGTTGTCTGTGTATACAGTATATATATATGTATATATATTTTAATTTTTTAATTTAAGGGATAGTGCTGTTATTAAATTGGGCCCTGCGAGCAGTAGGAAAGCTGGGGCTCCCCAAGGCCAGCCAGGGGTCAGTGTTGGGAGGAGGAGGAGGGTGGTGGCAGAAGGCAGCCCTTGGGGATGGGGCTGTGCCAGCTGCAGGCAGGGCCCCTGGGGCTCCCTCTTCCCTTCTCTGGGTGTCCTGGTGCTGCCTCCAGGCACAGACCACCCCGGGGGTGTTGGGGGGTACCCACCTTCCCCTGCCTCCCTTGGGCTTGGAGAAGGCATGTCAATGCCACCTGCAGGCTCCTCACCCCTCCAGGGGACAGGCATTAGCCCCAGGTCACTGCCATCAGCCTCCCCCTACTGCCTCCTCTTCCCCAGCCCCTCTTTGGGGCCCAGGGCCCCTTGTCACCCTGCCCCACGTGTCCCCTGCTCTTGTGCCTGGGCCGAGTCCTGCCCACTGCCCAGCCTGGCTGCTCGGGGGATGATCTGGGGCACTGGCACCAGGGCTGGGGGCCCAGCAATGCCAGCAGCCCCTGGGAGGGGCAGGGGGCTGGCACCTGCCTCCCACCTGTCCTGGGGCTGGCTCAGCCCAGTGTAACCTCCCAGGACAGCTGTGCTGGCTCCCCACGTTCCAAGTGGGGAACCTGTGCCGGCTGGGGCTGCTGGCTCTGCCCTGGCCACGGACATCCCTTGGGATGCCAGAGAGGGAGGGACACATGGAGGCACCTGGAGACACTCTCAGAGCACCTGTGCACCCTCAGTGCTGCTCACCAGACCCAGGGGGTTTGCCCTGTGCCTGCTCCCCATTCCCTGCTCCCCATTCCCCTGGGGCTCCCCATGCTTGCACCATATTCCTACTCCCCGTGCTCTGCTCCCTGTGCCTGCTCCCTGTGCCTGCTCCCCATGCCCTGCTTCCCATGCCCTGCTTCCCATGCCCTACACCCCATTCCCTACTCCCCACGCCTCCCCCTGCACTCTGCCCTGGCTGGGGGGCACGGGAGCCGTGGGGCAGCAGGACAATGGTCAGGTCTGTGTCTGCAGAGCGTGGAGAACTGTGGGAGTCCTGTGAGGTGAGAAGGGCTGTGCCTGTCTGTGCCGTGTCTGTGCCATTGGTGGGGCTCTCAGGTGCAGCCTGGGGGCCTGGCCAAATTTGGGGCCGGTTTGGGGGCACTGGGCTGGCACTGGAGGGTGGGTGTGCAGGGGGAGGCAGCTGCCAGTCCCAGTGCAGGTGTAGGGTGGGGATGGCTGGGGGGGCTGCAGGGCCCCTCTCAGCCTCTTCCCACTCAGCTCCAGGGCGTCAGGCCGGGGATGTACCTTCTGTTCTTGTTTTTGCAGAATTGCACAAAGAGAGGTTTCTTTTTCTTTTTTTTTTTTTTTAATTTAATGACTTGTAAAGTGTTGTTCCCCCCCCCCCCCTCCCCTTTTTTTTTTTGTAAGAGATATTTTGACTCAGACTTGACCTCTGTTGGGAAATGATTCTTGTAACTGTACAATTTTTTTGCCTCCTAATAATAAATTAACAATTTTGCGTTGGGGGTGTGTGGTTACAGTCACGTTACTTCCTCACCATCTCTGCCACCCACCCCTCGGGGCCCTGCCTGGGAGGGAGATCCCTGTCCCCTGGGTACCTGTGTGGTCATGCTCACCCAAGAGGTGCTGGAGGCACCTCTGATGGTTCCAGATGCCTTGTTTCCTCGGCCTGGGTACCAAGGCCAGCTTGCACATTCCATCCATCCATGGCCATCATTGCTGCTGGACCTTCCTGTGCCCCTGTTGTGTCCCAGAACAGCTGCAGAGCCCTGCTGGGTTTGGGTGGGCCGCAGTGCTCCTGCCCCCTGTCCCTGCTGCCTCCTGGGGGCTGTGCCCACTGCTGCAGGGTGTGGGCACACCTCCTGTGTCCCCAGGAGGTGGCCTCCTCCCCCGTGTCCCCGGGAGCTTGTGGCCATTGCTGCTGGTGTCCCCGGGGGTGGCCCCTGCCCTCGCCAGGTGCCCAGGGGGCAGGGTGAGAGCAGGGTGGGGCCCAGCCCAGCCCGTGGGGCGCTGTCCCTGCAGCGGGGCCCAGGGCTGCCACAGGCCGCGGTGACAGTGCCGCCTGCACCCCCTGCCCCTCCCCACGCACGCAGCCCCGCGGGGCCGCAGCACAAGCCCGGCTTTGTTCGCCCTTGGCCCGGGCTCAGGACGGAGCCATGTGGACCAGGCGCATGAGAGGGGCCCTCCCCCACCGCCCCACAGCCACCAAACCCCCGCAGGGACCCCGCTCACCCCGGGGGCACACAGGGGCCCGAAGGTACGGCCTGGGCTCCGAACCCCCCTGCATCCCCGGGCCTGGATGACACCCCTCTTCTCCCAAACCGTGGGGCCCAGCACGGGGTTGGGGCGGGGGGAGGAGGATGAAAGGAAAAACCCAGTTTTGTGCTCTCGAAAGAAAACTGGGGCTTTTGTTTCCCTGGAAACGGGCCTGCGAAAGCAAAGCGCGCGCGGGGCCCGGTGGGTGTTGCGCACAAAGCCCGCAGTGAGCCCCTCGCTTTCACTGCCCATGGCAACCGTCTCCCTCGCCCCGGCACTTCGGGGGCTGGGGCGGCTGCCAGGGCTCGGGACAAGGAGCTCTAACAGCTCCAGTGGATGGGCCAGGCTGCCCTCAGGCAGATCCGTCCTGCCTGCTCCTTGACCCCCCTGCTCCCTGACCCCCCTGCCCCTGCAGGGGCCGTGGGTGGATGTGGGCTGGGAAACTCTGATGCCTTGAACCTCCTGGGACAGTTCTGTCCCTGCAATGGGCCCGGGGATGAGGGCCAGGAACCCTGTGGGGCGGTTTGGGTGAGGTGCTTTCACCCCAAGGCTCCCCAGAGGGTGCTGGGGGTGGTGGTCCTGCATCTTCCCCCAGCACTGCACAGCAGCACTGTGGGGCAGTAGCACCTTGGTTGTGCATGGGGAACCAGCAGGCTGGGGGGTACCTCAGCCCTGTGCTGGCCTGGCTGGGCTTTACTGACACCAGCTCAAACCACCATAAACCCAACGCTTCAGAGGGCAGCCTCTCATGGGCACCACTCAGCATCACCCAGAGGGAGGGAGCAAAGGGGCCGGGGGCCTTTCCCCATGTCCCCTCACCGCTGTCTGCTCTGGCACAGCTGCTTCCCTGCCCTCCTGCCCCCCAGCTTCCCCTGCCAACCCCAGAGCCCCCCCAGGTTTAGGGAAGAGCCATTCCCAGGGGCTCCCAGGGCTCAGCCCAGCAGTGCCAAGGGCTGCAAGCACGACGTGCTCTAGGTTACTGGTTTATTGAGCTCATACAGGGCATGGCTTGGATCCGTGGGATACAGCCAGTTGGACCTTCTCTTGTAGAGGGGCTGGCAGGAGGGGAGGGGACAGGAAAAGGGCAGTTTGTGTTTGCTGTGTCCTCTGTGAGCCATCATGGCCAGCCTCTGTGGTTTCAGGTAAGACCTTTCCGGCGCAACACCATCTCCAGAGCAGCAGCCCCATGGAGCCCAGCCAGGCAGCTGGCACGGGAGGGTGCTGCTGTCCTCACCGACCTTTGGGCAGAGGCAAGAGGGTCACCAGTGTAGCCACAGGGACTGGGATTTCAAGCCCCATCTACCCAGTGCTGGGTTTGAAGCCCACAGCGCAGCCCCCTGAGCTGTCTCTTTCTGCTCGTTCCACGTCCAGACATGAGTACTAATGGCAAAACAACGTTTGGTCTTGGGAGGAGGTGGTGAAATGATCTCTACGGCTCCCCAGCGGCACTTAGCATGGGGTGCCAAGGGCCAGGAGGGGTGGGGGAGTCTCCCGGGGCTTGTCGAAGAAGATGGAGGAGGACATCTCTGTTTTGAGCTTGCTGTCGGCGCTGCTCTCGCTGGAGGTGGTGTCGGGGCCGCAGCCCTCGCAGCAGCAGCAGCAGCAGTCCATGAAGGCCTGGCCCAGGGGACGACACAGACACAGCAGCAGGACGGGCGTCACCGAGCACTTGAAGAACAGGAAGAACTGGTTGATGAGGTTGAGCAGATCCAAGGTCTGCTTGGACATGTCGGGGGACATGTAGGCCACCACGATGTTGCAGACGTTCTCGGGGGTGGCGCAGAGCCCGTAGATGACGGTCAGCGCGATGATGGTGCAGTTGAGGTGACCCTCGCACTGGCCGTGCTTGCTGCCCCGGCACTCGCTCTTCTTCTCGGTGCCGCGGATGCGCCGCGTCACCAGCTGGCAGCTGACGGTGAACAGGATGGGCAGGCAGAAGTAGCAGCCGAAGTACCACCACATGCGGGCGTTCTGGTAGGTGAGCACCAGGGAGTAGATGGATTCGGGCAGGTTGGACGAGGGCTTCATGGCGCAGTACTCGGTCACCACGCCGGACACGGGCGACGTGTCCTGCGCCAGCTGCCAGAGCAGGATCTCGGGCACCGAGAGCGTCATGGAGCCCACCCAGATGACGGCCAGCTTGGCAATGATGGACTGGCACTGCTCGATGGGCCGCGTGCTGGCTTGGGGGCTGGTGGCTGCGTGGAACCTGTCGATGCCCAGGGCACAGAGGCTGAAGGTGGTGACTCCCAGTGACGATACCTGGTGAGGGAGGAGGCAGAACAGGTGGGCCCTGCTGCAGGGACATCACGGGGGGCTTGGTTCTACCCCTGGCTACCTAAGACCACAACCCCCTCCTTCAAAGGCTGTAGGGAGGTCACAGCTTGTGGCTGCATCCCAGGGTTTAGAGCCACTTTTCTGTGACTCCTGAAAAGATAAAAATGTCCCCTGACCCTGTAGTCCCTGCCCAGCTCCCTTTCTGCACAAGGCAGAAGTTTAGCTGGATGTCTGTCTGTCCATCCAGCCAAGGTGGGAACAGCAGGATTGTCCTTCAGGCTCTTCCTCTATTCTGGATGGTTCTTGCAGAGGCAGAGGAGAAGCAGGGACCATGACACCCACCAGCACCTTCCCAGGGTTCCCAAGGCCTGCCTGGACGGGCCAAGTGAGTTGAAGGCGCTCTTGTCCCAAATCAGCTTGGGGCAATTTCCGCTGCATTGAGAATAGCAAGAAAAACATCCCCTTTTGCCAAAGGGGGAGGCCAAGGGAGGGAGAGCCACTGTGGCTCTGGGAGGGCTGGCCAGGCACTGACCAGCGTTCCCAGTCCCAGCCCCAGAGCTGGGAGCCAAGTCCCACAGCCCTTGGCCAAGATGATGGCAGAGTCACATGCTGGTGTCCCAGTGCTGTGGCCATTCCTGGCCTCACGAAGCCATCAAACATCACCCTGTGCTGAAAGACCTTCCCAGCACTCAGGAAACCTCCCAGGGCTCCACGTGGTGCGTGGGGAACAGCCTGGAACACTGCCCCCCCGACCCCCCCGGCCTTTTCCTTGGCCCTGGGCTGGTCACTCCAGCAGCTGATGAGCAGAGTGATGCCAGCACTCAGCAGCACCATCGGTTATGCACAGCAGCATCTCCCCAGACACAGAATCAGGACACCAGCCCAGCACCAGCATCCTGCACCCAGCACCACCTCCCAGCATGTCCCAGCTCCTCTGCCCAAAGCCCAGAGCCAGCCTGGGCACTCAGCAGCCTGCTCTGCCCCACACCCAGCACACTGGACATGTTCCCTGGCTGGCACCTGCAGCCCTCAGTGCTGCTGTGCTGCTGCCTCCTCCCCTACACCCTTCCACAGGCTCTTCCATCTCTGCTGGTGCCCTTGGTCCTGCAGAGCACCCATCTCCAGTGCCCTGGTGGGGATGTAGCTGGTGGCATCAGTCAGTGCAGCACATCCCTGCACGTGGCCTGTCCCCAGAAGCCCCTGTAACCAAAACCTGGCTCTGTGCCAGAGCATTGAGCAGCTACAGGGGATAGATCTGCTTCCCACAGCATCCATGCAGTGTCCTGAGCCACAATCCCACCAGACACGACCCCTTGGCCTCCAGATAGGTTCCCCTCTCATAGCTGACCCTTGGCTGGGGATTTGGCTCTGGTCAGGGTCCCTGCAGCCGGGTCCCAGCTGAAGCCCTGGAGCCCCTTTCTGCCCATGCTTTGGGGGGCAGGAGGGCAGTGCAGGGCTGGTGCTGGGGGGCAGAGCAAGAGTAGCCCCCACACCAAGACCGTGCTTCCCAGCCTGTGGCATGCCCGTCCTCCTGCAGCACCAACATCCCACCATTCCTGTCCCTTCCTGACTCCTCTGGGACCAAGCTGTCCCAGGGCACCCTGGTGCTGCTGAATCCCTGTACCTGGTGGTGCCATCCCCAGGGTTCTCCCACGGGAACAGGGAGCCCATGGGCAGCACGTCTTCCTCAGATCCTTCTCGAGACAGGGTCTGTTTTGGGGACATCACCCTCCCCTTCCCATCCTTCCCTGGAGCACTGAGCCAGCGTGGGGAAGTTCCTGCCCCTCTCTGAGTCCCCCCAGATGCAGTGTTGGAAGCCCGAGGTGGAGGACAGGGATGGGGCAAACCCTCCAGTTAGTGAGAGGATGGGGTGGGACACCCCTGGAAAGGAGCATCTCTTGCCTGCTGGGCAGGGACCCAGGGTAGCAGGGGGGGCTGCAGGGCTCCCCCAGCAAACCCCACATCCCTGTGCTGGGCTGGGCTGTGCAGGTTTGGGGCTGTGCTCAGTGGGACACCCCAGTCCATCACCCAGAGGAGCAGGTGGCATTGCTGGAGCTTACAGGGCTGTGCACAGCCAGGGACGCCAGCACAAGTGCAGACCCTGCACAGGGGCACTGGGGCACACACAGGTGGCTGTGTCACAGGTGGCTGTGTCATAGGTTCTGGCACCAGCAGGGCACGGAGCAGCCGAGAACCCGGAACACTGGGGTGGATTCTCACTGGGAGGGGCAGGTTCTGAACCCTGCCTGGTCTGACCAAGCCTGAGAGAGTCTCCAGTGATCTGACACTGTCTAAACTCTTCCAGGTGTTTGCACCCTTTGATAACCAGGGCACTGACCACAGAGAACAGGCAGGCTTGGTCTGTCTGTCCCACCTGGGCATGGAGGGGCACAGCTGGACCCCAAGGTTCCCTTGAGGAGGGGAGATGAGCACACTGAGGGTTGGTTTCCAGCACAAGAGCAGCATCAGCCCAAATCCTGCCCTCTGGGGCAATTTTGCTCATTCTGCCATCCCCTGTCACCACAGTCCCTCTGGCTTTCTCAGTGGGTGCCTGGCTCTCCCTGCGTGTGGCCAACCTGTCACACAGGAGGTGTGAGGACAAACATAGATCTCAGGCTTCCAGACCTAATTCCTGGGCTGTCCCATTCCAGTGCTGACCAGGACTGTCCACCTGCTGCTGGGCCATCCTCAGCAGCCCACAGTGGCCAGTTCCTGGGCCAGCACACTGCAGGGCTGAGCCCCCAGCCTTTGGGGCATCGGGCTGAGACAGGAACAGACAAATGGACGACCCTGCTGACAGAAGTCCCTGTGCTGGCTGGAGAAGGGTCTAATGGGCTTTTCCCAGCCCTGGCAGCATCAGAGCTGGCTGCAGAGCCTGAGGAATGGCCTGGGACAGAGGGAAGGTCACCAAGGGGACTGTCCCTCACTCCTTGCTGTGCCCCACAGTGGGGGTCTCTGGCACACAGGCCTTGTGCCAGGCCACCAGCACCAAGCACTGCCCTGTGGCAAGAGGGCAGAGAGGAGCAGAGTCCTTGATCCCTCCGGGGACCTGTGCAGCCCCTTACCTCCATGAAGGGCACAATGCGACAGGACATGTCCCCCAGCAGCCGCTTCTTGGTGATCTCGTTGAAGATGACCACAGGCAGGCAGAAGAAGAGGATGAGGAAGTCCCAGAAAGCCAGGCTGGCCAGGATGGAGTTCCAGGCACTCTTCATGTAGTAGTTGTGCCACACGATGCACATCACGGACAGGTTACCGATGATGCCCACCGTGAAGACGATGAGGGACAGGAACATGACAGCGTAGGCGCTGTACGAGCTCTCTGTCACCGGGTACAGGGGGTTGTGGATCTGCAGCCGCTTGTCGGACACAGTGGTGAGGTTGGCTCGGGGCTCCGCCCTGTCCCTGTCCGTGGGGACCCCCGGCTCCGATGGGTCCGTGCTGGATGGCAGCAGGGCCCGGGTCGGGTGCAGGCTGGCGGAGTTGAGGGGCCGCGGGAACTCCACCCGCACCCCCGGCACGTACTGCTGCACCGACTTGGAGTCCTCCTCCGTGCCCCGGCGCAGCCTCTCCCTCATCTCCTGCACCTCCGGGATGTCCCGGGCAGCCGTGGGCAGGGTCCTGCCGCTGTCCGCGCCCTGGCCGTGCTGAGTCCTGCCGGTCCCCGCGGCCCCCGGGGCCAGCAGCAGCAGCAGCAGCAGCAGGAGAAGCGGTGGCGAAGGCATCGTGCCCCCGCGACGGTCCCCGCACCCTCCGGGAGCGCGTGCGGTGGAGGCGGCGCAGCCCCCGGGGCCGCTCGGGAGCTGTGTCCGGGCACAGCCGCTCGGTCCGGCTCCGGCCGCGGCTCTGGGAGCCAGGGGAGCGCTGGGCAGGATAAAGCGGTGGCGGGAGGGGAGCCGAGCCCTCTGCTGGTCACCCACCGCCCGGAAGATGGGACAGTGGCCAGACTGGGCAGGTCCACATCGCCCAACACCTCCCAGCGTTTGCCTCAGCATCCCCAAACATCCCCTCGACATCCCCCCGGCATCCCACAGCATACCCCAAACACCCTCTAACCTCTCCCCAGCAACCCCACAGATCCCCCAGTGTGCCCAAACATTCCCCAATATCCTCCCAGCATCCCAAAAACATTCTCCAACATGCCCAAACATCCCTTCAGCATCCCCCCTAGAATACTTCACCATCCTTCAACATCCCCCAGCATCACCCAGTACCCCCCAACACCCCCGAGTTTCCTTCAGCATCCCCATTATCCCCCAAGATTCTCCAACATTCCACAACAGCCCCAAAGCAGATGAGGGATGCCCACAGCTTGGCACTGGGCCTGCCCAGCTCAGCTTTTCCCATGGCAGATATTCCTCTCCCTCCCTGGAGCAGGTGGCACTCAGGAGGCCTGAGGTGCAGCCCTGGGCCTCCTGTGGCACGTCTGGCACGATGTGTCACATCCCCTGCACACTCAGCCTGGACTCAGGACACCCTCAAATGGCCAAACCACCTCCCTGGGAACGGGGGGCTGACAGGGCTGCCCTTGGCAGGAGGAAGGACTGGTGACTCCAGGTGACACTCCTTGGGACAATGTAAGGTCACATCTGCTGGCCCAGTTCCCCCAAGGTTTGTTGCTGCTTTTCCTCCTGGCTTCCCCTCAGGACAGTGGTTTGAACAGGACTGGGGTGCCTGATCTCTGTATCTGTGACTCCTCCCCAGACCCATAATCTCTCTCCCCCATCCATTTTCTTTCCCTGTTTCTCCCTCCTATCCCCAAATCCTCCCCCTCTCCTCTGTCCCAGACTCCTGCTCCTCTAGCTGTTATCCCTCCCTGCACTGTCACCTCTTTCTCAGCCTGTGGGACTGGGGGGCCATGGGGTTCCCTTTGGGGACATGCCCTGTGTCACGCAGACATCCTGCCAGGCTTGGAGCTGCAGAGCTGCCCCACACCAGGGGAACTCCAGGAGTGTGTCCCCATCCTGCCCAGGGCAGTGGCAAGGGCCAGGACACCTCAACGCTGGCAGCCAGCAAACCCCAGCTTCTCCCTTCCTGGGACCCCACTGCCACCTCTGGCACTGCCCAGCCCTGCCTGAGCCAGGAGGGGCCATGGGCTGGCACCCCAGAGCACTGGGGGACACGGGCCTCCTGCTGTGTCCCTGGGAACTGGCACAGACAGTGCCACTGGAGCCAGAGCAGGGAATCTGAGTCCTGGGACCCAGGGGACTGTGTGTCCCCGGAGGGGCAGGAACTGCTGACAGGGGTTCCAGGGCTGGAATGCAGAGCGTTGGTGACATGGGGTTTGTGGTGGGATGGGGGACATCACTGACAGTGTTTTGGGGCTGGGATGGCCCCTGCTCTGCTCAAAGTTACACTGTGCTCCACTGCATCGTGCTGCTGCGTGTCCCTGAGAGTGACCTGCACCTCTGGGGCCTGGAGCACTCTGCTAATAAAGGGCTGATGATGAAGGTGAGGAGATGGGGTCCCGTTTGGAAATCCCAGTGCTGTTTATTGCCTGCATGGTGGGTACAGCCTCGAATGTGTTCCAGGGACAAGAGCCAAATGGGGCCAAGGATCCAGGGTTATATAGCAGATAAAAGGGGTGGTCCTGAGGGTAAGGATCCAATAGGGATAGGGAAAAGTGGTGCAAAGGGGTGGCCAGGAACCAGGGGGACTAATGGGGTCACAGGGTACTTTTGGGGTACTGCAGCAAAAACAACCCAATGGGGTCCAGGGGAAGGAAGAACATTCTGGGAAGGGTACCTATACAGTGAATGGGGCTGAACAGGGTGACATAACTTGACAAACCAATGAAACCTAAGAAACATTAACATGTGGCTGCAAAGGCCCACAGGAGGAAGATTTTTCTCACCCTAATCTAAAAGGGCATCTCTCCTGGTGGCAGGGCCCTGGGCCTCCACAGTGCTCAGCTGGCTCTTGGTGCTTGGCCACCACAGCTGGGCTGGCAGAGACTCCCAGGGGGGAGGCAGAATGAGTGAGTGCCCCCAGATCAGTGGGCTCAGTGAAGCACAAGCCCTTCATCCCTCCTGCACTGGGGCTGTTCTCAGTGTGTGTGACAGGGAGGGTCAGCCACAGCCACAGAGCTCGGGGGCACCACCCAGCTGTGCCCAGCTGTGCCCGGGGTCTCTCCCTTCTCACACAGCTTCTGCAGCCAGGTGCTGCTCTCTAACTCTCAGTAGCACTTGGATTTTTGAGCACCCTTTGGAAATTTTCCATGAGAAAATGAGGATTTTGGCTCTTGCTGGGTTCTACAGGAGCAGACAGTGGCAATGCTCAAGGTCTGGCAATGCTGCCTCAAAGGGGTCACTGGCCTGATGCTGGAAGAGCCTGACTGCAACAGAGGAAGAAGAGCTCAGCCTGAGCTCACTGACAGCCCAAGGATCTCACAGGACTCCTGTGTGCTTCAGGTGCTCTGGCTGCAGGGACTCCAGGGAATCTGTAAAAGTTCACGAGACATCCTCAGGGTCCATGGCTGCTCTGGTCTTGGTCCACTGCCCTAAATACCTAAAATGAGCCAAGTATCTTCCTTAGTGGAGAAAAAATGCCCCAAAGAGCTGAACTGTGTCCAGTTGTGGGGGTGCCAGCAGTCAGAGCACGGGCAGCTTGGCCAGCCAAGCACCAAGCTGGGTTAGCTGAAGGATGAATAACTTGAACTTGCTCCTCAGTGAACCCCCAGTGCTGACCCCAGCTCCCTCTGCAAAGGTCAGGCAGGAGAGATGGTGGCATCAGTCCCCCCATGAGGCTCAGGGAGTGATGACACTGCGCCTTGGAGGGGCTTGGACAAAAAACACACTGTGCCAAGGGGCCAGGATGGGCAGCTTGGCAGCCCCCAACATCCCCTGAACATCCTCCAACATCCCCCAACTTCTCCCCAAAACCTCCAGCAACACCCTAACATTCCCCAGCACCCACCCAACATGCCCCAGCATCCCACAGCATCCTCCAGCACCCTTTCAACATGCCCCAGATTGCTGAGCAAGGCATGAGCAGAGGCCAGGCAAGGCTTGGGGCAGGAGAGGAGCAGGCTGAGGTGTTCCCTCAGTGCCCACATCAGCTCGGAGGAGGGAGCCCTTGGAGCGCAGCTCCTGGCAGGTGCTGGCAGCCAGGTGCTCTGTGAGGAGCTGGAGCTATTTTTAGTTTCGTTTCGTGGCCGTTGCACAAGGGCCAGGCGTTGTCACGGAGCTGCCTGAAGACAACAGCAGAGTTCACTGGGGCAAGGTGACACTTCAGTGGCACAGGAGTGACCTCGGGCTGGCTCGGTAACCCACGGCATCACTGTCCAAGCTGCCTCTCTGAGATTCTCCTCTTCCTTCCCTCCCTCTTTCCAGAAGCTCCCAGCCAGTGAGGGTCCCTGGCTGTCACCAAGGTGGGGGCCAGCAGCCCTGGACACTATTTGGGAATGGCACATTTATCTTCTCCAGCCTGAATTCACACCGGGCTGAGACTGTTTCCTGGGAGATGAGTGTGTGCTTTGCAGATGTCTCCTGGGAGGTGCCTCAGCAGAGTCCAAATATTCCACTGTGACCCAGGAGAGGTTTTTTCCTACATCCTCCCTTCCAGATACTTCATTCAACCCTCTGTGTTTTGGACAAGTCTGTGTAAAAATCATACACTACCAACATCCCCCCGCTCTGTGGCCCACAGGGACACCCCCCAGTAGCACATTCCAAGTGCTCTGATGGAAGAGGGACATGGGTCAGGAGCATTCCTGAGCCTGCTCTGCACCTCACCAACCGCCTGCCCCATTCTGAGGCTCTTTAAAGCTGTTCCTCTGGGACAGGACAGCTCTGCTGTAGCCAAGGGCAGATGTAAAATCACCTGGGAATCTGTTTCACCCCATGTCCATGTACCCCCACGGCTCCCCAGGTGCTGGGGGTGGTGGAACAGGGACACATGTCTGATCCCATTGGTGGAGAGGATAATGAGGGGACCAGCACCAAAACACCAGGGTGAGTGAGTGGGCACAGTTGGGACTCTCTGATAAGTTTCTGAGTCCCTCCTTGCCTCTCCAGGACTCCCCTGTGTTCTCCTGCTCCAGCATCTCCCTCGTGGAGGAGCCCAGTGGGGTGAGCTGTGCGTGGTCTCTGTGCCACTGCTCACTGACTTGGGAATTTCTGAGGGAAAGGAGAATTTCTCCAGGCCATTTGTTCCAATCCAAGCCCAGAAGAATGGCTGAGATGGAGAAAGCTTCAAAGTCTAGACAGCAATAAGGTAGCAGTGCCTGCAAGTGTGATGCTTGTGCTGAGATGGGCTGTGGGGTGGGCTGTGGGGTGGGCAGATGGGATGGGTCACCTGAGGGCAAATGGGGCTGCCTGTGTGCAGGATGAGGAGCATCTTGGCCAGAAGGTGACTTTGCCAGTGATGCTGAGCTGTTTGCCTTGGGCTGGGAGGGCAGCAGGGACAAGCTGCCCTGTCCCCCATGGGTGCAGCTCCCATCACCTTGTCCCCGAGGCTCTTGTCCCTGACCTCAGGCTCCTTTTCATGTGGCCATCACGTTGCAGAGCATCCTCACACCGAGCTCTGGGGATGCCAGAGCCATCCAGCCCCTCTGCCCTTGGCAGGAGCATGTCCCTTATCAGACAGACCCTGACAGCAAGAGCAGGCTCAGGGTAGCTCAGCTCTCCCAGAGCCCTGCAGGGCTCAGACTCCTTCACCCCTGCTCTGTCAATGAAAATACCATTTTTTCTTAAATCAGAATCAATATCAGAACCCCATGAGGCTTCAGCCGGCCTTCTGGAGAGCTTTGGTGACCTGCCAGGGCTGCCACGAGCTCTCTGTGATAGCACACAGCAGCAGCACACCTCTCCTTGCAGAGGTGGCAGGGGACACTGCTCTAGACGCCCCCCTCCACCTGCTGCTACTGCCTGAGCCCCTCATCCCATGGCACCTCTCCTGCTGGAGAGAGGGCACGTGAGGCACAAACACCCGGTGGGAGGAGGAAAACGTTCCCTTTTGTTTCCAGCAAACAGTCTGGCTGCGGGAGCAAAGCAATAACCAGGCTGGTACACGCCTGTTTGCCCAGGAAAGCGGGGAGAGGGCAGGGAGGGGACACAGTAAACACAGACGGCTGGTGCAGGGAACCCAGAGCTCAGGCTGCTGCTGGAGGGCAGTGGGCACCGCTGAGGGGGCCCCCAGGGTTGCTGTCCCCCTTTGTCCCCCTGTGATTTTGTAGCCCTCCCACGGGGGCTTGAGGCCAGCCCAACGTCTGTGCCAGCCCCTGTGACAGCGGGGCACAAAGCTGAGTCTGCCCCACTCACACTGGGGGCTCCCATCAGGGTCTCCATGGCAGTGATCTCGCACCCTGCCAGGCTCCTCCACGAGGGTGATGATGGAACACGAGAGGGGAACACGGGGGCTTCCTGCAGAGGCAAGGAGGGAGTCAGAGAAACCCACCCACTGCAGCCCCCGTCTGTGTGTCACTGCTCCCTGTGGGGCTGGTGTGCAGTGGAAGTTGGGGGTCTGGAGTGAAGCACCCTGAGTGTCTGACCTGCCCACCACGGTGCCAACCAGGAGCCAGGACAGGCTCTGGATCTGCAGTTTCTCCTCCCCTGCTCCCTGGAGATCCCGAACAGGGACCGTGCCACACTGCACTGAGCTCACTGCTGCTGGAGTGAACTCACAGCCCTGGCCTCCCTCCTGGGGGATCCCAGCCCTGCTCCCACCAGTGGGTTTCCCAGGAGTCACTGGTGTAAAGCACGGCAGGAACACTCCAACCCGTTTTACGGCAGTAAAACCGAAATGACAGTGGGATTTTCCTTGAGCCACAGCAGGAGGTGAGTTCCCAGGGCTGCCTCACAGGGAACAGCCCAGGGACATCCAGGCACTCTGTGGGTCGGTGTCACGGGTGTGCAGGGAAGTGTCATGGGTGTGCAGGGAAGTGCTCTCAGCTCTGTGAGCAGGGGCTGCACTGCTCTCTGCATCGGGGCAGCCGCATTGTTTTCCAAGAGGAACTGAGAAGCCACAGCAAATTCAGCTTAGGGCAGAGGCAGTATTTTCACATGGAATTCAACAAGCAATGATGTCTGCAAGCAGCAAAAGGCCATTGGGAGAGGCCATGAGCTCTCTCCCCTTTGGTGGACCCCCCTTGGTGATTTATCTCTAAGTTCCCTGTAAATGTCAGGGAAAAGTCACAAACGCAAAAATGTGACTTGGAGCAAAAACACTCCTAAGTGCAGAAAATAAACCATCCTCAAGGCCACTACCTTTCTTTTGGGATGAGTATTTGGTTTCTCCATTTGTGTCAATTCAGTCCCTCTGGCTCTAGCAAGAAATCCTTCATTTTTCCCTGCTGTGGGTAAACCTGTTCCGTTGCTGCTGTGTCCCTGCTCTGGCCATCACACACTGTGCCCAGGGGCTCCAGGGCTGTGTGGAGTTTGGGTTTGGGTGACAGCTGCTCAGGGGGTGTTGCAGCAGCTCCCCTGAGCCCAGGGCCATCCCAGGGAAGGTGATGCACTGGTGCTTTCTAGCACCACTCTGGGGGTGCTTTAGCATCCCTGGCTTCCCTCAGTGAACCCCACCAGCTCCTGCAGCCGTGGGGGTCCGAGCCCTTCTGGCCACAGGGCACACTGAGGCTGCAGAGAAACACGGGAAGGCTCTGGGGGAGCTCTGAGAGCACAGTCTGGCCTGGGGCTGCCGTTCTGCTGCTGTGGGCACATCGGGTGACCTGTGGCTGCAGCCCACCTGCCGGCCAAGGCGTTGGTGCTGGGGAGGCACCTGTGGAAAACAACCCGCTCCCAGAGCCCCAGAGCCCCGAGCCAGGCACAGCACTGGTGCCCAGCCACACTCTGCCCCAGATATCCCAGGGCTCTGGGCAAAAGTCAAGGTGATTTGTGCTTCCCAGGAATGCTGTCGTTTGTGTTTCCTCAGAACACGGCGAGGGGGGAGGCGGTGTGTGGGCAGTCCGTGCTCTGTGTGCTCCTCAGGGCAGGGGACACCTCCCAAAGGCTGCGGGGCTGGCTGCAGGTGCACCAGTGTCACAGCCCTCGGGAGGGGTCATGGCCAGCACGGACACAGGTGGGCCAGGAGATCTGGGAGGGGCTGAGGGGCATCCAGGGGCTCCGTGTGCACCATCAGCCCTGCCTGCTGTGGATATCAGCTCCTTGGGGGTGGTGGCCACAGGTGTCCCAGCTGCAGGGGTTCTATCCAGAGACCTCCAACCCATGTTCCTCATCTCCTGAGTGGCCTCTTCCTGTTGCCCCAGTCCTTGCCCTCCAGCAGACAGTTCACCCTCTCCATCCTGACCAGACACTGCCCATCCTGCACCCACGGGCAGCACCTGACCACAGCAGCCAGGGCCTGATGCTATGTGTGCTGAGTAACCCCAGAAACGTCTGTCCATCACCTGCCACCAGACTCCACAGAGCCTGTGGCACAGCTCAGCCCTTGCTGTGGTGCTGGGGCAGCACCCAGGGCTGGTAGCAGGGTGGGCAGGGGGGACTGGGGGCTCTGATGCCCAGAGGTGGCTGCGGGCCAGGAGTCCCTGCCCTCCCTGGGGGAGATCTGGGGGGGTCCTGCTTGTTTTGCACTGAGCTGGCAGTGCCAGGGTGTGGGGGTAGGATGCAGTTCCCTGCCTGCCCACAGCTCCAGGGGGAGCAGGGCACCACAGTGACATTTGTCAGCTGCCGTGGGCTCCCAGCCTGGGTGGGACAAAGGTCACCGTGCAGACATTTCATTTGCTGGCTGATGGAAAATTCCCTGCTTTGCACACATGCAAATGAGGGCTGGGAATCCTGTGCCCATGCCTCTGCCACTGCACTCCCTTCTCCAAGCCCCAGCCAGGCTGGGGGTTTCCATCCTGCCCCCACTAATGTCACCATCACGCATATTGGCTCCCCAAAACCTGTCCTTCCCCCTGGAGATGTCCTGGTCACGGGGCATGGCTGTGTCCCCAGGGCAGCTCCCACTGCCCACAGCCTGTCTGTGCACCTGGGGTGGGCTGTGCCCCTGCCCTGCCATACACACCCCCATTCCACTGGGCCCTTGCTCTGGAGCCACAGAAGCCTGGCTGAAGCCACATCCAGCCAGGGCCACACCAAGGCCCCAGGGACCAGGGGCGTCCCAGGGAATAGGTCACATCCCCATTGCTGTGCACAAGTGGGGAAAAAGGTCATACCAGGGTCCTTGGAGGCAGGAGGCCATGGGAGGAGGCAGGAGACATGCCTGTGTAATTTGGTACCTGTGCCCAATGCAGGCACAGCAGTGCTGGCACTGTGCTGATGCTGCATGGACTGGGGAGGGCAGGAGCCCCCTGAGGTCCCAGAGCTGCACACCATCATCACCATCAGCACTGAGTGCTCTGAGGATATCTACAGACCAGGCTCAGGGAAGGGCAGAGGACAGGAAGGGAATATCCTAAACCTTCACCTAAAAAGTCCTAAAAGTTTTCCAGGATACTGCCTGACCTGCTCGAAGGATGATGCAGGAAGGGAAAAACCTCCCTACTAAGCTTATTAGCTTGCAGACTCTCTGCACCTTGGGATGCCCACTTGACAGCCACGAGGACACGTCCACAGGTGGGTAAGATGTGCTCCACCAATGCTGGAGCTGCTCTACCCCAACATCCGCAGTATCAGCAAGGCCAGTCACAAGCACAGAGGTGCAAGTGGGATTCCTGAGGCTGTTGGCACCATCCATCCCAGGCTCCAAGCCACCTGCAGGACAGAGCTGTTAGCTGTGGCTGTGGCAGAAGGAGAGTCAGAGGGAGAGGATGGAGAAATCCCCAGGCTCCCTGAGCAGTTTTCCCCTCTCTGCAGTGACTCAGTCCCATGCAGTGAATTGCTCAGCACTGGCTCTCTGACCCACACGGCCTTCAGCCAGCAACCCACGGAGGCCTGGAGCTCCTCAGTGCCACAGTGAGGCAGGGGCCAGCAGCTTGCAAGATATTGTCCCCTAGGTTCAGGTCAGAGGCTCCAGCTTAGAGCCCAAGCAGTGGCCCTGAGTCACCAGGTGACGATATCCTGCTGGTATGTCTCAGGTGTGGCAGCACCATGGGTGATGTGAGGCAATGCAGCCGCAACTGCAGCTCGGTGCTGACAGCACTCGTGACTGGTGACTGTAGGTGGGGGATGTCTCTCTGCTGTTCACAGCTTTGGGCAGTTGCTGAGGAGCCGGTGAGACACATCACTCGGCTGGCAGATGTCCAACGTTTGCCAGGATTTGGGCTCTTCTCCCCTGGGAGAAGCTACTGAGCTCCAGGGAAGCCTCCTCACCCCTCTGTCCCTGTTCCTGAAGCCATGGGCACGGTCTGCTGCCTGCATGTCCTGACCATCACACCGGGGCCTTTCCTGCCCACTCCACAGAGCCAGATGCACCACCTGGGAACAAAGCCAGCCCCAGGCACCACATCCTCTTCTGTGACAGGGCCTGAGGGAATGGCATGAAGGTGTGCCAGGGGAGGGTCAGCTGGATATCAGGGGAAGGTTCTGACCCCAGAGGGTGCTGGGCACTGCCCAGGCTTCCCGGGGAATGGGCACGGCCCCGAGGCTGCCAGAGCTCCAGGGGTGTTTGGACAACACTCCCAGGGATGCACAGGGTGGGATTGTTGGGGTGTCTGTGCAGGGACAGGAGTTGGACTCAGTGATCCTTGTAGGTCCCTTCCAAGACAGGAGATTCCATGATTCTCTGATTCTGAAATGGAGCAGGGGTCCAGGGCTGGCTGCAAACCCAGCACACTCCTGGGGACTCTTTGTATTTGGGGCAGATGGTCCTTTGGTTCTACCAGCCTGTCTTAACACTGGCCATAGAGGTGACCATGTCCTGCCCAGCCTGGCAGGTCTCTCTCTCCTGTCTGGGACTGTCAGAGTACTGAAAAATTTCTCTGCTCTCCCTGTACAGGAGCACTCCTGAGGCTGCTAGCAGGGAGCAGGGTCAGAGGGGGCAGTAGGAGAGTGGGATCCAAGTGGTGATACTCCGTGAGCATCACATGACAAAGCTATGGAGGATTTCCAGCACCTCAGGACCTGACATCTCTTTGTCTGTGGGGTGCTCAGTGAGCCCCAAAGAGGGGACAGGAGGGCACAGGGCCAGTGCTGAGCAGAGCCAGTGGGGCACAGCCAGGGTGCTCCTGCCCTATGTGCCTGTGCTCTGGTGAGCTCATGGCTGTGGCTGTAGGAAACTCATGAAATGGAATATCTGGGCCATCTCCCCACTCCCAGCGTGCAGCAGGCTGGCAGATAAGATACCATGAGCAGGTATTTCAGCTAGTGCCGTGGCAGGCTCCAGGACCAGGGAAAGGACAGGCTGCCAGGCAGGTGGCAATGCTGCCAGGCAGTGCAAGGACACTGCTGCCAGCCCAGAGTGCCAGCCCCACTCCTGTAGCAGGAGGTGATGCCACCGGATACCCCACATCTTCCTCTTTTCCCAACACTTGGACAGACAACAGTCAGAAAAGACACCCAAAAGGAGAATGAACAGCTAAAAAGCAGCAGCTCTGCCTGAGTCTTCTGGGAGGTGAGGAGAGCAATGTTTGGAGATGAAAGATCCTGCAGTAATAATTGCTGATGCATCCAAAACCTTCCCCAAAACTGTTTTGTCACTGCCAGCCGAGAGAAGCCCAACTGCAGAGGAGACTTGACGTGGCAGCCCTGTCCTGTGTCTCAGCCTGGAGGCCCAGCCATGCCCCTTGTGCAAACACCTCAGGGTGGGGGCGGCCGTAAGGATGACAGAGACCAGCGAGAAGTGTGAGAGACTGAGTCAGTTCCACTGAAAATAGAAATCCCCTGACATCAAGGTCTGGCTCGGAGTTTTGGTACGTGCTTGGAAGGAAGTCATTGCTCCTCCGGCACTTCTGCTCTGATCTTCACCAGCCTAATTTGATCAGTGCCACGGCCCCAGTTAGGAGGTCACCAGTTCACTGGGGACAATACCTGCTTTTAGGTAGGATTTCAGACACAAACAAACTGGAATTTGTAGAAAGGTCTGCAATTTCTGCTGTCCAACGTGGCCTTTAGCCTACAGTGTCTTTCTCGTCCCGTCTCATCTCCTGTGCCACTGGCAGAGTCACATCTGGTCCCCCATCCATGTTCAAATTGGGGACCCATCTTCAGGCATCTCCTCCTCTGAGCTTTGCTGAAATGGACAATTTGCTGAAATGACTTTTCTCTTTTCCCTATCACCATTTTCTCACTTTTCTTCTTGTCCAGAATTTGCAGATGCTGAAGTTTTCTCACCTCAGCCTGGAAGACGGAAGGACCCTTCTAATCCCACTGGTCTTTTCCCACTCAGCGACTGAGAAGTGACAAGGAGCATTAACTGCTGGGTGCCAGTCACTCAGTGTTCCTGTGATTTCCTTGGAGTCTGCTTTGGAGGGGTGCTGAGCCTGGCATATGCTGACAGAATCACGCTGATGGGTCACTGCTGAGGTCTCCTCCCACAGAAGCAAGGAGCCCTGCAAGATGCATCTGCTGTAGCTCCAAGTCTCCCATGATGGCACCCACACTTCTCCCTGCCCCTTTCCCTGATTCCAAACACCTTTCTGACCTTGAGTGACTGAGTTCTGCCAACCTGCTGTGCCAGGAGGAGGGGCTGAGCCCTCCCGGGTGGCTGGGCAGGCGTGGGCAGTATCTGCAAACCCTGAGTCAGGTTGCAGGAATGCAGTCGGGATGGGGTGGCAGGGAAGGACAACAAAAGGACAACAACACGACCCACGGTGCAGGGGATCTCCCAGTCTGTGGGTGATGTCTTTCCCTGCAGGTGACACGGCCACAAGCCCTCATGCCCACACCTGCACCTTGCTGTGAGCACACACCCCACCTCTGCTGGGGTACAGGTGTCCCCCGAGCAGCCCCTTTCCTGGGCAGCCACAGCTCCCTGCACTGGGGTGACACCACAGGGATCTTCTCCTGGGTGAAGCCTGTCCAGCCATGGATCTGCAGGGTTTCAGCAGGGCCAGGGTGATCACCAGCACAGATCCTCTCTCAAGCGTTATTCTCCTCCTGCAGTGTTGGAGTCACAACAAGCAGGTGACACCCCAGCTCCAGGGCACAGCAGCAAGGCTGCCTGCCCGAGAGGAACCACAGCACAGAACTGTGGCTCTGGCTGCCTTCAGGAGACCCCCTCTCCACGGACCTCCATGTGCCTGGGCAGGACTGAGGAGTGCCCAGCACCAGCCATCACTCCCTGCACACCATCCCCAGCTCGCAGCTGCTCTGGCAGCTCTTTGCAGCTCTCTAGGATTTCACAGGGGCTCTGCCTTTGTGGAATCCAAACCTTACTCTCCAAGAATGTGTTCCCAGCAGCTGCTGGAAGCAGCATCTCCAGCCTGGCCAGCACATTGGCAACTCCTCAACCCACAGACAGCAGCACTGGGCTGAATGCACAGAGATACCACCAGCACCTCAGCCCCCCAAAACTGGGCTGTGCACCAGGAAAGCCCTCCAAGGCAGCACCAATGGGGTGCATGCTGGGGCTTGTACTTCCTCTGGGCCTGGCACATTCTAGGATGTAAATTCCTTGGAGAAGGGGATGTTTATTAAAATAAACTGCCTAAGTCACTCACACAGTGTATCTCCCAGTTTCACTCATCCTCACACTCCCCTGCACAGGGTCTGACCAGGTGAGCAGGGCAGCACTGGGGTGAGGGGTGGTGGTGGGTGAGGCCTTACTGTGGCTCATGGGCTCCTCTCTACTGGCTACAGCAAACAGCTCTTGTCACACCCTTTAGGAATTGACCATTTTCACAGGGCCCCTGATCCAGCTTCCAAGAGCCTCAGGCTGCATTGTTGCCTCTGTCTGGGTTTCCTGGCTGTGGTGCCTTTGCAGGTGCTGTGATGGTGTCAGGGGAGGAGGATGATGTGAGGGACATGTTTGCATCTTGTTGCCATCCTTCCACTATCAAAGCACAGGTCCCCTGCTGGTGTTACCTACACCCCAGCCCCAATCAAAGCCCAGCCATCTGGGCTGATGCAAACAACAGGTTGTTCAGCATCTTCCTGCTCTTGACTGTGCCCTGTGCAAGCCATGCTCAGAATTTTTCTCTTTAGGTTTGCTTCTGGTACTTTCAAACCCAGCCAGTCACACAGACACTTCCTTCATCCCAGTCTCAGTGTTCATGTTAACATGACTTTACCTGCAGGACAACGAACCCAGGGCAAAATGTTCTACTGATGACCACAGAAGATCTTTAGGACAGGAAAACCAGCAGCAGAAAACCAGCAGCAATAGTTATGTGCAAAAAAGAGGACACTATTAAAATTAGAAACTGAAAAAAAGGAAGGAAAATAAGAAATTAAAATTAGCAACCAGAAGAGTTCCTGAGCTGGAAGCAGCCTTTGAGTCCAACCACTAGCCCTGCAGAGGACACCCCAACAATCCCACCCTGTCCCTGAGAGCTGGGACAAAATCCTCCTGGAGCTCTGGCAGCCCTGGGGGGCTGTGACCTGAGGAGCCTGGTCAGTGCCCAATCACCCTCAGGTGGGAAAAACCTTTTTCTAATACCCAATTTAACCCTCCCCTGGCACAGCTCCAGCCCTTCCCTCAGGTCCTGTCCCTGTCACAGAGAGCAGAGATCAGAGCTGCCCCTCATGAGGAGCTGCAGCCCCAGTGAGGTCTGACCTCAGGCTCCAGGGTGAACAGACCAAGTACCCTCAGCCACTCCTCGTGTGGCCCCTCCAGACCTTTCACCATCCTCACAGGCCTCCTTTGGCTATCCTCTAACAGCCTTATCTCTTGCCTTTTTAACATGCTGGATGTTGTGTAAATATGATCCTGGAGGCTGAAAGCAAATGTGCGTGTCTGTTCATAGAGGTTGTAGCAGTGTTACAGCGAATGTTTGTGAAAAGCAAGCATGGGAGTCGGTTGGAAGTAAAGTGATATCTTTGAATAAGCCATAACCGTGTCCAAACACCAAGGAGGGTAAACCTGGGCAGGTGAAACGTGAAACCATGGTCAGGGCAAGCCCAAATAGCATAACTTCCAAGTGTTTTTGTGAGTAGACAAAAGGTGGTTGCCTGCCAAACAGGTTGGAGTCAACAAACAACGGAGTACAACGGGACCACTCATGAAAATGACCTGTAAGGAGAAGTGAGATGAATCCCTCACATTGCTGTCCCTGCTGAGGCACTCGGGGGCTTCCCAGGCTCTGCTCATCCTGCACACTGAAGAAGTTCGAGGAGGTCCCTCAGAACACATTAGTTTACATGAATGGAGAGAAAAATGTCAGGATCTTCACATGGAGAAATGTCTTCATGCAGAGATTTGGGAACTCACAGGTGGAGCTGCTGTCTAGCAGGGGACCCATGCCATGTGGCCTAGCAGTAAGTTGTGGTTAAGGGTCAGAGTGATTTTGCCAGTGAAGTGCTCCCCAAAGACTGAGGTCTCCAGCTGGGTGTCTCGGGAATCCTTTCTGGAGCTGCTGGTGGCACTAAAAGCCCCAGAAGCCCTTACGGTGACACAGGACCAGCAGAGCTCCTCAGGACACCCTGTGTGTGTGATGGAGCAGGAAAGGACTGTTCTGGTGCCACCAAGGGGGGCACAAGGTGGGAAAGAGCACGAGCAGTGCCTCACACCCATCTCCCCTGACTTTGCCCGGTGCCTCTGCCTGCCCCCGTGCCTGTCCCATGGATGGAGATGGGAGTCCCTCCCTTCCACTATTTTCCGAGGGAACTCCAGATATTGTTCAAAGCCCTCAGACTGCAGCCAGGAATCATTTTCCACCTGTAATGTTTTGCTTTCTCAGCCTCTGGGGCTTGTTCCGAGACCACAGACTGGAGCAAGAAAGACTGGGGAACTGACGCCTAAAACCTGGCCCAGGCCCTTGGTGGCCACCCCTGGCCATTCCCAGCTCTGCCTCCTGAAGGTGGGATGTGAGTGCCAAGGCTGGGCTCCAGCAGAGCGCGCACTGCGGGGATGAGCCGAGGGAAGGCTCTGCCCCACAGGAGATCCCCACAGGAGAGAGGACAGGGGCCGGGGCCGCCCTTCTCCCTCACACCGCTGAGCACCACGGCCTGCCCCAGCCACCATGGCGGCGCCCGGCAAGGAACCAATGAGCCTCCACCACCGACCCACGCAGCCAATCAGCGCCCGGCATCCACCAAAAAAAAACCGCTCAGGAGAGGCCCAGTAGCCAATCAGAGCCCTCCTGTCGCTGCCACCGTTGAGGGAGCGGCAGCTGTGCTCTGATTGGCCCTGTGAGCCACCTTGTTCTGCGCTGCAGCCAATCAGGAGCGGCGGCACTGCGGGGTTACTCGGGGTCAGGATTTCCAGCGCCGCACCACCCGTGACGTCACCACACCTGAGGCCCCCCCGGGGCCTGAGGGGCCGGGCCGCTCCTCCCCAGCCCGAGCTGGCCCTGGGCGCTCTGCGGCCCTGGGCACGAGGGGCAGGGAGACACCTGCCCGGAGAATGAGGCTGGAGGAACCTCTAGGGATCACCTAGTCCAGCAGCCGTCCTCAGAGCAGGGTCAGCCGGAGGAGGCTGCCCAGGGTCATGCCCAGATGGTGCCTCCACAGCTTCCCTGGGTAACCTCTTCCACGGTTCCCTCCGGCTGTGGGCATGGAGGGCTCTGTGACATGCAATGCCGTGAGCCGCCTCGGAGCAGAGAGTCCCTCCCTGCCCCAGGGGTGGGTGATAAGCCCCTGTGCACCCCCGTGCTGAGTTGGCCCATGTAGGTGTGAGGCAGAGCAGCACTGGCTGCCTTCTCCCAGAAGTCGTGGGCTCCACACAGGAACACCCCTGTCATGGGTGACAGGGTGAGCAGGGTGCCATCACCCGCCATCGTAGCTTGGAGAAGAACAGGATGGGGCAGAGGCTCTCCCAGTCCAGGATGGGACTGCCCCTGAGAACTAGTGCCACAGCCAGTGGCACTGCCAGTGAGAAGCACTTACCTGCAGCAAAGAGCTGCTGGGGTGCAGACTGGGCAGAATGAGGCCACGTCCCTGCCCTGCTCCCCCAGCTGTGAAACTTCAGAAATCCCTCTTGGCTTTGTTTTTTGCAGAGCAGGAGAGTATAGCAAAGGCAGCAGGTAGAGAAACCAGGAAAGAGTGGACTCTGTAGCTGAGGGACCTTGCTTTAGTTGTCATGGGGCTCTTCAGGAGGCCATGCTGGCCCCTGTATCCATGAACTAATGTAGCACCAGGGTCTGGGATGGAAACTGGCAGAGACAGCACTGTCTCCAAGGAGGTGATTCCTGGTTGCCATAGAAACCAGGGGTTTTTGGTGCTCCCTCTGTCTCTCACTGTTCTAAAGATATGATAATTGGAGTGCAACTTTATTTCAGACCCTGGAGATTGCCAGAGGGACGGGTATATCCCAGGAGTGTCATCTCCCAGAGACCACCAAGGGGCTACATAAATTCCTGTCGCATTCCCACAGGTGATGAGAGGTGCTCAGGGAAGTGCTGGTCCCAAATGAGGGGCACTGCTAAAGGAGGACTAGGAGAACAAGAGGCTCAGGTGTGTGTCCCAGGGCTGAGGCCCCAGCCCTGGCTGCCTGCTCCACAGCACCAGGAGCACAGGGAGGAGGAGCTGTGCCCTCCCCTGCATGCCCTGTGCATGTCCCAGCCCCGGCACTGCAGGGCAGTGGTGTGTGTGACAGTCGATGGCCACAGCCCTGGACAGCCACACCAGCGCCTGTTCCTGCCCGCCAGCCAAGGGAGAGGCTGCAGGCTGCAGTCACATGAGGAGCTGTCGCTTTGTTACTGATTTACTGCACGGGTGGCTCCTGAGTGTGCTGTGCAGCACCTTCCCCACCTCCCTGGGTACCCTCTGAACCCAGGAACGGGGACAGGAGTCTGATATCTGCCAGGCACTGCTGCAGCATGGGAGCTGCAGGTCAGGCCCAGGGAGGAAGGGGCTGGGCTGAATGCGCATTTGGGGACCCATTAGAGTATGAGCTGAGGCAAAACGTGCCATGCCCATGAGTGCACATGGCCTGCAGGCAGATATTCCTGGCATGGGGTGGGTGAAGACATTTCTCTTTCATGTGTAGGCCCTGCCCTCTCTGATGTTCCTGCTGTTGGAGCTGGAGCAGCAAAGCAGTCAGGGTGAATGCTGGGGCACTGTCAGGGTGGAGCAAGTGCCTGGCAGGAGCCTGGAGGGCAGCGAGGATGGCTGAGCCCTCCCCAGGCAGCCAGAGAGCTGCCAGGCCGAGCCGTGGCACTGCACAGCTGCCGCTCACCATCCATCCCCCCACAGCGTGGCAATGCTGCAGGGGCCAGGTCAGCTGCCCACCTTGACCCAGCCACAGCTCCTGCCAGGCTGGGGACGCCAGTTTTTGCCTGCGGTGCCAGGCCCTGCCAGCCTGAACCTTGATCAGTAAGCAGGCAGTAAATATCCCAGGGACAATGCAATGACACAGGCTCCTCAGCCGTTGGCACAGGGAACTGCCGTGAATCATGCCATGGAAACGGGCCAACAGAGAGGCCAGCAGGAGACAAGCCCACACGTGGTTTTCTCCAGAGGGCCCAGCCTTGCCCAGAGCCAAACTAGGTTAACTGGGAACGGTGTTTTGAGGTTAACTGCTGCACACAGGTCATGTGCTCAGCATGACGAAGGGTCCGGGCTGGCCGTGTGCCAGCAGGATGCAGCAGGCAGTGGCATCACTCTGCAGTGCCCCATGTCCAGTGTGGCAGGGATCAACATGGGCCTTCTGGAAAACACCTGAGTTCTCCACTGAAGGCTCCAGGACCTCTTGTCTGGAGTCTTCATGTGCCAGGCGCTCCTGCCCATGACACAGCAGCAGTTTCCAGTTGCAGCAGGAGCACTGATGACCATCGTGCTGAGTGTCCATCCCTGGCAGTGCTGTGACAGCAAAAACCAAGTTAACCTAGAGCAGAAAGCAGGGACATGGGCCTGGCATCCTCCTTCCCAGCCCCCTGTGGAAGGAAATGTCAGTGTTTCTGCTTCTGACCAGCATTTCCCATCTCCAGCTCCACAAGAAGCTAAACTGAAACAAAACACTTTTTGCATCTCTTACCCTTGACTTTCCTCTAGGGGAGTTTCTCAAAACAGCATGTTTAGCTCTAAAACTATCCATAAAAAGGGACTTTCCCCTGACTCTCTGTTCTGCCCACACAGGACACGTATCCTGGCAGCTGGCAGAAGGTGGCCAGGTGGCTGGAGTGGCAGTCAACAAACAGTGTAAGGAATGCAGGGGAATTTCTCTCCCTTGGCTGACATCATGTGGATATAACTGTTGTGATGTGCCACCACCTTCCCATGGTTTGGGACTGTGTTTTGGTGCACCCAGCAGTTTTTGGCTGCCCTGGGAGGACACGCCATGACCTCAGTTTGGGTCACTGCTGTCCCCTGGGCAGGGCCAGCAGGCCAGCAGCAGTGCTGGAGCAGAGGGCTGGCCAGAGGCTCCCTGCCCAGCTCCCCACCATGAGCCAGGCAGACTGGGGTGGGAACAGGTCACTCCCCAGCTGTGCTGAGCCTGGCAAGCAGGTTCGGGGCTGAGGAGGATGGGCTGCATGTCCTGGAAGGCAGCAGCCACCCAGGTGCTGGTAAACACATTACGAAAGGCTGGGCTGAGCCGCACCCCCCACACATCACAGCTGAGTCATCCCACACTCCGGGCTGCTCCTCTTGCCGCCATCCTGCCCTCTCCTCTCCTCTGCACAGTGCCACCAGTGCGGAAAACCTCTCCTGCAAGGGGCTGGGGCCCAGATCCTCCTCAGCATGTCTGAAAATGGGAGTAAGTCACAACTTCAGCCTGCTTCAGTTTTCCCACCTGTGGCAGAAAGGCTCCTGGGTAGGAGGCAGCTGACTCAGTTTACTAACAAGAGGCCTGACCCATCAGACCCATCCTCCACAGTGCCGAGCACATCACACTCTATCCCCAGGTGGGGAGGACAGCATGACCAGGACCCCTCGGCTTTCCAAGAGGAGTCTCAGAGCTGGGGCCAATTTCTGCACCCTGCAGAGGTTTGGCAGGGCACCCCTTCCAAGTTCCATCAGGACGTGCAACCACAGCCACCCACTGCTGCTGGGAGAGGGAAATGACTCGTACCCAAGCACGCTGCCAATGCAGCTTGGGAAAAAAATGCAGGCACTATGCTTGCATGGAGAATTTGACTGTGCCTCTCTGAGCCAGCAGGAACCTTCTCTCTGGCAGCAGTGCTCAGCTGGTCCCCCACTCCCTCATCACTGGGGCCCAGGCAGGATTGGTGCTGGGAGACTCTCAAGACGATCTCTGCACCTTGCAGGACCCCTGAGAAGAGCCAGCTGTGCCAATGTTCCATGAGGGAGGGCTTCAGCTCCTTTCCACTTGTTTTGAAATAATGAAATTCCCTGGCACAGAAACAAGTCCTTACAGCAGCATGGCAGGATGGTGCTGGCACCCACCTGCTGCAGGGTGACCCAAGAACCCGTGGCACAGGGCACTGGGCTGGGAGGTCCCCAAAACTCCCAGCCTGGGCTGCTCTAGGAACCCAGCTGTGGCTGTGCTCCCAGGACCCATGGGCGAAAGGAGAGGCACAGGCTGGGGGGTCTGGACTGGTCCCTACTGGGCTGGTGGCTGCAGAGCCTGTGCTGGGGCTCAGCCCTGCCCATGGGCCATGAGCCCTGGTGCTGCACAGTGCAGGCTGCCCCTGCCAGCTTCATGGGGAAGGCTCTAAGGTAGTGTTGGGTCTCAGCTCTTGGCTCACCCCAGCACCTGGCAGGGCCAAGGGGCTTGTGCCGCGTTAGGGGAGCAGGCTGGTGTGAGTCACCAGCTCATTCCTGTGTGCCTGGAGCTGGTCCAGGCACAGCCCACCAGCTTGGAGGGGTGAAGGTGGTGGGCAGGCTCAGCTCAGCTCCTGGGGCTGCCAGGCATTTCTGTCTCAGGCAGGTGAACCCCACAGTCATGTGCTCCTGCTTTACTGGTTTACATACCGTAGGGATCTCCCCATCCTTTGGCTCTGCACGTGCTGCTGTGTATCACCCTGGGCACTTCCACCCTCTGCTTCCTCCAGCATGGGGCTGCCCTGTGGCTGTGAGCAGCCTTGCTGGGCATGAGCCATACCGCCTAGGACTGCAGAGAGTGCCCATCAGCCTGGAAACCTGCTCCAGACTGGCTGCTGGTGCTGGAAGATGCCCTGGAGCAGGCTTCCTTCCTTAGCCACAAGATCTAAATCTGCCTCATCACCAAGCTGGGGTTTCCCTGAACTCCTTTCACTCCAGAGCTGGCAATACTGGAACAGCTATAACACCTGAGGAGATGGAAACACAGTATATGTGCCAGACCTGTCTGCTCCAAGTGCTCTGAACTCCTTGCTAGGCTTTCCCTGCTCACCTCCACACCATGTCCCCAGCATTCAGCACTGTAGCAGAGCTCTGTCCCTCAGACCTGCATCCCCAGCTCAGGTCAGCTCAGCTTGCCCTCAAGGACCAGTCACCTGGGTGTTTGCCATTAGGCACCTGTGAAATACCCACCAGTGACAGCTGTGCTCAGGCTGGCACAGCCTGCACCAGCCACCACCTGGACTAAGGGCCAGTGGGCAGAACTCACAGCTGAGGAGAGTCCGGGCTAGCAGTCGCACCAGTCTCCTGGGATCCACCTCTCCAGGAAACAAACAAAAATCTCCTGGCACCCCTGGGCAGCCCAGACACCATCCTGCCCTTCTAGCTAGCAAAGGGCCTGGAGCACGGTGTGTGCTGGGTGCTGCCTGGGTGTAGCCCACCTTTAGTGTGCTCCAGAGGCACCTGCACGATCTCATGTGACGGTTCATGGTTGGTCTGTTCCTTTCCTTCTTTATGCCACTTGCAGAGGCTTCAAAATAATGCTGCTTGTGCTGTGACACCCAGCACCCCGGAGAGCCATGCCTTTCCTGTTTGAGCTTTCTCTTCCAAACACAAGCTTTTCCATTCTGAGGCACATCCCACCTGTGGTGCTGCCCTGTCCTGTAGACCTCCTGCTCCACTGCAGTCTGTGCAGGTTTGTGAGGATCTGGAGCTGCAGCAGAGAGACTGAGGGTGTCCAGACCACCCCCACACCCTGTGATGTCAGGGCTTTGGCTAGAGGGCTCTTGGGAGGATGGACCTGGATGGTGTGAGCCTCTGGGTACTGTCAGGATAGGCAGGCTGACTCAGGGGGAAGAATCACTTCAGGCAGTCCCAGGTTGTCAGACTCTGCAGCATGGGCTGCCTGAAGCCAGGCAGACAGCAGGCTGGAGGATGCAGAAGCTTGTAGTGTGGGTGTCTCAGTTTTGAGACAAATTTAAGAGGAGACACTCTGCAGTGAGTAGTCTCCTCTAAAGGGTGTCAACAATCCCCCTCCATCAAAAAAATGAATGCTAATAGAGGAAAGTGAAAAAAAAACACCACCCCAACAGTTTATTAACAACAGTGCCCACAAGGCAAGGAAGAAAAGGAAACAACTGCTAAACACTGAACTATCAGAACTCATGCCCTCCTCCCCCTCACCCCCCCAACAGGAACAAAGACCCAAAAATGCCGGGAGAATGGGGCAAACAGTGAAGAAATAAATACCCCTTCCCAACACCTGGTATGAGATGGTGCTGGCTTTCATGCCGAGGGAAGTGGAGCTTCCACAGAGGAGTTCCAGCAGGAGGCAAAACCCTGGTGGCTCTCTGGTGTCAGCCTCCTCTCCAGGGCAGACAGAGCAGCTGGGCTGGATTCTCTCATGTGCTTTCTCTACCCAGCTCAGCTCCCCAAGGCTTGGAACTGGAACAGGGTGGCCCACTTCTACCACTCCCACTTCTCCAGCCCCACAACCAGCAGCTGTTCAGTTCACGTCAAGGCAGCTGAAAAGATTGCTGCTGCAGCTTCTCCAAGCCAGGAAAGGGAAAAGCTTTTTGCCTGGGCCAGAAAAACCCAAGCAAGTCAAGCAAAACCAAACCACACAGTCCCACGGAAGTGCACCTGGGCAGTGAGGCTTCAAAAATGCCACCAAAAACCCCAAAGCTCCCCCCCTTCCCCAGCCCTGCACACATCCAGTTCTGACCCTGAGAGATATAGCAACCGGTTTTGGGCATAAAGCAGAGAATCATGGAATAGACTATGATCATAAATCAGTCCAAGACAGTGGGTTAAGCAAGACCCACTGGCAGAGAGATGAGTGGGATGATCTTACGGAGTTCTTGCAATGAGAACTGATGGTGGAAGAGCAGGACTTGCACCCCCTGGACAGGCATAATGGGACTCTCTTCTCCATGCACCCACCCTGCAGAGAGCACCCAGAACCCGGAGAACACACAAACACCTGAAAGAGCCTGGGGACCCAGCTATGTGCAGACTCCCACCTGCTGAGGCATCTACAACAAAGGTACACACATCCACATGCATGCCAAAATGGAAACACAGCATTTGCATCTCCAGACATGCATGAAGAGCTTCCAGTCTGCTCTGACATGGGCTCAGCTGAATCTCAGATTCCAGCAGAAAAGACACCTTCCTCCTCCAAGGATGTGAAATGTGGGCTGGGAGGTTTGCAGTGAACCAGAAGAGCCACACAGTTGGGGTTCAGGTTGACTTTTCCCCAGGCTCCCTTCTTGCATGTTCCGGGTTGGGGTGCAGGATGTGTCAGATCACCATGGCCTGAGCATGGGGTGAGTGCCTGCTGGGAGCAGCCAGTGGATGGCTGGCCAGGCTGCATCTGGGAGTGGGAGATGCTGCAGGGAACGTGGTGGACATTTCAGCATCCTGGAGACAAGCAGGCATCCAGTCTGGTCCCCCTGAACATTGTTCAGGGCAGACAAAGAGCTCCTGGGAAGCCCCCACCTGCAGTGGAGTCTGTACATCACAACTTGCATTGTGACTTAGGAGAAGGAGGAATGGTTCAAACCTGAGGGCAGGGTTGCATTAGAGATCAGAAAGAAATTCTGCCCTGTGAGCATGGTCAGGGCCTGGCACAGGGTGCCCAGAGCAGCTGTGGCTGCCCCATCCCTGGGAGTGTCCAAGGCCAGGTTGGCCAGGGCTGGGAGTTACCTGGGGTAGTAGAAGGTGTCCCTGCCCATGGCAGGGAGGGTGGAATGAGATGATTTGTAAGGTTCCTTCCAACCCAGACCATTCTATGACTTCTGTTCCTCTAAGGCAGCTGGGAGCATCTTTGTCTGAGAGGATGATGGAGGGAGGTGCACAGTTCCAGAGGGGTGGTAGCAGAGTACAGGTGACGGTTCAAGGAGGGTGAGCTGCACTTTAGTTTGCTCATGGCTGGAAGGACACATGCAAGAGGCAGCAAAGCCAAGTTTTGGCACCATGGAGGCTCTTGGCTCCTTGCCTAGGTGGGTGCCAGCACTGCCTACACCATGCTGCATCCTCAGGGCACTGGATCTGGGTTTGGAGGCCAGTGGCACCCTTGGGAGATCAGCACTCAGATGGCCTTGCTGCCTGGAGAATAGGAAAGGGTTAGCAATGCTGGTGCCTGGTGATGCCTGCATCCAGGTATGTGAGGTATGTGTGGCACCAGCACACCTCGGCAGGGGAGAGACTCTCCTTGCCCTAGCTGGGTTGCCTGGAGACAGCTCTGCTCGAGCATGGTGGGGAGAGGGAGCAGGATGGGGGGTCTGTGCCCCCCATCCCACACCCCTCTGACAGAGACGCTGACTGCTGGCTCCAGCTCTGGTCCCTGGGGAATTCATCTGTCAGAAAAGCAGATGTCCACACTCCATTGCCCCTGCACAGCCAGGATTTGCTTTGCAAAACCAGGAGGTGACATGCAGTGCACGGAGAGCACCCAGAGAAACTGCACACTGCTGGCTGTGGTCCATGAATCGATCAGCCAGGCTGTTATTATCACCACCACGGATATCCACAGCAGCTGCTGCCCAGGATCTGTGCTCTGGCTTCAGAGCCCATCCCACAGTGCCCACCAAGCCTCTGTGGGTACAGGAGAGGGCTGGGCTGGTCTCTGGCACTGGAGCCAGTTGCTGTGGGAACGTGGCAGACAGTGGCTGACACTGCTGGCCTCCACATGGACAACTCATTTCATTCCCAGGCTGGGAACAGCCATGCTCCAGCAGGTGCAGAGGGATGAAATAATCACCCAAGCACAGCCCAAGGGGGTCAGACTGGATCCAGTGGGTGCCCCCAGTGCATGTTCCCAGAGCATCCGTGGGGACACTCTGTTCCCCAGCCTTTGGAGCTTATCCAGGCAAAATTTTACCTTGTACCCCAGCAAAAACTGTCCCAACCAAGGGAACTGGCAGGACCGGTCCCCACGCCTGCAGCTGCTGCCAAACAATGCATTGTTTGGACAAAGCAAAAGCAAACCACAGCCTCCAGCAGCCCCAACCAAGCTGGGACCAGAAGAGGATGGGTACAGACTCCCAGGGAGCCTGATAGGAGAGGGAAGGGAGAGGAAGGTGTCACTGCAGATTCCCAGGCTGAGGAAGGCTGTGGAGCTGGAAAAGACCCAGGCAGACCACATCAGCGAGGAAAATTCTGTGTTTTTTCAGATGCTGCTTTTTCAGTTCAGACAAAATCCCAAAGTGGGACAAGGGGGTGTTGGGGGTTTCTCCTCTCCTAGTGCTTCTCTGTCCTTGCCTTATCCCCAGGTGACCTGACCAGTTTCCAGGCCCTGCAGCATGGCTCTCCCCAGCTAAGTGCATGCTGCCCTGAGAAATCCAGGCTTAGGGATTTCTACTCCTGCCTGGGCACCAGCACAGCACAGGACCTGAGCGTGGGGCACTGAGGAGACACAGGACAGTGCCTGGGGACCTGCTGTTTTGGGGGCTATGCCAGGAGCCCTCCAAACAGCACACAGGGGCTTGGGGACTGCTCAGGAGCCCTGACATGTCCTGCTCCCTGCCCTGAGGTGCTGGGCCCACTGCACTGGGAGGCACAGCAATGCCCCCATGTACAAATTCCCTGTGTGATCCACCCCAGAGGCTGGACTTTGGGTTTGCCACTGGGGCTGGGGATGTGCAGGGCTTTTCCCCAGGGGAGCAGGAAGGTTTTGGGTACATCCTGGGGAATAATGGCCCTCTCATAGGGCTGTGCATTGGGTAAATTTAACCTCCTGGCACTAAGAGCCTCCCATTTCCCATTGGTAATGAGGATACTGAGCTGGGTGGGCTCTCCTGCTGCTGTCCCTCACCCACCCAGAGAAGGAGTCGAGGCCTGAAAGGGCTTGTGCAACAGCACATCCTCCTGCACACCAGCTCATTCCACACAGGGATAGACCAGCACACAGGGCAGCATAAAGACTTCTTTGTTCCCAGATGGAAATGATCATCCTGGTGACCTGGAAATACAGAGGAGCTCTGTCAGCAAAGCTATAGGGTTTCAAAAGCTGAGATCAAAGGGCCCTCCGGGTCAGACTCTGCAGGCCCTCACAGACACCTGTAATAAAGGCACCTCCTTCTAATTATTCTCATTTTGGCTGCCAGAGTCACCAGGGCCGTGGGGCTCGTCCCTCGCTCCTGGAGCAGCAGTGGGGACAGGGACATGGCAGGAACAAAGGATTCTTGTGTGGGGATGGGCGGGTGCAGGGAGCTTTGGCAGAGCAGCATTTGCTCCCCTCTGCCTGCTGTGAGCCCCAGCCGTGCCTCTTGCCCTCTCCCAGCTCACACCACCCTGGCTGGGCAGTTCCTGCTGCTCCAGCACATCCCAGTGATGTCCCCCTGCCCCTCTGCACAGCTGGGCACACAGGAGGCAGCCAGCCCCGCTCTGGACCGGTGCCACTGGGGACCTGACCTTTCCCAGCACAACCTGGCAGCACCAGCACTGTGCAGTGGGAACCTGTTCCACACCCTCTGCCAGACCCTGGAATCTCTCCCACAGCAGCTCTGCAGAGTGCTTTCCCCAGCCTCTTATCTCCTGGACTTCAGACCCCACCGTGGGACAGATAATGTATCTGCAGACACACCTCAAGCACACAACGATCAGCCTGTGAATGCTGCATTTCTCTCTCTCTGCTTTGAACTGGCAGAGGTGGTCCTGGAAATGCCAGGGCATTTTTTTGTGCAGTCCTGGCCACATCCCTTTGGCCCGGGTCAGGGTGGCTCCTGGCACAGCAGGAACACTGTGGCCCCTCTGCCAATACATGTGGGGTAGATGGGGGGAGGTGAGAAGTTATTTTAGGTACCCTTTTTGGAGGTGTAGAAATGGCTCCCAAAGTGCAGGGGCAGGGACCCTCCTGTGCAGGCCCAGAGAGAGCAAAGCCTGCTGTGGCACCTCTGGGATGAGCAGGCTCTGTTCCCAGCAGGTCAGGCTCAGCAGGTGTTAGGAGGAAAACTAGGACTGTCCCTGACCTCAGGTGTCATAGGAGAAAATTAGCACAGCAAATGGCTATGCTAATTAGAGGAGGAGGAGGAGGTGACATATTGTTCAGAGTCTCCTAAGGCCAAGGGTCAGCCAGGTCCTGGCCTGGCATGGGGTCAGCTCCTCTCCCAAGGAGCCAGATGTGCAAGGTCCCACCATGTCTCTTTTTGGCTCAGATGGGCCCCTTGTCTGCCCCAGGTGCTGCTGGTTTGAACTTGGCTTGTCCCTCCTCAGCAGCACTGGGAAGATGCTTCACCTCCTCCCTTCCCTGCCCTCCACCAGGGCAGCCAAAGGGAGCTGAGAGTGGAGGGAGAAAGGGCTGCAGAGGTGACAGCAGCAGAGGACATGCCTGGGGTTTAGAGAGGAGCAACAGGCACGGCATGTGGGGTGGGGGACATTGCTGATGGTGCACAGGGTCACCATCCAGTCCAGGCTCTGCTTCTCAGGACGGCAACACAACGATGGCAAATTTAGTGTGATGGCATTAACTACCCTCCTGCTGGGCACTGTCTGTGTCCTCAGGACCCACCAAGCTCTCTGTCCTGGGGAGTTTGGTCTGCCTGGTTCATGTGGCACAGTTTAAATCTGCACACTGTGAAAGCAGTTTGGGGGGATGGGGGGACAGTGTTGGGGCTGTGGCAGCCAGAGCCCCCAGGCAGAGTGTCCCACACCCCTGATAGAGGTGAGAGGCTGTTGGGGCCCTGGGGTGCCATCTGGGGCTGTGTCTGTGCCCTGGAAACCCCCAAACACCCCTCACCGTGGCCGGTGGCTGCAGCACTGGGGCAGCCTCTGTTTGCCCTCGTTTCTGCTCCTCCCAGCACAGCCGTGTTTGCCTTCACACGGTACCCAGCGCTGGGCAAACAGCACACGGGGACAGCCAGCAGCTGGCAGGGAGGGACAGCCCTGGCTGTGTCCCCAGGCCTGCCTCCCCTGCTCCCCCCACAGCAGGCTTTGCAATAAAAACACAGATCCAGTTTGAGCTGGGGAGCTGCAGGGTGGGGAATACTGGAAAGCCACAACTGCCGGAGCAGAAGGGTTGTTGCAGGCTGCAGGAGGGATTCACCGGTTTGCTGTCAGGGGTGAACTGTGTTATCCTGCAGATGCTGTCATCCCCATATGATGGTCGAGGGGATGACACAGGAATTTCTACATGGGAAAGGCAACTTGCCCTGACTGGGTGGGTGCTGGGGGCAAGGGTAAACCCTGTGTCTGAACAAGTCCAGCCATGACACCTGAACCTGACCCTCCTGTGTGCCATCACTGTCCCATGGTCTCAGCCATGACACGGCACTGAACTCTTGCTTTTTGCTCTAAGGGTTTGTTATCTCATGTTTGGTGGCTGCAGACTCATGGAGCTGATGAGTGGGGAGAGCTCAAGCACCCCAGTGACTTGCCAGGCTTTTCCCAGGCAAGTGGCCACTGGGAAACTGCACTGCTAAATCAGATGGGCTGGTTTGAACTGATTTCTCCTTGTTCCGAAGGAGAACACGGAGACATCTCCAGACCAGTCTGCTGACAGAGCAAAACCTCTCCAGACTCAGACTGCGATGAATTCAAAGCAGGAAAGTTATACACTGGTTGGTGCAGGTGTCCTTTTTCAGCAGAAATGAACAGTTGATGTGCTCATTTCTGTCCCTTGTGAGCTCTGATGCCAAACTGGAAGAAAGCCCGTGCTACACAAGCAAAAGAACAAACAGCCCAGCTCTGTGCTTGGAGAGCGGCCCACAGTGTTATTTGGGCTCACCAGCTCCATGTGGGACAGGTCCCAACTGATAGAGTTTGTTACTGTCCAGGTGTCCCGTGTGGTCATTGCCCTCCTGTGGCCATTCCCAGGCCAGCCAAGTGCACCTCTGTGTGTGTGGTGATGGATGGAGGTGGTCCAGGCTGGTCTGGCCACCCCATCACCAGCATCAGCTGCTGTGCTCAGAGAAGCAGCTGCAATAGGTCATGGTGCTCCTACATCTCCACTCACCCCCAGATTTGCTGGATCTCATCCTAAAGCTGTGCTGGCTTCTCCTGTTGATGAGCTAAAATCCCACCTGCTCCCACTGAACCTGCCCCAGCCTTGCTGGACATGAGGGCCGTGATGGGTCTGCTCTTGGGACACCACCAGCCAAGCTGCAGCAGGACTGATGGGCATGACCCAGGCACTCACACCATCACTGCTGGTCATCATCCCACAGGACACCAAAGGCTGGAGAGTTGGGTGTCCCCAGGAGTGCACATTCCCCTCTACAGGTCACCAGCACTGAAGAATGAGCACATGCTGCTGGAACACCTCAGGCTTCCTGAGGTCCTGACCCAGAATTACCATTCCTCCTGGATGGAGTCATCCCTGTGGCCGTGATCACCATGGGGCCAAGGGGGTGAGACTCCAGCAGGAACTGCCCCAAGGATCTGATGATGCTCCTTGATGGAGGAGAGGCAGGACCACTGGGCCATCTCCTCTGATAGGGAAAGAAGATGCCCAGGTGTACCAAGGTGGCCAAGGTGGCACTGTGGTTAGTGAGATAATACTGATGGAGGATAAATATGAACATTTCAGCAGTTTCCCCTCCACAGCCCAAGGCTGCCGAGTTCCCTCCAGCACACCTGCCCAGCTTCTCACCTGGCCTGCCCCCCAAAACACACAGACACTCCTCTTTGCAGGCAAGTCAGCTGCACCTGAGGAGGGGTTTGGGCAGCTGAGCTCAAGCATGGAGAACTCTGCTGCTGCCAGGCTGTGGGAGTGAAGCCTCATGGCAGCCAAGACCTGCAGTTTGGGTAGACATGGAGCTCCTCTGCCCACAGGACAGCCCAAAATTGATCAAGACCATTCCTTTTCCTAACTGCAACCTCACTAAGTTTGGGCCCTGATCATCCCTGCCCCCCAGCCCCAGGAGCAGAGGGGTTCTGGAGGACATGGTGTCGCAGCAGCCATTCTGCAGCAGCCTGGTGGCATCTTCACTACGGTTGTAAGCCAGAGGAAGGGAGGAGCTGCTGCTGTGGGTGCAGCACTCCATGGGCTGCTGCAGGTGTGGGATGAGCTTGTGTCAGGCCTGGAGCAGATCCAGACAAGCCCTGAAGGGCTGGATGTGGTGTTTGCCTGAAGTCCTAGTAACAGCACGGTGCTGGAAGGATCCTGGAGAAGGCCTTTTGCTGTCCTGTCCTCCCTGCCTCAGTGTCCCCTTTCCCCAAAAGCCTGCAGCAGGGCTCTGCACTGGCACTGAGCGGTACCTGGGTGCCCTGGGCCTTTCCCACCCTCCAGGACACGTGCCCAGCTCTGGGTGCCGGGGCTTTACCGTGGGGAGGCACCTCTGCCTGCACCCCGAGGTGCCGTGTTTTCCTTTCCAACAAGCTGTAAGCATCCACCTCCATAAATACATAAATCAGTCCCAGGAGCACGGCACCCGCCTGCTCCTGGCCACGACAAAGGGGCCACTGTGTGCAGGCAGCTCTGCCTGCGGCGCTGTCAGGGCTTGCTCATCAGGCCTTCTGCAGAGTCAGGGCACGGGCTGCGCTCCAGGCAGCAGCAGGGGGACAGCCCTGGGGCTCTCGGGGCGCTGGGGAGGAGCAGCTCCTGCGCTGGGACGGAGGTGGGGAATTTCCACCGCAGCTGAGCCCGGCCCAGCCCTCGGAAAATCCAGTGACACGGGAGCCGCCGTGCCAGCCCGAGGTCGGGCAGCAGTGCCCTGGGGACGGCCGTGCCCGGGGGACAGCCCTGCCCTGGGGACAGCCTGCCCTGGGGACAGCCTCCAGACCCCACGGCGTGTGGGGCAGCACCAGGCAATGCCCCATACGAACTGCCCTGGTACCAGGCAGACAGGAGCAAAATTCAGAGGGTCCTACAGTCCTTCCCCTCCCTGACAGCTCGTCCTTTCTCCGGGAAAGGGGGACAAGGTGCTGTCTTTATCCCAGTGGATATCTCAGCCAGTCCTGCCACGCTTGCTGAGTCCCTGCTCTGCTGTCCAGGGACTGCACAGCGTTGTGTCAGAGGGCAGGGGCAGAGCGGGATCCCAGGCTGGGGGACAGGAGGGCATTCAAGTTGGGCCTTGCTTTGGGGTCTGCACTGGCACTTTCAGTATTGTGGGGTTTTTCCTGTGAAGATAAGGTTTGAAGGCAAATTAGTTTCAGGACCAGCACATGTCTGAAAAGCGACAGAGCTCCCCAGTCTGCAGACCCACAGGGTTCCACCCCTGGGGCACCCCTGAGCCACCCCTGCACCCTAAATGCCATCTGCAGCTGAGAGAACCACCCGAGGTGCTGAAGAAGCAGAGCTGTGTCAAGGCTTCCACATCCCTCTCCTGGGAAACCACCAGTTCAGGCTGCTGAGGTGTCCTTGGGTCTCCCCGGGCTGTGCCCTGCTGTCCCTGCCTGCAGGGTGTCTGGGATGGAAGGTGGAATAGCAGCCACCATGGGACTGCAGTGAGAGCAGGGAGGGCAGGGGCAGGAGCACCAGGACATCCAGCCTTGGCTCTGGCCTCTGCACTGAGGAACAGGTAAATGGTGTTGCAGTCACCATGGCTAAACTGAACTAAAAGCCTGGCCACCCTCAGCAGCCGTGGGAGACACGGCAGGATTGCAAGATCCCCAGCTGCCCTGGAGATCTGGAGGGGTGCCAGGAACCGCCCTGGCTTCCCACATCTCCACCGGGAGTCCAGCCAGCTGGTCATGAACCCAGATCCTTGTGCCCAGGGCTGGGGGAGGTGCACAGGAATGCAGCTCCAGCTGTTACAGACCCACCAGGCACTTGGCTGGGTGAATCCCCAGTCCCTCACCTTGGTTTTGCATGAGTTGGTGCTGTGCTTTATTAGTCCAGTAAAGGGCAAAGAGTTTCCTCGCGTCCTTCCATCCACTCCCCGAGCCCCGCTGCCCCTCTGCTCTCCCGGGGTGACCTAGATGAGGAGGCACGGCTCAGCAGGGGCGCTGGCACTACCTGCACTTGCCCTCGGTGTTGATCATGACCCCAGGAGTGTTTGCAGGATGAATGTCAGGGTGGTGCCGCACCCCGTCTGCCCTGGCATTCAGGGAGCTCCGCGCGCGGGGGCCCTGCCCACACGTACACACCTCCCACAAGGCAAACACCCCCGGGTCACACCACACCGGGGGGGCCTGCAGGGAGCTCCCCCCACCCACCGGGTCAGGGAGGGACCCAGGCACCCGCTCTGGGGCTGGGTGCACCGGGCATCGTGCAGCTCAGCCGTGCCCCAGGTCTGCAGGTCTCCCAAACCCTCTCTCCTTTGCAGTGCTGACGTGCCCCCTGCACTGGGCTGGTGCCTGGGAGCTCCCTGTACGGGGTCATCCCTCCCCAGAGCATCCTTCTGCCTCCATACAGGGCAGGTGTCCTCAGCTCTGCCCTTCCCTCCATCCCCAGATCTTGGGGTGAGCGTGCAGCCCGGCCTGATGGCCTCCAACAAGCCATCAGGAGTGGGGGACAGCTCTTCTGGCCACGCACAAAGGTCACAGAAAGAGAAGTGACTGCACAATGTCCCTTGTCATACTTCAACATGAAAAAATTTCCAACCATCATCAGGGCAGGGAGGAGTTGCATTTCCCAGGCCAGTGTCTGGAGCAAAGACCAGAGGCACTGTTGGGGCAATGCTTGACCTGTCCACAAGAAGGGGGACTCTTGTAGTCCCCCAGCCCTTGGGAGCAGAGGTCCCTGCTGGCTCTTGCCCTGGGCTAGGAGTGGAGCCCCACCAGTCCCTTGCCAGTGCCCAGCTGTGTGCTTGGCAGGGGTGGGAGCATCCTCACCTCTCACAGGGCTCCCCCAGCCCCTCCTCTGTTTTGTGGAGACCTTGGCAGCAGCCAGATCTTTGTACAGACCACATGTGACACCACATTTACAGCCTTGAGCTTTAAGACAACCCTCTGTGTCAGCAGCCATGACCCCCTCCAAGACCCCAACCTTCAGCCCAAGGGGTAGAGCAGAGAGAGACATGGATGGGGGGAAAGATGGGGCCAAGGATGGTGAGTGTGTGCAGGGTTGGGATGTACGTGAGAGAAGGGTCTGTGTGTGTGTGTAGGGGGGGATATGGTGCAGGGGAAGGGGGCACAGCACCCCAGCCTCCCCAAAGGCATAGGGGATGAGCACATGGGGCTCAGGGGCTCTGGCTGTGGCATCTGCCAGCAGGAAAAGCAGTGGTTGGAGCAGAAGAGAAGGAACAGTGATCTGTGAAGCATCACCAGGTCTCCAAGGTGCCCAGAGAGTCCAGTGCCCTGGGGTGGCAGAGCAGAGGGGCTGCTTTGCCTTGTTCCTGTGCCTTGCAGGGCTGTGGACCCTCCAAAAGGAGCTTGCCCAGTTTGGGGGACAGGTGGCAAAGAAGAGCCTGGGGAGGACAGGAGGGTGCTCCAGGGCTGTGGAATTGTCCTGGTCCACCTGGGCACACTGAAGCTGCTGGTTCTCAGGCTGGGAATGTGGCAGTGGGGGACACGCTGACTGTTGAGGAGCCCCAGGCATGGAAGGAGGCTGTCATGCTGGAAAACCCATCACAGGGGCGTCCTGTTGATCCCATGCAGGTCACATCTCCTGACCTGACCCAAATATGACCCCTCCTGATCCCAACCCACCTGTTCCGGCTTTGATGATAATTATGCCCTGCAGACTGTTCAGTCTCTGTGCCACACCCTGTAGGCGGGGGCAAAGTCTGCTGCTCCCTCCAGTCGTGCCCTGTGGCTGTACCGGGGTGCCTGGCGCTGCCTCCCTCCTGAGCCCCCCTTTCCTGGGGCTCCTGTGGAGAGGGCAGGGGGCTGCACCCTGCCTGCCAGCCCAGCTCCCCGACCCCAACCCCTGCCCTGGCCCTGTGCGTGCCCTGAGCCCTGCAGACCTTGAATAACCTGTTCCCCCTCCTCCTGTTGCCTCATGACAAAGCACCTGGCATGCGGTTCGGAGGGTAACCACAGCAGAGTGAGCTCATCGCCGCCCCGGGGGCACTGTGGGACAGTCACAGGGTCATCGGAACTGCAGCCCATGGCCCTTTCCCCATCCAGCTTTCCCTGTGGCACACCCCATGCTGGGTTTCCTCGGGATAAATGGGAATTGCTCACTGTTGGGGACAAGGGGGGGGAACCAAGCTGAAGACTGCTGTAGGCTGTGCACTGAGATTCCCAACGTGCTGTTGAAGGCCCAAGAGGAAGAACTGGTCCCCCCAGAACGCTGTGCACCAGGAGTTCTGCATGGTGCCAAGCCACCCCTTGCTGTGCTGCACCCTGAGCCCTCCTCACCTCCCTCAGTTGGCAGAAGTTTGCTTTGAACCCCGGCCAGCGTGTCTGCCTCATGGAAACCTGATTGCTGCTTTCATCCCAGTGAGCTCCATCACCCTACCCCAGTGTCCTGGGACTCGTGTCATCCACACCCCACGGCCCCAGGGACACTCGGTGGCTTTTTCCTGGGCAAACTGAGATAGGTACCAGTCAGCTGGGCAGGTGTGTGTGACCCACTGTGGTTGGCTTGCCAGGGCCCACCTACCTCTGCACCTGGACAGCTGCATGGCACCCTCACCCCTGCCTGAAGGAGAGAGGCACAGCCCAGACGTCAGCTTGGTGTGTGAGGGGGTTGAGATGTCTGCAGCACCTCTGCAAGACCTCGAGCTGTTTGGCTTGTTTGGAAGTGGCTGGGCAAGATGCTGCTGGTTGTCACTCAGGGCCGGAGTGGCCCAGCCAGATCCAGGAGGATTTGTGTTTGTGACTCTCAGTTAATGCTGGAGGTCTGTGACCCCAGGTGAGCCTGTCCCTGCAGCTCTGAGGCCATCCGTCTGCGGGACTGAAACGAGGGAAATATACAGTGTGGGGTCACAGAGCCCTTGGACACCGCCCAGCCGTGCCCCAAAGGGGCCCTCACAGCCCCAGCTGGGGACACACGTGGGAGGGTGGGTGCCAGAGCAGGCAGGGTGCTGGCTGGCAGGTACAAAGCCTGTCTTTGCCATCTCCTGATAAAATGACAGGGATGGGCAAGAGTCCACCCATGGTCTGCTTGCACCTTCACCAGGCAAGGCTGGGGGTCAGCTCCTGACACCTGGGGGTTCTGCTGCCACAAAACAGGGAGCACTTACCCTGTATCATCAGGTGTCCTTCCCTGTTGCCTCCAGCTGGGCTGGATCAGGGCATGACACACCACTGTGATTCCTTGGTCCCATCAGCACCCCTCAGGGATTTCTGCCCATCCCAAAGCCCTTCTCAATCCGGGGAACTGGGAGCAAAGAGACAGGCTGGGGTGTGTATGGCTGGCTGAGGGTGAGGGGACACCTGAGCATCTTCTGTGGGTGATGGAGATGGGATGTGTGTGTGGCTTGGGCCACCACCATGTTGGGTGCAGCCTACCTGAGGGAGTGTCTATGCCAATGGGTGAGTAACTGCGTGTGAGTAACCCTGTGTGTAACTGCTGACACCCCTGAGTACTGCAGTGTGCACCTGTGTGTGTCTGTGAGCACACCTGCACACCCTGCATGTACCCATGTGCGTGGTGTCCGTGTGTGACGTGTCTGTAACCCTCCTGTTCTGCCTGGGTCAGTTGTGTCCCTGTGTTTGGGAGTGTTTCCAGTGTCACACACTCTGGATGTGCCCATGGCTGAGTGTCTGCAGTGTCTGACCCTCCGTGACTCCCCGTGTGTGGGCACAGTGGGGTGTGTGGGTGGGTAACAGGACATGGTGCAGGATCACAGAGCAGGCACAGACTGTGGGAAGGCCTGGGCTGGAAAGGGCCTTGGGGGTCATCCTGTCCCACCCCCTGCCGTGGCCAGGGACACCTCCCACTATCCCAGGCTGCTCCAAGCCCCATCCAGCCTGGCCTTGGACACTTCCAGGGATGGGGCAGCCACAGCTGATCTGGGCACCTTGTGGCAGGGCTTCAGCACCCTCACAGGGGAGAATTTCTTCCTGATAGCTAATCTAAGTCTCTCCTTTTTCAGTTTAAAACTCTTTCCCCTTGTCCTGTCACTATCTTCCTGTGTAAAAATTGCTCACCCTCTTTTTTTATAAGCCTCTTTTCGGCACTGGAAGGGGCTCTAAGGTCTCCCTGGAGCTTCCTCTTTTCCAGCACGAGCAACCCCAACCCCCTTTCTCAGGATATCCTCACCCAGCAGTGCATCACCTCCTGGTTTCCCCCTGTGCTGGGGCAGAGCTGTCCCTGCAGGGTGGCACTGGGGCTGGGGGCACCACTCCTCCTGCTCCTGCAGCAGGTGATTCCTGGCAGGACCCCGGCAGGCTGGGACAGGCAGCGGGTGCCAGCCACTGCCCCCACCCTTGCTCTACCTGTCAGACAGGTGGAGCTGGCCACCTGCCACCGCCTGCCACCGTCACTTCTGGGAAGGGAGGATGCAGGAGGGATGGGTCTGCACAAAGGCTGAGGAGCTGCCCTTGGATAAAGTGACCCTTGGGACCTGCTCCCTGGGAGGGCTTGGGAAGGGCTCCCAGTACCAGAGGCGGCCTCAGGGCTTCCCTGCATGTGCCCAGGGAGAGGGGACAGACAGTCAGCTCCTCCATGTGCCTGTCTCCTCTCCTGCTGTTCTCAAAGAACCCTTGAGGTACATGCCAGGGCACCCTCCCTCTTAGTCCTGTTGTTGGAGATTCCTGCACATGGATTCCACCAGCCTGTTGGGGTGAAGGAGGTGAAGGACTTCTCCTTGGGTAAACCCCGAGGGACTCAGTGTCCATCTGCCCCTCTGCACCCTACACAGGACATCCTGGCTACTGCCAGAAGCAGACCTGGGGCCAGACACTTTCTGTGCATCCTGGTGGACCTGCTGCCTGCTCTGGCCTCACTCCTGACAAGGCCAGCACCTCAGATGCCACCAGCTGGAGCCCGGTGTCAGACAGAGCCAGGTCTTGCTCAGCTGGGTACACTGGGAATGTGCAAGGAAGAAAACTGGGCTAGGCAGCTCCACACCTGGGAGCCTGTGCAGACCTCCCAATGGCACAAGCCACGCTGTGCCCGCTGTGTCAGAAAGAGCCAAGGCTCTCATCCTCCTGGTGCTGGAACAATGCAGATCCCACGGGGAAAACACAGCTGTCTCATCCCTCAGGACCTGGCCCCAAAGTCCCTGGGTTTTGCACCACCACTGTGGCCCAGGAACTGGGCTTCTTCTCCGTTCACCCTGCTGTGCACCCTCCCAGCACGCCTTATGTAATGGCACTGGTGTTTGTGGCTCCCACAGAGAGTGCTCTGAAACTCGGCTCCTTTTAGAAAGGCCTGGAGCAATGAGATCTTGTCAGACCCACCCTTTGCCCAAGAGCAGGCTCAGGCCTGGACTTGCTCACCTGCAGTCCTGAAGGCAAAGGCTGGAGGAGCGCCAGCTCTCCAAGGAGCCTGAGGATCACACAGGAACTGCCACACAATGGATCACACCTGGCAGCCACACAATTGCAGCCCCCTCGGCCAGCTGGATGCACCCCAGCTGAGGCTGGCATCCATGACCTGGCCACTGTGGCCACGGGCACTTTGCCCTGGGGTGTGTTTGAGCAGCAGAGACCCCACCACCCCGGAGGTGAGTTCCCTGGATGAGGAAAGCCCAGGCAGGGGGATCTGCCCCCGGCCAGATCAGTGTGAAGCGATCTCTTCCGAGGTTTTGTGTGGGGATGACCAGGACTAGATGCTCAGCTCCTCATCTCCCTGGCTCACACTGTCCTTTAGAGATGGAGGGGGCTCTGAGAGCTCAGCCCCAGGCAGTCCTTTGCCCCGGGGCTCTGGCAGGGAGCAGGGCTGACGCAAGAGACACGCAAACCTGCCTTGTGCTCAGCGGGTGTGCCCGCAGCTCTCAGGGCAGCCCTGTCCTGCCCAACGGGCACAGGGTGGGAACCTCTGGTGTTTGGGGACGGTGACAGGAAAGGCTAAGGGACATGGAATTGTTCAGCCTGGAGAAGAGAAGGCTCTAGGGAGACCTTAGAGCCCCTGCCAGTGCTTAAAGGGGATCCAAGAGAGCTGGAGAGGGATTTTGGACAAGAGCCTGAAGTGCCAGTACAAGGAGAAATGGTTCCCACTGGCAGAGGGCAGGGATAGTTGGGAAGGAATTCTTGGCTGTGAGGGTGGTGAGGCCCTGGCACAGGTTGCCCAGAGCAGCTGTGGCTGCCCCATCCATGGAAATGTTCAGTGTCAGGTTGGATGGATCTTTGAGCACCCTGGGATAGTGGAAGGTGAACCTACCCATGGCAGGGGGTGGAACAAGATGGTCTCTATGTTCCCTTCCAACCCAACAGTTCTGTGATTCAGGGCAGGCAGGCAGGGAAATACAGCAAACACCACAGCACAACACAATGCATGGCACAGCAGACCAGATGTTTTATTACACCTGTCTCCTGTCTCCGCTCACTGACCCTTGGAATCCTGCCAGGAGGACACACAGGAGGGCTGTGATGCCCCTGTCCATGGCCACGGTGGTGCTGACCTCCCTGGCCTGCCACAGGGTGGGTGTCACACTGACTGTGGTTGTTTCCATTTCCTCCCTGTGTGTCCTGGTAACGTGTCTGGCCATCGGCAGCCCTCATGACATACCCAGTGCTGCAGGTCAGGAACCCCCAAATCCTTTGTGGAGCACCCAGAGGGAGACATTTCCCTTTCTGTTCAGGCTCAGTGGACACAATGAAATGCTCAGCAAGGGGTTCCCCATGTCTCTGGCATTCCTGGCATCACTGCAAAGCAGCAGGGTGGTAGCTCCTGTATTTCAGTCCTCACCATCTCCTCTCAGGCATTTCAGACACCACTGCTCCTCATCTTCCTTCTCCCCCACCACAGCATTCCACCCTCCTTCCTCTCAGGTGCAGTGCCCTGGCCACACTGGCTTCAACATTCTGGCTTTTGAAGAGTAACTCCTGCTACTTAGTGCCTTGCTGAACTGGGGCCAGAATGTCCCCAAAATGGTTCAGTGGGCTCAAACACCTTGATTTACTGTGTAGGTTCTCAGTGAAAACTTACAGATGAGCATGTTGCCACGACTGGGTGGGAAGGTGAGCAGCAAGTGAAGGAGATTTGGGCTCCTGGTGACCTCACTCTGAAATGAATCTGCACAGACTGGAGGAAAAAAAAATACCTGCTGGGAGCTGCAGCCTGTGAGTTCACACAGCTCTGTCCCCCATCACACAGCCACAGCATCTGCAGCTGCCCCCATCCCCATGGGCTCTCGTCACCAAGCCTCAGTCCCAAGCCTCTCCAGAACACAGGGCTTTGAGGACCACACATCATGATGGCTTGGCAAAGGCTTCTGGGCTTGTTTGCATGTGGCCTGCTCAGGAGAAATCAGAGAAAAGCTGGTGGTGCCTGATTGCCTGTGGGAAGGTAGGAGCTCTCAGAAGGCACTGGTCAGTTGAAGAGAAATGTCTGTGTGGTGGACGCTGCAGCAGCCCTTGACAGCCTCTTTGGCATCTGCCAGCCCACCAGGGATGCCACGAGCTCAGCTGGGCCCTTCAGTTTGTGCTTTCCCATTCCTGGACTCCCCAGCTCATGCTCTGCCCGGTGACTCCATTTCAAGCTGGTGGAGTGCCAGGCTCCATATCACACTTGGTGGATAACAAAGGGCAGGGCTGGCCAGGAAACAAGAATGCAATGAACATTTCTTTTTCTTCCACAGTGAAACAGGCCTGAGATTCTTGGTGGCAATGAGGGAGAGAGGGGAATGAAGGAAGCTTCCACCCAAGAAGACCCTTTCCAGACCTTTCCAGGATGCCGGAAAGGAAGGGCTGAACATGTATCCCAACCTGGACTGTCTGAGATCTGGTATTTTCTGTAGGAGGGGAAGCTTCTGAGCAGGAACAGGAGCTGGGGAGGATGCAGAGATGCAGCTTTGTCAAACTTGTGCGAGAATAAACACAGTTTATTGAGTTTGGGCTGGAATCAGGTCATGTAATCAGAGTCCTAGAATGGTTTGTGTTGGAAAGGATCTTAAAGACCATCCAGTTCCATCCCCCTGCCATGGCCAGGGACACCTTCTACTAGACCAGATTGCTCCAAGCCTCATCCAGCCTGGCCTTGGACTCTTCCAGGTGTGGGTCAGCCACATTTTTGGGCAAACTGTTCATGAAGTCTGTCCCTGAAGAGCAGGACCAGCTGCCGTGGTCGGCAGCAGCTGGAGTGCAAGCAGAGCTCTGGTCCCAGAGAAGCATCAAGCACAGCCCTGGGCCATGAGGCTGGGACAATCCCTCCCCACGGGTGATAGGGCAGCTTCTGCTTTACTCTCAGGCTGCAGGGAAAATGCCTGGTGCTGAATCACCAGGTGGGAAGCCAGGAGCCAAGCATTTGGGAACTTGGACCCTCCCAGTCCCATCCTGCATGTACCAGCAGAGGATATCCTGGTACAGCCCCGGGAGCTCTGGATGGAAGCAAGGGATGGGTGGGATGCACAAGTTGAAATGCAGTGCTGAGCACAGGGAGAGGAGAAGATGGGCATGAACAGGCACGGAGTGTGTCCCAGGGTGGTACCCTCGTGCTCTGGGGGTGCTTCCCAACGTCACTGGCTACCTGCTGCCTCTGGTTCCAGGCAACTGCACCAGCTCCCCCATTCCTCCAGTGGGAACAGCCGTTCTCTTGTTAAACAGCCAAGCAGCCCGGGGTTGCCAGACGAGCTCCTGTCAGCAGGCAGCTGCCCTGGCCCAGTAGGCACCTCTGGCAGCTGCTGCTGGAAGTGATGGTCAGAGAAACCGTCAGGCTGGGAGGCAGGAGGAGGGTGTTGTGGAGGCCCAGGTAACTGCCCCCAGGGAGCTGCCCCCAGGGAGCTGCCACCAGGCAACTTCCCCTACCCCAGGTAGCAGGGGAGCAGCCCAGGGGGCCTGCCCAGCCCTGGCTCTGCCAGCCCAGCCATCAAAGCAGGCTGGGTTGGAGCCTGCCACAGCAGCATGCTGCTGCAAACCCCTGGCAGTGCTGTCCTGCCCAGCTCCTGTGTGATGTGGGTCCCCTGGGTGACAGCTCTGCCCTCCACATCTGATCTGAGCAACAGCCCTCCCCTCTGCAATCCCACTTTGGGAAGTGCAGGTATGTAACAGCCCCATCCCTCACAGCATGGCCCCCCAAACATTTGCCTTCCTCCTCCCAGCACAGCCCCCAACACTCCATCCACGAGACCCCTCAGCAGTGGTTCCACCTGCTCCACACCCTTTTCTCCCATGCTGTGCAGCAATTCCCCTCCACGGTCCCCAAAGTGTGCATGGCTCCCATCGTGGCTTCCCTGCTCTGCCATCCCTGAGCTCTGCCCTCGGCTGCAAAGGCAGAAGGGGAAGGAAGGCTGAAAGCCAGCAGGGACTGCAGGGAGCTTGAAGGCAGTGGGAGCAGTGGGAACCAGAAAGGTGGTCACGGGCTGTCCCCATCCCCACTGCATTCCCATCTACTCTGATCTGTTTAAGGATGGCCACAGTCTGGCTTGGCTGGAAAATCAGGTCATTCTGTTGTGCTCTGGGGCAGTTCATGGTCTGGCACGTGGGATATTGGACACCTTCTGGCTGGTTCAGATGAAACCTCTCCCCTCACCCAATCTCTCTGCTCCCACTCAGCACATTTCAGCCACAGCTCCCAGGAAAGCAGTGGCCAGGGCAAACTGTCCTCTTCCCTAAGTGGCACCAGGACTGAGCAATGGCCCCTGTGTCCCTTTGGGAAGTCTTGAGGAAGACAAAAGACACTGTAATGCTGAGACTTGAAGGGTGCTCAAGATATTTCATGAGAAGTGTGTGCCAGAAGCATGTTCAGCTTGGGACCACCTGATTGGAAAAGCCTCCCAATAAACCCCAGAGTAAAAGTGTGAAGGGAGGCTGTCTTGGAGGAAAATCCTCTTTTTCTTCAGTTCTTGTCAAGGCTTGCCACAGCCATAAAATCCAGGCACCTCCAAAGAGAATAAAAAAATAAACAAATCATCTGTTTTTCCTGCCTGCCAGTGTGCTGGGAGGCTCTGCCAGGGTGGCTCAGTATGGGCTTGGGGGTTGCTGTAGGGGTTACCCCAGGTGTGTGCTGGTTGTGCACATATGTTGGTGTATGTGTGTGTGTGTTTCTCTAGCCTTGCTCCTTCTCCAGTCTTTCCTGGCTCTTCATCCCACTGACCCAGACATTTCATGAGATGCTGCAGGATCTGGTCCCCCCATCTGTGCCCACACACCCCTGCCTCCTCCTCCTCCTCCTCCTCCTCCT
>VXBN01013346.1:89165-100270 GCA_013397395.1 Sinosuthora webbiana
TCCTCCTCCTCCTCCTCCTCTCTCCCAAGGCACCCACACAGCTGGGGGACCTCAAGGGACAAGGGGGAACGGCTTCACACAGACAGGGGGTAGGGTTAGATTATATTTTAGGAGGGCATTCTTCCCAGTGAGGGAGGTGAGCTCCCGGCACAGGGTGCCCAGAGCAGCAGGGCAGCACAGGCCGCCCCATCCCTGGAAATGTTCAGGGCCAGATTGGACAGGGCTTGGAGCAACCTGGGGCAGTGGAAGGTGTCCCTGCCCATGGCAGAGGGGGTGGATGATGGTGGTCTGTAAATTCCCTTCCAAACCATTGTCAGACTTTATGACCCACAGACCCTGCCTCTGCCTCAAGCCTCCTGCCTGGCGTGCCACCCTCTCAGCGATGGCAGCGGGGTGGCCGCTGGGGACACCGGGGGCACAGGAGGCGAGGCAGACAGGTTCCCTGCTGCTGTTGGAGCTGGTTAAACATTGTCCCAGGCCAGTTAGGTAACGCAAACTGCAGCGGGAAAGAAATGAAACTGCTTGAGCAAACAAGGCGCACTTGGCAGGGCACCAGCCTGCGTGACAAAGTGCTCCCCTCTCACTGCCAACCTGCCGGGGTTATCTATTTACGGAGAACAAACACCTCGCCCACAACCCCAAACTTGAGGGACAGCAGCCAGGAGCACAGCCAGCTCCTGTGAGACCCAGCCTGGAGCTGGGCTTGCCCCACTCCCCGTGTCTGCTCACAAACACCCCGGTGGCCACCGTGGCCTGGCCTGGCCCCCTCCCACCTGTGCCACTGCCCCTCCTGTCCCCCTCCAGCCTGCTCTCTGCAGGGGCTCCAGGAGGTCAGGGATGGACCTGGAGCACCCTCCACTCACTGAAGCCAGCAGACACCAGCCAGGAAAACCTGTTCCCTGGGGAGGGTTACGCAAGGAACATGACGGAGGTCTGGCTGCAGCCCAGACCATGGACTGGCTCCAGGTTCACACCCAGGGACTGGGACCTCTTCTTGCACTACAGGGCAGCCCTGATCTCCTCATCCCAGTGTGTATCTGGGAGCAATGCAACTTCAGCCCAGCATACTGCAAGGCAAGGAAAAGAGGTTTTCCATATGAGACCAGGCAGCCCAGGTGGACCAGCAGGGCAAGTCCATGTATTAACAGAAGTCAAACCCACAAAAAAGAAGCTGGGTCTGGCCTATGGGCATCTTCTGCCCCTGCAAAGCAGGTGGGTCATGCCCTTGATGTTGCTGCAGCATCTCTGGGAGGATGCTCAAGCCACCAACCTCACACCCAAGCTGAGGCCAGGCAGACTGGGAGCAATTCCAGCTGCTTCAGCCAGCACAACTCACAGGGGACAGCCCAGATGGTCTGTTTGAAACCTTGCTTTGGAGGGTTTACTGCTCCCTTTTGCAATGTGTCCCACTCCTGCAAGTGCTGGATGGGGGATGTTGAACTGCCATGTCACTGGCAGTAATGAAGGGCAGTAGGGAAACATGGGCAGATAGGACAGAGAGAATGGTTTTCAACTAATAGAGGAGAGATTTAGATTAGATATCAGGAAAAAAATTTTCCCTGTGGGTGTGGTGAGACCCTGGCACAGGTTGCACAGAGAAGCTGTGGCTCCCCCATCCCTGGAAGTGTCCAAGAACAGGCTGGACAGGGCTTATAGCAGCCTGGCCTGCTGGAAAGTGTCCCTGCCCATGGCAGGGGTGTGGAATGAGATGAGCTTTATGTCCCCTACCAAGCCAAACTGTTCCAGGATTCTGTGATTCTATGATAAATGGCTGGATCCCCCTGCCAAAAATGCATCTCAGGCTTTGCAAAGCACCTTTACTGTCTAGGCAGCAAAATCTCCCCTCACCCTCCTGCTGGTGGTCTGGCCTCTTTACTTAGTCCCTCCAGGCAGTGGCTGAAACCACTCAGATGGATGTGGAATAGCTTTTGCCTGGGCATCCCAGACCTGGTCCAGCTCCAAGCTCAGAGGACAAGTCCCAGGGCTTTTCTCTTTGGGGATGAGCAGGAACTAAGCAGTGCCCAGTGCCCTTTGTGCCTCTGTTCAGCAGGTCCTGGGCACCAGCAGAAGGTCAGGGTGGCACCAAGACCCTCTGGTGCCCAGCAGTGTTCAGAGAGACTCGTTGGGAAATGCAGTGTGTGCCAGCCTGGAGCCACTGCTGCTTGCCATGTTCATGGCAGAAACATATTGGAGACACCCTGAATTCCTTCTTGCCACCCCAAGACAGACCCTGTGGGTTGGAGAGATCATCGACACCCCTGAGACAACCTCCAGGCCTCCTCACAGCTGGGCTGGATGGGGGAGGCAAGATGGCAACTGGGCAAGAAGGGGAACATGATGTGTTTGGGCTGCTCACACTGCCAGGTCACTGCTGTCCCCCCTCCTGAGATGTGGTCCTTGTGCCAGCCAGGTCTTGGAAGAGGTCAGGAAGCAGCCAGGCTGGAGGATGAGCAAGCATTAATCATACTGCAGTGCCTGTGCTGCTGCTTGGTATCCCTTGGTCTCCCTGGCCAGAGAGACGCTAAAGGTCCTCTCCCACAGGCTGTGACTGGATATTAATGTGGAGGGTGTTGAGAGATACCCCTCCCCAAATCACCCAGGACTTTGCTTCCCCTCAGCCTGCAGCTGGTGAACTCCAGCTTGGAGCCAGTTCTCCAGGAAAGGCGAGTGCCAGGGCTGGAATTCCAGAGGGTTCTCAGAAGGGCCAAGGTTTGGGAGTGGGTGTAAGATGCCCCTCCATGGGTGGCTTTGAGCCCACCTCACCCTGAGAAGACCCATGACTCTGTGCCAGGATGACCAGGCAGGACCTGGTGGCAGACGAGGTTCATGCCATGGGACATCCCAAGTAACACGTGCCTGGTCCTCAACATGTGCGTAAGAAAAACGAGAAAAATTACAGGTAGGTACAAAAACCCAACAAACCAACAATTTATTCATCTTACATTCCCACTTGAAAAGGAGGAAACCACATGCACCTGGTGGGTGCCTGGCTGGGTTGGCGTCCCCTTCTGTGGCTGGCACAGCACCAGTCTGTGCCCTGTGACATCACTTCAGTCCAGCTGAGCATCACCACCTGCCACCACACACCTGTGTGCCCCACAGCACACACTCTCACACAGGAACATCTTACTCATGAAAAAATATATCTGTACATTCACTCTGTGCTTTTTTTTGGGGTCTTACATAAATTAGAAGCTACTTTTGGGGAAAAGGCCTGTCTTTTAGACAGAGCCCAGGCTGGAAATGCAGCATGGCCCTGCTGTCCCACATCCTCGTCTCACTGAAGGCTTTCTGGGGCCGGGTGAAGCTCCACAGTGCTCCCATCTTCTCTCAGCAGGTGCCACACTGAGAAGCTGCTACACAAAGGGGGTCTCACCCAACCCACACGCAGTGAACAGGACAGGGGGCACCTTCAGCACGATGCAAGCAGCGAGAGGGAAGAGCCCCCAGCTGGGACAAGCTCTGTTCAGTCACAGGTGACACAGATGTGCTGCTCCTCTGCCCAGGCAGGAGGTGGGTGACAGCAGGAGACCCGCTGGGCTCTCACAGTGGGGCTTGAACTTCTCTTCCCTTTTGCATCTGTTCAGGCTTCGAAACAGCCACAGTTCCCGCGGCTCCAAGTGGAGGTACAAATCCAGCGAGGGAAGTCACAGTTTGCAATAACCTACTGGAGCCAAAATATTGACTCTGAACACCTCAGTGCTGGAAGTCACCCGCACACGCGGGCGTGCCCATGTGAGGGTTGGAATTCCACACGCTGCATGGGGCAGCAGCTTCCAGATACAGCTGCAGGCAAAGTCTCCTGTCAAGAAGCCCAGCACAGGGCTGGCCCTGAGGGTCTTATCAGACCATGGCTCATCCAGGACTCCTACAGCTCCTTATTCCTGTTGAGCACCTCCTCTTCCTTCCAGCCGCTGGAGTTCTTCCCAAACTTGTACACCAGCCGTCGTCCATCGACTCTCTCCAAGATCTCTCGTTTGTAGTAATATCTGTGGGAGACAGGGGTGGGATCAGGGCTCTGGATGTAGCACTGAGGAGCTGCTGGAGGGCTCAGCCTGAGCCCCAGTGGGGCTGAGCCAGCTGTGTGGGGCAGGACCCCCCAGGACAGGGTAGGGCACTTACCGCATGGCTCTGCTCAGCTTCTCGTAGGTCATGCTGCTGTTCTTCTTTTTCTGGCCCCAGAGCTGAGCCACCGCCTCCGAGCGCAGGAACTTGAAGACGCCCTCCCGACGGTCCTCCCACTTCATCAGCCCCTCGTTCAGCTCCGGGTGGATCAGGATGTCCCGGATGAACTCCCACAGGTGGGTACCTCTTGGGGCTGAAAGAGGAGATGGAGCTCCTTTAGGAGGGAAGCTCCTGCAGGTCCTTGAACCTTTGGATCACCCCCATCCCCCCTGCCAAGGCCCTTCCTCCCGTCATTCCCCGTGAAGCCAAGAGGGGGAGGCAGTCCAGGCTGCTGGGCTGAAGGGCTCACGTACAGTGCTTGCTCTTGCGGCTCTCCAGGCAGTCTCTGCTCTCCTTGCTGAGTTTTCGGGGCCGTCCCCGTTTCCGCTTGCCATGTTTGCTGTCCCCTTTTTTGCTGCCTGAAAAGTGGTCTGTGCACACAGAAAGGGGCACACGTCAGGCTGGGCAGCACATGCTGGGGCTGCAGCCCCCAACCTGTCCTCCTGGGGACCAGAAGCCTTTTCAGGCCCTGGTACCAGGGAAATATCCCCTGAGAACAAGGTCACCCCATTCCCTCCAGCCTCATTCCACCCTCGTCCCTGACATTATGCTTAGGGCAGCACGCTGCTCCTGCCCCAGACCCTACTGCTTCCTTGCATTCCTGGTGTTCCCAGTATTGTCACCAGCTGGGATCAATACCAAACACTGATTTCTGTGCCCAGGATCCCTGGCTGCAGTCTTCACCCATCTGCCACCATCCACCCCTTCCCACCAGGATCACCACTGCCCAGCTATCCCAGCCCTGCCCATCACCCTGCTCAATGGAGAGAAACAGAAGCAGAGCACTCAGGGAAACAGACCTTTCCCTCTTTCTCAGTGTGAGGATGGGTGTTCAGGTGTTGACCCTAAATCATTGCCAGGCTGGAAGTGCAGAACTGCCTGGGAGCCAGCCCTCCCCTCCCAGCTCCTGTCTGGAAGCAAACGACTCACCATCAGGGAAGAGCTTTGATTCTGCAGGGTCGAGGTCGAGGTCACTTCCACCGGAGTCCTGAGAGTTGGGGCTGTGGGACATCACAGGCCCTGAGAGGCAAAGGATCAGGGCTCAGACCACTGAGCATCTGGAGGCTTTTCCCCCCTCATTTCCACTGCTTCCCCTACCACCAGACTGCTGCAAGACCCAAACCCATCCTTGTCAAAACACTGACCTGAGACATCAGAGCTGCCTGGGGACATGGCACCCGGCAAGGTGAAGTCTGTGAAAGGGTTTGTGGGCTTTAAATCCTCCAGGGAGTCCTTGGCACAGGGATTTCCCAGCTCTGGAAGGGGCAGAGAAGGGAAGAAGGGGTTAGCCTTGTTGCTATCAGTATGTGATCCCTGGGGAAAAGGCTTGGCCAGGGCCCCTCTCTTACCCAGGTGGCCGGTGTTCAGGAAGGTCTGGGAAGTCGCATCCTCTTTTTCCAGCAAATCAATGATCCAGTTCAGCTCATCAGAGGCTACAGAGGTGAAGGACTGGGATTAGAATGCCTGTTCCATATGAAGGGGAATAATGCATACTGGGAGCTGAGCCCAGCCACGCTTAGACTCTGGTCTGTTCCCCCACACCCTCTGCAGTGCCCGGGAACCAGGGGATCCTGGGCTAGTGGAGAGCTCCCAAACTCCTTCCTCAAGCTGCCAGGCCTGCAGGTGAAGGAGACCTTGCCACACTCACTGATCTCGTGTAGGCGGTCGTAGAGCTCATCCCCCAGGGGCCCAAAGATGAGGCGCATCTGGTCCCTGCTGCAGTGGCACAGCGTGTGCCCGTCCATGTTGCAGCAGGAGAAGTCGATGGAGCTGGCGTCGTACTTGTTCTTCTCCACGTGGTAGCTGATCCACTCCAGCACCTGCACCTTGGTCCAGAAGTATGGGAGCTCACTGAACCACTCTGGCTTGTCTGCAAGGGATGGAGAGCGGGGCTCAGAGCGGGGCTCAGGGCAGGGCGGCCGTGCCAGCACCATGTGCCTCGTGTGGGCTGCTGGTGGCCACTGGACACCTGGTCTGGCCCAGTGGCGATCCTGCGGGACACAGCAGGCCCTGCACTTGAAGAGCTGTGGGACTGAAGTGTCCTTAGTGCCCTGCCCCGCAGACAGCAATGACCCCACACTCCCCCCACCGCTGGTTTTGGTGCCATTTGTCCTGTTTGTGCTGCCAGCCACCCTGCTCTGCTGGTCGGTTTCTCATGCCTCCCCAAGCACCATCACACGACGGTCCCTCATCACCAGGACTGTACTTCCAAACTGCTCCTGGTGAGCCCTGGCAGCCTGTCCCCTGTGCTGTGCTGTGGGAGGAGGACAATGATTTCCCCATCTCCTGTATGGATCAGATGTGCTCCCAGCAGCCATACCTTGTGCCACCCAGGATGCCCTCCCATGGCCTTTTGGCCTTCCCAAAAAGGGAAACTGTGGCGCGGTGGAAGCTGCTCACGTGTCCCAGTGGGACAAGGACCTTGCAGTGAGTGCTCTTCCCAGACAGTGGCACTGCCTTACAACACCCCCCTGTGCCGGCTCCCCAGTGCCACCACTGCCACTCCCCTGGTCCCACCTGTGCTCTGTGCTGGGGGCTGGCTGGTGGGGAGGCTCAGCCCCAGGTTGCTGTCGTCCCCAAGGTGTCCCAGCATGTCCAAGGTTGGCTGCCCCTCGTCCGGCTGGTACATGGCGCTGATGTAGTTGGAGAAGATGTTGCTGATCTCACAGGATCCTGCCATCGAGCTCTGTGCCGAGAGATGACAGTGAGCCCCGGCCCCGTGGCACCAGCAGCACCCACAGCACCCCAGAGTCAGGCTGGGTGGGGTCGGGCTGTCCCTCCCTCCACCCATTGTCACCTCTCAGGTCACTTCTGCAGAAATATGCACCCAGCACCTGCTGGCTGGGGCTGGGCCTGACTCACCACCTCCTCAGGGGCCAGCAGAGAGGGAGGCTGAGCCGGAGCGAACTGGGGACGTGGCGTCACCCTGCTTGTGAGGAGCCTGTCCCCAGCAGCCTGGCCTCACCCTGCTGCCAGCCAGCAAGAGGTGACAGCAAGAAGGTGGCTGGCAGAGAACAGTGACACACAGCCCCGGCGTGGGTGGGGGGCCCGGGCACTCGGCCACTCGTGTGCCCCATGGCCGAGTCAAACAGAAGCAGAGCACTCAGGGTCTTACAGAGCCTGACAGCCCCACTGCCGTGCCGGCAACTCCAGTCCTCTCAAGCGGTCTCAAAAAGCACATCCCGATCGGTGCAGCCACAGGGGCCCAAGCCCCTGCCGGGCCCTCACGACAGGCCGCATGGAGCTGCTGTCCCGCTGGCCCCACAGGCCCGGCCGCTGCGGCGGGAGAGCGATCGTGGAGCCAGGAAAGGCCAAAGCGCATCCCCCGGTGAGAGCCGAGGTGCACGGGGAGGAGAGCAAAGCAGCTGTCCTGGGCTCGGGGACGTCAACAGGCCTCGGCAAAAAAAAAAAACAACAAAACAAGCTTTGGTACCTTCTGTGGTGGCAACTCCAGGAGCGGCGGGTAATCCAGAGAGGAGCGCGGGGAGACGGAGCCCGGCCTGGCCACTAGCCACTGCTCATGGGCCCCGGGAGGCTGGTGCCGATGGGCAAGCCCTGCCCGTGTCTCCGCTTTTATAGCTTGGGCGGCGTAACAATCTGGCAGCCCGAGGGGAATTCCAGCCCCAAACGTTCATGCTCCCAGATCCAGGTGATTTGCATAATATGAACCACCGGGTCCCAGCCCTGCGCTGCCTTGCCGGGAAATCTGGGTTGGCCAGTTTAATCATTGTCAGAGCCCGTGCCCCACCGGTGCCCAGAGTTTCACCCACACCGGCTTCACGGGCTGTTCTCTTGCCAGGCTCATGTTTGTTTGCTCACAGCAGCAGGTTCACTCAGCTCCTGCAGCCAAAAACACCCGTGGGGTCGGGCCGGGCCCTGGGGCCTACAGATCCCTGCCTGGGGTTTGCCTGTGGCAGCGCAGGCAGGACATTGCCCCGGGCACACACCTGGCCAGGTGGGCAGCCCGGCCCTGGCTGTGTGTGGGTGCCCTGGGCTGTGTGTGGGTGCCCTGGGCTGTGTGGGGATGCCCTGACTGCACCTAGAGCACGGGCTTGGACAGCACAGGCACGGATTTCCCACAGCAGGAGAGGGTCTCAGTGACCAAGCAGGACAAATGCCAGGGACAGGGTTCAGGTGGGGACAGGGCTCAGGTGGGGACAGGGCTCAGGTGAGGACAGGTGGTCTTTGTGGGGGTAGAGCAGAGACCAGGCAAGCGCCTGAGAATTGCTGCTCTGTCTGTCAGACTGGGTCGATTTTTTTGCCTGGGGGTGGTCTGGGACAGGCTGCAGAGCTGGGACAGGCCATGCCCTGCCATGTCACACACGCCTGGCACTGGCAGGCATGCACAGTCACTAGGAACATGTGCCAAGGGACAAGGCAGGGTTGTGGGATGCATTTGGGGAAGTACCTTCGGTGGCTCCTGCCCCTCTGGCTTTAGACAGGGGTACCTGGGGTACCCTTTTGAGGTATGTTCCTGCTGGGTTTAGCCCTGTGGTGGCAAAGGAGGCCCAGACCAGTCCCAGCCAAAGCTGGGGCACCCCTTTGCCTGGTTCTGGTTCTTTGCCAAGCCAGCCACGTCCATGCCACATGCAGACTGAGGCAATCCTGGGCACCTGGGAGCAGAGCAGACCCTGCCCTCACACAGCTGCCTCCTTGTCACTTCAGGGTCCTTATCACTTCAAACCTGGCAGTTAACCATCTCCTGTGACACTGTGGTGACAGACTGTTGCAAACATGGATACTCCAGCTTGGCACATGTACCAGCAAGGACAGGGTGGCTCGTGTCCTGTCCCCCATGTCACACCCCCCAGGCCCAGGCCCAGGGGCAGGCAGCACCAGAGTGGCAGCCAGGAGGCACCGGGTCCCACCAGCTGATCACCTACCCCAGCTTCATTCCTCTGCAGCACAGTCACCAGTGCTGGGTGCTGCCAGGCCCTCCTGTTTCCTGGACACAGCATCCCACAGGGACATCCCCATGCCAGGGAGCAGCCACTCCGTCACTGCCACAGGGCAAGCCAGGGCCACCAGGGAAAGCAGACACAGAGCCTGACCACGCATCCAGCCAGGGACGGAGCCCAGGGCTCCCCCGTGCCTGGGGACCTGGCTGCCCACTGGGCAAACAGAGCATGTGGTTGGAAAGCTGCCCCTGGGGAAGGTTTTTCCATCACCACTACACTGCAGGTGTCCCTGGAGCGGGGTGGGACATGCCAACATTGCGCCATCCCCTGGGCCACCAGCCAAGGGGTGATGAGGTGGCCATGTGGCATTTGGCATTGCCCGAGCCATGTGCAGCCCACCCGCAGCTCTTCCCATGGCAGGGAATCTGGTGGAGGCCTGGCAGGGCTGTGTGGCACAGACCACCCTGGGCACCCCCTTTCCAGGTCTCCCTTCCTGCAGACTGACCTCAGAGAGGCACCACAGGCACTCCCTGCACCCAGGCAATGCCACCACGGAGAGGGGCTCCCACTGGGTGACACCCTCAGCCTCTGATGTGTGCTTGGCATAACAGGAGCCCTCCAGGTCCCCCTCTGACTCAGCCTGCCCCTTCCTTCCCCCTGGGTTTGGGTATCAGGAGGCCAGTGGATCTGAGCTCTCCTCGCCAAGCCCCTGCAGGTCCCTCCAGCTTTCCTGCCTGCAGGAATGCCCTTCCTGCCCCTTTGCCCACTGATGTGCCACAGCCTGGGCCCTGTACTGGGCCCTGGGGAGATCACCATGGGCAACACTCCCTGGAGATGCTGAAACACTGTGCTGGGAGCTTGGGAGGGCATAAGCCTCTCCTGAGGTGTCCCCATGGCCTCCCTAAAGCCATGGGGCACAGCAAGGTGCAGAATGGTGCCCATGGGACCCTCCCCTGCCCAGAAGCAGCCACAGCCCTGATGGGCCCAGAGCAACTCCTTGAGCCTGAGGATGGGTGGCACAGGGCTGCCAGCATCTCCTCACCAGAGCTGGTGGCTCCCAGGGCTGTGTCCCTGCTGTCCCCTTGCTGCTAGCCTTCAGGCATGCAGGGTGCATGGCACAGGGTGCTGCCAGCCCAGGCTTGGCATCTTGCTGCAGCAAGAAAGAGGTGGCCGTGAGTGTGGCATGACATGGTGACATGATGAGTGGCAAGAAAAAGTGTCTGTGGTGCCACAAATGGCTGAGGCACCGGGTGGGAGCAGACGCTGTGATGTCACCTGCCCTGCCAGGGGGAGTTGGGCCCATGAGACCCCCACGTTTGTAACCCAAGGCTGCCACTTGCCCTGGCAGCACCACGGTGGCTGTTGGTAGGAGGCTCACGCCAAGGTGACAGCCATGTCACAGGCTGAGGGTGATGCAGGGCATATTGCTGGGGGCTGGGACACCTCTGGGCACTGCCAGCCCCCAGAGACATCTCAGAGCTGGCCTCGCATTGCCCAGGACCAGCACTACAGGTGTGTTTGGAACCCCGGCTGCAGCCCCAGCTTCTCAGGGCAGGGGGCAGGGACCGTGTCCGGGGGTCGGTGTGGCACAGCCCGAGCCTGGCAGCTCCCGCTCCGCTGCTCTGCCTGACCAGTTCCACCAGTGCTGCCTGGCTGGAAAAGAAAAAAGGGAAGCTGCAGGAGCTCAGCCCGGCACTGAGGGGTTGCAGGTCCAGGTCGCTGTCCCCCTCCCCACCCCGGGGGAGGCTGGCTGCCCAGCGTCTTTGGGTTCCAGCATCGGTCACCTCGGGGGGCTCGGCAGGCACCAGCCCCTGACACCGTGTCACACATCCCCCACCGCAACAACCCGCACCGGCAAGGCCCCCGCCGGCCCCACCTCCCAGCATCTCCCCCAAAATCCCCCACCGGCAGGACCCTGTACTCTATCAACACCCCCCATCCCGCGGGACCCCGCACCCCCCCACAGCATCCCCAGCATGTCCA
>VXBN01013346.1:100398-147152 GCA_013397395.1 Sinosuthora webbiana
CCTCCCCTCCCCTCCCCCAGTGCCAGGGTTCTGCCCGCTCGGGGACCTGCGGACCCCTCGGTGGGGGAATTGATGCCATGCTGCGGGCTCAGGGATGCTCCGACTCCCGCAGGTTTTGGCATTGCCTGGTAGGAACCCTCCTCCTCCTCCTCGTCAGGAGAGGGGCAGCCCAGCTGGGCTGAGGCTGAGCTTCCACCACCTCAGCCCCTGAATCTTCCCCCACTAAGATCAGTGCTGCCCCGTCTGCCTGAGGACCTGCTGCCCACAGGGCTCCAGGTCACCTTAGAATCATGGAAACGTTAGTTTGGAAAAGCTCTCTAAGATCATCGAGTCCAACAATTCCCGCAGCACTGCCATGTTCACCATGTCCCCAAGAGCCACATCCACATACCTTTTGAACACTTCCAGGGATGGTGACTCCACCACTGCCCTGGACAATCTGTGCCAAGGCCTGACCACCCTTTTGGTGCAGAAATTTCCCCCAGTATCCAACCTGAACCTCCCCTGGAACAACTTAAGACTGTTTCCTCTTGCCCAATCTTCTCCCAACCAACAGCTGGGATATATAACAGGATTATAGAATCAGAGAATGGTTTGGGGTGTAAGAGACCTTTAAGGGCCACCACATCTAATAATCCCCTGTCATGGGGAGGGACAGTTTCCACTCCATCAGGCAGGGACAGAAGGACTGAAGCCACAGTCCCCCCTCCCCATCTCTCCCCCAGCCCCTGGGCCATGGGAACAGGAGGGGATGGGAGGTTCCTCGCTGTGCCCTTCCCCTCCTCAAAGCCACCTCTGTGCTCCATCCCTTCATGTCAAGAACATTTTATTTGCAAAGACAAAAAGGCAAGAAACAAACACGGCCATTGAAAAACGTACAGCAGGAGACCACAATAACTTACACTATTTACAGGAACACACCAAGGTATAAAACACACACGCACACACCTCGTGCTCTGACAAACCCAGACCGGGGCCGGGGCTGCACAACCCCCACAGAGACAACAGCAGCCTTCAGAGCAGCTGGCCTCTGGAAAAAGCTCCGAGTGTGAAAAGGCATCTGCTATTGTGCTCCTTGTGCGGACAGGAGTGATGGAGCAGGTGACACAGTGCTGCAGCTGCCCCAGCCTTGGGTGGGGCTGGACCTGGGGGTCCCAGGCCAGGAGGAGCAATTGGTAGGAACCAGGGCAGAGCTGTGATGGATGAGGGGACAAGCCCAGGGGCAGGAGGAAGGTGCAGGGCTGTGCTTTTCTGGGAGTTGGGTCTGTGCTGGCCTCTGTCCCAGTTACAGCTGGAGCACCGTGCAGCACCTGGGCGGGCTGGGGGTCCTCGTCCCTTCCCAGAAGGGTGAGGGGGGCTCAGGACATGCGGCCTGCAGGAGACAGTGAAGCTCCAGGGAGCCTGTGGAAAGCAAGTTGGAACCCTGGGCTAGGTAGGGATTGTACCTGGACTCTCTTCAGTGTGGGCAGGGAAGGACTGGTGCGGGGCACTGGGAGAGCACCATGGGAAGCAGGCACTGGTTTTGCAGCACCAAGGCAGGAGGCAGCAACTGAGACCCCAAAGCAGCTGTGCTCAGAGGTGGTGGGGAGGAACAACACACCTGGGGGGGACAGGATGGGACCCCAGAGCTCCCATTCCTTGCAGCTGGCCAGCCCATCCTGTGTCATTAGAGCTGTGGGTGACAGGGAGGGGACACTGCTCAGGAGGGCTCACAGTGGTTGGGGGATCCAGTGCTTTTAGGCTCCTGACTCTTGTCCACCCCTGTTGTGCAAAGCTCAGCTCTGGGGCAGCCCTGCACCCTCTGCACAGGCTAGAGCTGGCCCCTGTGTGCTGGGGGTGAGGAGACCTCCAGAGCAAGAGTTAGGCCCTGGGGAAAAAAGCATAACCCAGCAGCTTGAGGAAGGACTGCAGGTATGATCACACCCTTGTCACAAATCAAGGCGCCCAAGGGTGAAGAAAAATGAGGTGCATGGTACAAAGGCAACTCCAAACTGTCCCTGCCCTGGAGGGGCTCTCAGAGGGGCTCTGAGACCACCAGAGGGGACTTTGAGTTGTGCAGCCAGGCCCCTGAGCTCCAGGCAGCAGCCAGCACAGTGCAAAGGGATGGAACAGCTCACCCACAGCTACTGGCAGGCAAAGAGCCTTCATCCCAGCCCACCTCCTCCTCGGCTGTCTCAGCCCATGGTCCCACCTGAGCTCTGAAGGGCCAAGGGCCCACCCCTCCTAGAGCCACCTGCATGTGGGACCTTGTGCTTTACTGTTTGGGAGGACCTGCACCCCAAACTGGCCGTGTGCTCAGAGCTCCCCAAGCTCCCCCTGCCAGGGCAGCTCCCAGCCTCAAGCAGGGGAAGGCTGGGGGCCCCAGGGCTACCCCTGTTTGTGTTCAGTGCCTGCCACTGAATCTAGACACAACTGTGGCTTTGGAGAGTGAAAAATCAAACATCACACACCAGAATCAGCTTCTCACACACCGTCCCCAGCTTGAGCAGAGGCTTTTACAGCACCAAGTCTCTGCTGCCCTGCAGCTGCAGCAGGCTGCAGGGGCTAGAACCAGCCCATTCCAGCAACGTGCTTTGCACAGACATTTCCCAGTCGAGAACTTCATCGCATCCACAGAGAGTATCTGTGAGAGCAGAGGAAGAAATAGGGGCTGAGCTGGGCCTTTCAGAGTTCCCTTTCCACCCTTCCATGGGAGCCACATCCAGGCTGCCAATCAACCAAACAACCAACGGCAACACCACAGATCCTCAGACCAAGAATCCTACAAGAAACGGGAGCAAAATCTCGGTGCTGCGACTGCACTGGGGGGATCCCACTGCAAAGGTGGGAGCTGGCAGTGCAGGGACTCCAGCCCTGCTGCCCTGCCCAGGAGGAGGCAGGGAGGGGAGTGCAGGGGCTGGCTCAGACACGCAGCAAGGTGGGAGTGAGGCCACCTGTCCCCAGGATGAATTCAAGTGTCAAAACCATAACAATAACAATAATTAACAGAAAAAAAAAGTCTTACACCACGAACTCCCCACCCCAATCCCCAATACGAAACCCAACGACGACAGCACCCAGCTTGCACCGTGAGGTAGCTAAACCAGATCAACACCCAAGAAATGCTCTTTTGCATGACACATCAACCCACACAGGTACTAAGACCCACACACACACACGCACGCACACAACTATGGGATCACAGTCACCCCTGTCTTGGTTCCAGCCAGGACAGAGTTAATTTTTGCAGTAGCCAGGAGGGGATGTGGCCAGAACCCAGAGGTTCTTCTAAACCACCTCACATCAGTGCTGGGCCAGAGGGAAGGAGTCTTTTTCAGGGAGAAGGGATCTCTTCCAGTCAGGGTGGCGTGCACTGCGGTGAGCATTTTGCATGTGATTTGCTCTCTTTTGTACACTTTTGTTATTAATATTGTTGCTGTTGATTTTTCTTATCTCATTGCTGTTTCCAGTCAATTGTTCCTGTCTCAACCTGTGATTTTTTTACCTTTTGTGCCTTCAATTCTCCTCTCCATTCCACCACGGGGAAGGAAGGAGGGGCCGTGGCAGTGCACGGTTGTAGTGGGAACACTAAATTGGGTAATGCCATTCCTAAACCACAACAGCTATTTTTTTTGGCATTCAAGGTAGGGCTGGACCGGTTGAGATAACAACAGATCTGCCCAGAGTGGGTTGGAAACAAATTTGATCTAAACATTTTCTGTATTAGATACTGTTAGATACTGAGCCACTGGTGAAAACATTGCTTGGTCTGCTCATGGGTACCTAACCCTGTACTCATTTCTGTATGTTCCCATGACAGTGCTCTTTCTCAGAGCAGGGAGAGGGATCAAGATTGCTCTGTTGATGTACTGTGGGATCTCAGTTCATGACATGATAGCATCAAGGGCAGTGAGGGTCATTTGGGATGGGTTGCTCTTGTACCCTTACCTCGGGCACTACCTTTAGGACTCCATTAATAACAATCATGACCAACCCCTGGGGGGAACAGGGGAGGATGATTTTCCCCAGTCTCTCACCCACTTTTCCCCCCTGAGGCCTGTTAAAACAGCTTTTGAAGTTCTGAATTCCCTTTGGATGTTAAGGAAATCATATTTTTGCCAGGTGGCCTTAGTGCAGTCCATATAATCTTTGGAGTCAAGAATGGGATTTCTAGGGAGGTTATTCAGAAATCTACCCTGATGGGGAATAGTCATGACTGGCATGGAACATGGGGAAAAATGGGCCACTTTTGGAAGAAATTCTCTCCTGCAACGGTTTGGAAGTGTCCCCCTGAACAAGTACAAGATGCTGTAAAAGTGACAGAGCATTTGCAAGGAGAATGCTGTGGCAGTTCCAGCAAGGAGAGACTCACTGCAATGTGCTGGGCCCTGGTCAGCATTTACCAGACACTGCTTTTCACTAGACAGCATCTTCAGGAGAAGGCAAGCAGAGCAACAGGCACTGTGGCCACCCAAACTGCAGCTGAAACACAGGAACAACCCGTGCTGGCAGCAGTTGCCCCTATACAGAAGAAGAAATCCAAGACCAAATCAGTTTGCATAGAGAGGGATAAAGAGGAAGCAGGGCCCTCACAACAGGAGGAAGAGGCAGAGCTGGAGATAATCACCCAATCCCCAGGAGAGCTGGGATGTGAAGAGACTTCAGCTGCCAGTGGGGTTGAGGCCCTGGTGACCCAACTGCTCCAGTGCTGGGAGACTGCAGCCCACACCATGGAACTGGATGAAGTGAAGCCAAGCAACTGGGATCCCTGTCCTGGGATGTGGGAATTAACAAGGGGACTGGGGAGAGGACAGAAACTCTCAGCCTCTGGAGGCAATTCCTGTCAAGCGTGAGGGAAAGGTATTCCCTCAAGGATGATGGGGTAGTGCACCCAAGCAGATGGAACACTATGGAGAAGGTAGCCAGAACCTGAGGGAATTTGCTGTGTTAGAGGGAGTCCCTAGGGATTCAAATAACCAGCAGTCCCCTGTAGATGCAGATGAGGTCCAGTGTGCACTATCCATGTGGCAGAAGGTTGTACAGAGCACAGACCCATTGGCACTGATGCCAACAGAAGAACAAACAGTGTTAAAGGTGGCTCCCCAACTCTGATGATAAAGATAATCTTTTTTCCTTCCTACCAACCTGCGTCTCAACTGTGTAAAAAGACTGTCCAAGACCTTGGCCCAGCCCATGGTCTGTGGACTGAGGAAATGTCCCATGTCACACCAGTACAGACCAGAGTCTGCTACTGGGAGCAACTGCCCCCCAAGAGAGAGAGGGGACACACCACAAGGCAACCTGTGGTTTTACCTGCATGACCACGGTGAGGACAAGAGAAAGTGGGATGGAAAACCCCCCTGTGCCTAGGCAGCATGGGTGTGCGGGTTGAGAGGAAAAAAAACAGCAGCAGGAAATTCTTCAAGGATAAATGCCACTCCAGTTTCCAGTGGGTGCGTGCTCAGACAGAAAAAAAGGACTAATGGATGTCACTTCTGATCCTCCTGAATGCACCTTCAGCCCCCATCTGAGCAGTGAGTACCATGACAAGCACTGGAGGGGCCCTGCCTCCAGCCAGGTGGGGAGAGCAGCAAGGGGCTCTGCTGGACTGTGTGGATCCAAGGCTGGCACAGCAGATCCACAGGAGTATAAGGTTTTACACACCATGTACCCTGATGCCACCGAGATACACAGGGACACAATCCATTTCTTCTCTTCTGCAGAGGTCTACTCTGGTCAGTGAAACATGGCTGTGGTCAGGTCATGGGCTCCAGGGTCAACATCCTGCATGTGAATTACTCTCTCTTTTGTATACTTTTGCTATTAATATTGTTGCTGTTTTACTGGTTTTTATCTCACTGCTGTTTCCAGCAAATTGCTCTTATCTCAACCCGTGATCTTCATCTTTTGTGCCTCCAATTCCCCTCTCCACCCTGCTGGGGATGGAGGTGTGAGCGGTGCACAGTTTTAGTGGGAGCACTAAATTGGAGAATACTATTCCTAAATCAGGACAGCTCTCACTTCAACCCCCCTGCCTCAGGACACCAATGCCCCAGCATCAGCTCCCTCCCTCCACGGGCTGTGAGAGCCTTGAAGCCCCTCAACACGCTGCTGGACACAGCAGCAAGAGGGACTCAGCGTCATCCAGGACTGGTCACAGCCCTGGAATATTAAACAGGCACTTGTAGCCTGCACACAGGAAGGTAGTGGTGGCAAAAGGCAAGGCAGGTCTGACCCTAGGTGCCCCAGAGCCCCCTCACCCATGGCAGCAGGGAGCAGTGAAGGCTCCAGGGCAGGCACTGGAGATCTCAGAGCAGACAGAGATTCACACATGACACCAGGCCACAGCCAAACACCCTACCAGGGACACCCCCCACCCCCCCAAAACACACACACAGCCCCTCCAGCCAAGCAAAGGATAAACCAGCTGAGGAATGAGTGCAGAAACCCTCTCCAAGACAGGCTTGGGGGGCAGACACCTCCCCCAGACCCCCATGTCTGTGTGCTACTGTGATGAGGTCTCTGTGCATTTTTGGCTGCACCCTCAGGTCCACAGGTCACACAAGATGGATGGGTGCCTCTCCTCAACACAGTCATCAGTCCTGGCTGTGCAGAGCTCAGCCAAATTCAGAGGGGACCAGGGACTGTCCCGGGCAGGGTCACACACACACACACACACACACACACACACACACACGTACCATTTACCCTCCAACAAGGCAAGCCAGCAGGATGGAATTTTCCCAAAAAAGGCAACCCCCTCCCCCAACAAATCAATAGAGATATTCCTGTCTTTCATGATGCAGAGGAATCCCCTCACTCCAGCCAGAATACTTTAGAACAAGGGCTGGTGGCACATGACCTGGGGCTGGTCAAGGTATCACCGTGGTTGGAGAGAGCAGAGGGGAAATGGTCTGTGCTTTATGGGGCAGGTCCTGGAGCCCCTGGCCTCCAAGATCCCAGTTCAGTGCTGGTGGGATCACACAGAGAAATCCTCAAATTTGAGTTCAAGTGCTGCTTCTTCTGTGACAAAGGGGAAAGGAGAGCGTGTGAGGCAAGAACACCCATCCTGGGGTCTCCTCGGCATCCCACAAGAGCCCTGGGTGGCCCAGGGCAGGACAGAGCAGGGGATGGTCCAATGGGCCACAGGAGAGATGGAGAGAAGCTCCAGTGTGAGAGCAGGGCCTTTACCAGCTCCCCTTGAACAGGAGAGACAGAGGAAAGAGCCTGCAGATTGTGCATCCTTGGGGAAACACTCCTGGGTGGAGCCCCCAGACCCTCAAGGAGATGAGATTGTGCAAGATGATCCACTGCAGGATTGTCCTTGGAGCACAGGGGGAATCGGGACTTGTGCGAGATCCGTGTGTGCAACCCCCTCCCCTCTGCTCCTGCCAGAGGACTCTGGCTGCTCCTGCCTTGCTGGGTCCTCTCCATCCTTGGATCCTTGGGCCACCACGCCCAACCTAAGCAAGCTCCAGTCCAGGCAGAGGTCTGGGGGCAGAACCCAAGGGAAGGATGGACAGAGCCACAGCAGTGGGGTGACAAATCCAGCCTTGGCTTTTTTTGCCCTGTAACCTCCACTCTTGCTTCATTTCTCCATCTCAAGGGGGTTAAGTCGCTGCAGGAACCCACCACACACCCTTGATGGGGGTCACGATGTCCAGAGCAGGGCTGAGCAGCTCTTCCCACTGCAGAGCAGGCTGGGCTTGTGGGGAAGAGCCCAGAGCCATGGGGCAGTTGAGTTTCAGGCAGGGTTTGGAGAATGTTAAAGGGAACTGCAGCAGGTCTGTCTGGAAGTTGCCCAGTGGAGATCCTCCCAGGCTTGCTGTGCCCCACGAGATGGGACATAGCAAAGGAGCTTGGAGGTGCACTAGCCACTGGAGACAGGTCCACAGAGGATAGGAAAGGCTAGGAGTACCAGGAAATCCTTCTGTTGTTCCCACAGCAGAGGTGTAGCACAAGTAATGGCTCCAGAGAAGCACCCTCTGGGTTGTGGTCCTGGCCAGCAGACACCAAATGTCCTCGTGGAGTGGACAAAGACTCCTGCAGGAACCAGCCCAGGAGCAGCACAGCACAGCAGAGCCCACATTGGCAGGGGGCACCTGGGTGTCTCAGGAGGAGTCAGGGATCTCTGACCCCCAGAAGTCCTTACAGCAGGATGGGTGAGAGGAGAGGTGAAACATTTCCTGTTCACTGGAGAACCATGGAGAAGCCTCAGCAGGAGGGCAGGTGGAGCTGCTGGTGCCCCACAGAGCTGCTTCCTCACAGGAGCTGACAGTGCTCAAAGTACCAGATGCAGCATTGTCCACCTCGTTGGGTCAGGCACAAAGAAATCCCTGTCCTGGGCTGAGCTCCTGTGGATGACTGAGTCCTGAGAGTAGGGGGAGGCACCCTGACCTTCACCCTGCCCCCACGCCTTCCAGTCTTTCTGCAGTTCCTAGTTTGACCCCGCAGGCAACCTCCTCCCACTCCAGAGCTTCACTGTCAAGTCGCTGAGGAACAAAGGTGAGAGGGACAGCATGACCCAGGGGTTGGGGCAGGAGCCCCACAGACCCTGCCCCAGAGGCACCTCCAGGTTGTTCACTCCCCGTCCCCCACCACGGCAGCATGCAGCCCCCCAGACTTCCAGGCCCTTTTCCCTTGGCAGGAGGTTGTCTGATGCACTTTGGGGAGAAGGCAAACCCATTGGGGCTCAGCCTCCAACTCATCCCACTGGCAGCAGTTGGGGACAAAGGGAAATGGTGACCTCCAGGGCTGACCCCACACCAGGACTCCTACCCGCCTTGCATGAGCTCCAGCTAGGTCCCAGCAGTGATACCCAGGGAGCTGCTCTGCTCCTGGGGCACGGGCTGATTTGGGGGTGGCTGCTGACTCCCAACCCACTATCCATGCAAAGGCACAGGCAGGCCGTGGCTTCCCACAGAGTTGCCAAAGTAGATGTGGGCACTCAGTGAGGAAAAAAAAACCAAAAAGCACCAAGTGAAACCAAGGCAGGGGTGTGACTGGGACACGGGGGTCAGTCAGTCCATTCTAACAAAGACTTATCAAGTGGGGAAAAACGCAGAATAGTTTCATACCGTGAAGAAGCAGCTCAGACCAGAGAAAAAGGGGTGGGGGGGGTGGGGGAAAGAGGGAGAGGAGCAAAAGCAACAGTGAGAGGGACAGAGGGAGGGAGAGATGGAGAGAAGAGGGAAGGAGAGACGGAAGAAGAGCGTATGAGCAAGAGAGTCAAAGAGCAGGAGGGTCAAGGCAGACTAGTAGCACGGCCCTTTATGGCAAGGACGCGTCGTGGAAGGCAAGGGGTGAGCCCAGGCACGTAATTCCATAACTTTACCCGGCAGTCGCTGTGGCACAGATGGGAGGTGGGGAGAAGGAGAGGCAGAGAGAGACAGAGAAAAAGGAAGGGAGAAAAGGGACAGGGTCGAAAAGAGGATATCAGAGTCTTGCTGCTGAAGAGGTCCCCGAGAGCAGCAGACAATGCCCAGCCCCGAGGGAGAGGGGTCCCTGCGTGGGGAGTAACCCAGGGCATCACCAGAGCGTGGGCAGGGGATGGCCAGGGACAGCTCTTGGCACTGTGGTGGGCAGGCCCTGCCATGGGCAGGCTACAGTGGGCAAAAGGAGACGAAGGAGTAGAGGGACTAAAAAGCTGCGATTCCCTCCCCGCTCCCTGTTCCCCCAGCACACACCCACCCAGGCCTGGGGGGACGGCTCAAACCCAGGGTCTCCCCCTTCCCACGGCCATGGGGGCAGGACGTCCAAGGCTCACCTGGAGGCAGTGAAGATGTGCTTGGAGTTGGTGCAGATGGCGTTGATGGGGCTGTCGTGCCCCTTGATCTCCCCGACTGGGGTGAAGTTGTCCACGTTCCAGACTTTGATGACGCCGCCTCGGCAGGCGCTCAGCACCATGGGGCGGCCGGGGATGAAGGCCAGGGCACACACCCAGTCTTTGTGGGCATTGGGGACTTGCTGTAGGCACAGAGCAGAGGTCATGGCCAACCTCATCTGCAGCACCACGGGCAGCCTCATGCACCCAGCCTGGGTCCTCACTGTCTCAGGGAGCTCAGGTCCTCACTGATGCCCTGGGACTGAGGAACTGGTGGTGCCCAGTTAGGAGCCAAGGGCATGGGCTCAGTGGTTATGGCTTGGTTTCTGCCTTGGGCAGGAGACAACCCAGAATTCAGGGTGGAACACAAGCCCCCACACTGCAGCTGATGCCACAACCTGTCTGAAGGAGAGCTGGCAATCCCAAGCACCCTGCTGGACAAATTATGGGGGCACAGCACACCCTCACCCCCACACAGCCGAGGACTGGGAGTGTCCTCCCTGCTGAGCTCCAGGCAGGACACTGGCACTAGGTTCCTGCACACCCCCCCAGGCCCCAGCAGCATCCCCCCTCTGCCCTGTGTCACCACAGGACCTGTGCTCTGCTCCCCTCCTGACCTGGATAAGTTCCTGCTGCTCCAGATCCCACTTCTTTATGCCGTTGTCCCTGGAGCCGCTGAACAGGACATCCCCCTGGATGGCCAGGCACTCGATGCCGTCGTAGTGAGGGGGCTCGAAGTTGTGAGTGGGGCCAATATTGCCTGCCATGCCCTCCGTGATCTCAAACACCTGGGGAAGAGCAGCGGGTGACAGAGCACAGATGGCACTGGGGACACAGCTGGCCCTCTCCTGGGGAGTTTGGCCACCACCCTCTGTGTTCTAGGCTCAGGGCACCTAGAGTGATGCTGAAAATAGGCTGAGCATTGGCTGCTGGAGGCTTTTTGAGGGTCCTGCACAAGCAGAGCAGATCTGCCACCAGGAACAGCCCCACTGCTGCATTTTACTCATGGTGAGCCTTCACACTCCTAAGGAGCCAAGCTGACAGCTGAGTGGGATCCTGTCTCACTCACCATCTCACAACCCCTCCTCACCTCCCTGGTGACAGCTCTAATTCAATCTGCTAAAACTTGAAAGGAAGGGACAGGCTCCTGATGTGCTGGAGCTGGGACCCAGCAAGCACAAGGCATCTTTATCAGGGGGGGATTATTGAGCAGAACAGGATGAGCTGCTCATCTGGGTCAGCCCTCATATGCAAATCCCAGGCAGAGAGTCTGATGCATGAGAGAAATGCAACTTCTTCTCCAAAGGTGCATTGTGGACCAAGCAAAAGCCAAGGTTTGGGAAGTGGAAACAAGTGAAAACCTCACATACAGAGGTGAAAACAGAATCTGGGCTCAGTTTTCAGGAGGAGAGAAGAGTGAGGGGTTGACAACATTTGGGCTTCCCTACAGGACTCGGGGTGCTGCTCCCCAAGGAGGAGAGTACCTTGACGTAGTGATCTTTGGAGCCCGTGACCACCAGGTCGTGGTTGCTCGCCGTCTGGTTCACTGTGAGACACATCACAGGCCCGATGTGGCCACTCAGCTTCCCCACGGGCTGCAGCCTGGGTGCAAGGGCACAGGTCAGCCCCTCCTGCGTGCTGGAGCTCATCCAAAGGGCCCCCCATGCAGAGCCTCCCCCAGCCCCAGAGTGCCCCAGCAGGGGTTGATCCCTTTGGGGGAGAGTGGGCAGGGAGACCCCATTCCCTGTGATTCCAAGAGGAGAAGGCAGCCTTGGAGTGTGCCAACATCTGGCTGCACAGCCTGAGTGTGCCAACATCTGGCTGCAGAGTCCAGGCTGCAGCACAGGGTTCACAGCCCAGTGCCCACTGGGCAGGCAGGAGGACAAGGGAAAACCAGGGCCCTGCTGCTCATCCCACTTGTCTTTTCCCTTCTGCTAAGCTCTGCCCAGTGCACAGACAAACCCCCCACCCCACACAGCTCCAATGCCGCTCATCACCCCTTGGGCCCCACAGGAAAGAATCCCGAAAACCCTTATTCCACGCAACTTCCATTGCGAAAAAGGCTTTCGTTTTCCCCGGGGGGATCATTTCAGGCCGCTCTGAGCAGCCGGTGCCCACCTGGCACCCCCGGGGTGCCCTCACCTGCTGAGCTCCCAGACGCGCACGGCGTTGCCGGCGGCAGCGTAGAGCGTGGTGCCCGTGGGGTTCAGCGCGATCTGGTTGATCTGGTGCTCGCCCTGCACGCTGGTGACGGTGCGCGTGGTGGTCCCGGCACACGCGTCCCCGGAGATCACCTGCCCAGAAGACCTGAGGGATGGTTCAGAGGGGGAGGATGAGACCAGAGCCGCTGAGGAAGCCCGGGAGGCTGTTGGCTCCAGGCTGGCACGGCTGGGTCCCACACTGAGGAAAGGCCCTGGAAGTGTCCCTGTTGTCTGGCCACAACGGGACCAACAAGAGCTTTGTCCCAAAGGCCAGTGCCCAGCCTGCAAAGGCAGCTGAGGATGCAGGGTCTGTGCATGACTCAGAGCAGCCTGCCTTGGTTTCCAGCTGAGGGCCCCTCTGCTCTCCTCCTGTGCCTCTCTGCTTCCCACAGGAAGAGCTGGTGAGTGCTGGCATCCAGCACAGGGAAGCAGAGCTCTTGGCCTCTGTACCAAGGGAAAAGCACCTTCAGGCCAAGGCAGATGAGCTGAGGCTGGAGGGAGGAAGGAGATCTGTGGCAGAGCAAGTGGGTAACTGACCTACCACACTTGTCCTAACCTTTGAGCCCTACTCCAGACTGGCAGCCACAGCTACAGTCTGTTCCACACTCCTTTCTGGTCCTCAAACTCCTCACAAGAGACCCAAGTTTCCCACTGAAGAGCCTGTGATTTACCCAGCCACTATGCTGTTTGGTGCTGTGCCCCTCTGCTGGAGCTGCCAACTCTCCTGGCCACCCCCAGAACAGCTGCAAAATCTCTGCAAAGCTCCTGACCCTTAACAAGGGCAAGTGCTGGATTCTGCACCTGGGACACAGCAACCCTGGTTGTGTGTACACAGCAGGGAACAGGCTGGAGAGCAGCTGTGGGAAGGCACCTGGGGATCCTGGTCAATGGAAAGCTGAGTAAGAGTCAGCAGTGCCCTGGCAGCCAGGAGGGACATCCCTGTCCTGGGACACACCAGGCACAGCACTGCCAGCTGGTCACAGGAGGGGATTGACCCACCCTGCTCTGCACTGGGGTAGCCTCACCTCAAGTCCTTGGTGCAGTTTTGAGCACCACAATATAAAAAAGACATTAAGCCATTGGAGAGCATCCTGAGGAGATGGTGAAGGGTCTGGAGGGGAAGCCTCATGAGGGGCAGCTGAGGTCACTTGGTTTGTTCAGCCCAGAGGAGACTGAGGGGAGACCTCCCTGGGGTCTTCAACATCCTCATGAGGGGCAGCAGAGGGACGGGCACTGATCTATTCCCACTTGTCACAAGTGACAGGACTCATGGGAATGGCTGGAGCTGAACTGGGAGACGTTTAGGTTGGATATCAGGAAAAGGTTCTTCCCCCAGAAGGTGCTGGGGCACTGAACAGGCTCCCCAGGAAATGGTCACAGCTCCGAGCCTGTCTGAGCTCAAGAGGTTTTTGAACAACACTCCCAGGCACAGGGCAGGATTGTTGGTGTGTCCTGTGCAAGGCCAGGAGGTGATGATCCTGATGGAGTCCCTTCCAACTCAGCACATTCTATGATTTTATGACCCTGAGTCTTTGCTGCAGGAGGTCCCCGTGAGTTCCCTCACCCCAAGCTCTCCCAACCTCCCTGTTCCCCAAGGATGCAGCACTGCAAACTGGCACTAAAGGAGCTGATATCTGGCCATGCCCCCAGCCCCTGCAGGTTCTGGAAATGGCTCCTGCAAACCCAGAGATGCCCAGAGTGTCCCCAGAGCTGCACGTACGTGAGGGTGCGGATGCAGCGGGCCGAGTCGCGGATGTCCCACACTTTGATGTACGACGTGGACACAGTGAACACCAGCCCCGTGTGGCTGCAGTACTTGATGGAAACCACGTTGTTTGGGTGACCCTTGAGAGAAGCGATCTCCTGGCCTGTCACCAGGTTCCACATTTTGCAGCTCCGGTCTGTGGGAGGAAGAACATGCCCATGAGTGTTGGGGGTGTCTCCTCCAAGGGCACGGTGGCCTGGGGACAATTATGGGCATCTGAGCATCTCCCCCCACCCACAGGGCCAGAGGAAAGGAGCCAGCCAGCCCCAGCACAGGGACAGGGCAGGGCAGGGCCCAACACTGAAGACAGAGGCCATCCCTGTAATGCCCAACACTTCCCACCTTCCCAATGCCAACCTGCTCCCACAGCATCTGCATCCTCCCTGCCCCCTCTGGCCATCACCCACCTTTGGAGCCAGTGAAGAGCAGCTCATCGGTGGCATCCAGGCAGAGCACAGGCTTGGTGTGTCCCTCTGCCACCGAGACACACTGCAGCGGGGCTGTCCGGGCATTCTTGGTGCCACCCACGGGGTTAATGATGCCCCTTCACAGGAGAGAGAGAACAGCTACACTGCAGGGGTGGAGGGGCACCGAGCCCACAGTCTCAGGGCATGGAAGAACATGAGCTGTCTCACACCGAGCATCTTCCACTGCCCAGCAGTGAGACAGGCTCCTCCACCTGAACGGGGCATGTCTGAGCTGAGGTCTCTGTGGTAACCCCAGGAATCTCCCCCTGGGCAGCCCCTGCCTGCCTCTGCCCCAGCAACAAGACAGGGAAAGGGGGAGGCTGCCCAGTGATCCCTGCTCTCCCCAAAAGCCTCTCATGCCTAACCAGCACAAACCCAGGGCCACTCAGCAGACTCAGCTCATTGGCCCTGAGGTCCATTTTGGGGCAAACTGTGCCCTCTCCAGCCTGAAGGTGAAGCTCTGCTGGGATAATGTTTCAGAGGACCAGTATCAGTACCCCTGTCCCTTGGAGGCTGTCACCCTTTGGTTGGTGACATCTGGAGACAGGGCCTCACTCCTTTACACAGATCACACGGGTGACAAAGGGCAGCACCAGCATCTGCACCCCACATCCCTGTTGCAGTGGCTGTTCCTGCACCCACTGCTGGCTCTGGGCAGGAGAGCACCTGCCCCTGCCAAACCTGCTTCCAAGGGACACTTCTGTCTGTCCTGGGGGACACAACATCTGCCAATCCCCTCTACTTCAGACGTGCTCAGCGTGCTGAGGACCACCAGCCTGACCCTGCTATGTGTGACCCCTGGTGGGCCCCCATATGCCTGGTCATCAAGCACAGCCACAAGACCCTGAGTTGTGCTAGCTGCTTCTTACAGGCAGGGAAATTGATGCATGGGGCTAGAGAAGGGCAAGGTTTGCATTAGTTGTGAGGACAAGCACAGGCTTATTAATTTGGGTTTGGAAATCACATGCATGTGATGTTCCTCAGCTCTGCACTCACCAATGCCAAGCCAACAGCCTCCCCCTCACCCCCAGTGCTTCCACCAGTCTCAAAGCAACACTGAATCCCAGGGGAAATCCCTGCACTGCAGGGTGAGGCATCTTCTACGGACTTTGAGTGGCTGCCTGACTACAAACTGCCCAGGGTGACCCAGCTCAGACTGGTCTGGTGTCACTTCCCCAGTGACAGGGGGTCTGCAGGAGCTCAGGGCACAGGCAGAGTCAGGGGACACCTGGGTGCTGGACAGCTGATCACGGAATCATGGAATGGTTTGGGTTGGAAGGGACTTTAGACACCAACTCATTCCATGCCTGTGCCATGAGCAGGGACACCTTCCACTATTCCAGGTTGCTTCAAGCCCCATCGAACCTGGCCTTGGACATTCCAGGGATGGGGCAACCACAGCTTCTCTGGAAAACCTGTGCCAGCGCCTCACCATTCTCACAGAAGAATTTTTTCCTAACATCTAGTCCAAATCTCTCCTCTTTCAGTTTTAAACTGTTCCCCCTTGTCCTGTCACTATTTGCCCATGTAAAAACTTGCTTTCCCTCTTTGTTATAAGCCCCTTTAGGCACTGGAAGGCTGCAACGTTCCTAAAGGATGGGGAAAATGTGGCCCTTGTTTTGGGAAAACTCTGTAGTCAGGTGGATGCAGGGGGAGAAGCCCAGGAGAACCTTAACTGCAAGGCTGAGCTCTGCACCACAATCTGACTTGATTTCTTCAGGGAAGAGACTGACCTTTTCCAACTCAGCACCAGGGAAGCACAACCAGGCACGGAGTGAACCTGAGATTAACTGCCTGGAAGAAGCTTGCACAAAGGATGTACTGCAAGCACCCTTCCCCATCATCTCCCCATCCTGCTGGACAGCTGGGGAAGGGGTGGGACACGGTGGCCTCATGCTGGCAAGAAACCATCAGAGATGGAGGAGAGCATGCTGCCAACCCAAAGCGGCCAGCACCCATTAGTGAGCCCAGCACCACATCCCGAGGGCTAATCCAAGCAGCAACAGCTTGAACTTGCAGCTGAGGGACAGCATCAGGCACCAGAGGTGGCATGCCAGGAGGGGACAGACACACAAGCTGGGAGGGGGTAGAGCAGCAAACTGCAGGCAGACCATGTGGGGACAGGGAGAGCAGGCATCTGACAGAGAGAAGGAGGAGCGGAGGAAGGGATAATAAATAGAAAGTTGTCTATACCTCAGCACCTCCGAGACAGAGGAATCGCTGTCATCAGACCTAGGGGCAGAAAATTAGCAGGATTATGGGAGAGAAAACCCAGACTAGAGAAGGCAGCAGTGGAGTCAGAAGTGGAAGATTGTTATTGCATCCAAGCCAGTGTAGGACAGAGAGAAGGAGTGGAGGGAGGGAGAAGGAGAAGCACACATGGAGAACTCAGGGCAGAGCAGAAGAGCAGGAGGGCATGTGAGGATCAGACAGCAGGTCTCCATCAGGGAACACCAGTGCTGCTAGCAACAGCTGAGCCCAGAGTAGCACCTGACCTGCTGCCAGGAGAGGCTGGAGCAGCATTTGTGGGTGGATGCCAGTCCATCAGCTTCCTTCGAGCCCTCATCTCCTCACCCCATCCTGCTCCCTTGCCTTTCCAGGGGTCCAAGTCTGGCACCACCCTGTCTCCAGGCAGGACTGTGAGCTCAAAGGGGCCACAGTGGGCAGGAGCACAGCACTGACATGGCAGCTACTCCAACACAGGGAGAAGCAGCAAGATAAAGTGGTGACAGGACACTGGCTGGAGCCGGTCCAAGCCCTGGTGTTCCTATATCCCCACAGGACTCGGTATGTGCCATGGTCTGGGTCCCCCTCACTCAGACACTGTCACCCCACCAGGACTTACTTGTCCAAGGCAGATCCCTGGCTCTGGGTGCTCGTGAGACGGGAGAAGACGTTGCGGTCGTTGCGGGGCCGGGTGGGTGGGGATGAGGGTGGTGTGAAGCCAATGTCTGCAGGCCTGAGCCAAAAGGATCAGAGGGACACATGACTTGGGAACGGCTCGCCTGGCACCTGACTGGCACACCAGGGCCCAGAAAGAATCCTTCCACACTGCTCTGGGCCACACAGGCTCCCCTGCCATGTCACCATCTCTCCCAAGCTCACCTGGCAGGTTGCCCACGGTCGTAGGATTTCCTCCTTGTCAGGGGTGAAGTGTCCGAGCCCCGGGACTGCCTGGGACTGAACAAGTGAACAAAGCAGAGTGGGTGCCTGCCCCTGCACTAGGATCCCTCCACAATGAACACCTGGGACCTCCCCCAGAAGAGCAAACAAGAGATTGGGCTGGAGTCACAATCCCAAGGCACCCCATGAGTGCAGAGGCTTTTGGCAACCCAAAGCATCTTCAAAAAGACTGATAACCCAAAGCAGGGAGTTGGGGACCCTTGCACCCCCCTTCTTTTCCCTGCTCTTGAAGTATCCTCCTCTCCATCTGCAAAGAATGCCAACATACTCCTACACACTTTCCATGCCCCGCTGAGGAAATTCACCACTGCATGCTGTAGGCATGCAGGATTGGGCTCCCCTTCTCCCCTCTGCACCTCCACAGGCCAGGCACAGCCTCCCCCAGGCCTCCACGAGCCTCCCAGTGCCCCAAGCTCACAAGGTGCTTCCCCGCGTGGGCAGGCTGATGGTGCGTGACACCTTCTCCTTGTAATAGGGGTCTCGGATGGAGAAGCCAATCCTGTCCTCTTTGATCTCCATGAGGGATGCCAAGGACTTGGTGATGTTCTTGGTGGAGACGTCCAGCGTGGGTCCCAGACACTCAGCTGACACTGCCTTCATCTGCCCCGAAAGCTTGGGCTCTCCCTAGAGCAGGGCAGAGGGCTCAGGGGCGGGCAGCACGGGGGCAGTGGGAGCAGCCACCACTGTGGGCTGGAAGAGTTTGTGCTCCCTGGCCACAAACCAGCTCCCCCACGTCCCAGTGGGATGCCCCCCACAGCCAGTGACACACAAACGTGACAGCCTGTACAGAACAATGGCTGCTTCCCTCCACCTCTGCCCTGCCCGGGGACATCCTCGGTGCCACTCAGATTTGGGAGGTACTGGCTGCTGTGGTGGGTGTTTCCCAAGTCTCTGGTGCTTCAGGACAGGACTGCTGTACCAGGAGGCCTTGGCTGTGCCCATCCAGAGAGCAGCCATACTGCCTTATGCCAAGCCTGGTTCCCCAAGGTCCAGACTGCAGAGAAGAGTCCTGAAGCATCCCTGAATATCCCTTCATCCCTCCTCCCAGTCTCTGTGACCAGGCCACACAAAAAGACCAACTAACCTTGAACTTGAAGTCATCCTGGCTTGCTGAGCCCTTCATGGTGAAAGACTGGGAGATGCTGCAAGGAGAAAGGAGCAAAGATGGATCTTCAGTGCCAAACTCTCTTCAGAAAGCTGGTACCACTGGTCCACCAGACTCCTTGAGTCACCCTCTGCTCCCCAGCACCCCTTCTCCATGGAATGACCAAGCCTTCACTCCCTGCTCATGTCCAAGAGACATCCTGCTCCCCCCACCAAGGGCTGGGCACCACAGAAAAGCTCAGGTGGGGCTTTGTCCATCCATGCCCCTCTATGAGATCCCATGAGTGACAATCAGGCATTGTGCCCCAGCCACCACCACCTCAGGCAGCGCCAGGCTGGGTGCTCACCTCCCATCTGAGGCCAGGCTGAACTCTGAAACTTCCTCGTCCGTGCTGGTGTATCCGTTCTCTGTGAGAGGGACACAGTGCATCAGCAGAGGGGACCCCACTGTCACCAGCCCCATCCAAACCCTGCAGCAGAGGGGGAGGCCCAGGAAGGTGTGGGGGGTGACCTTGTCCCCGTTATCCATGGCCAGGGCACACGCTCCCACCCAACACGGCCCCTGGGGCGGGGTCCCAGCCACAGCACCCACCCCACAGGCAGCACACCTGGCCCGAAGATGCACCTGCCTCAGGCCCCACCTTGCTGGACGTTGTGGATCAGTGCCTGCAGCTCAGGGTGGGACTCAGCCTTCTCCCTCAGGGCGTCCAGCAGGGCGTGGTTCTGCGAGGAGTTGGCCACGTCTGTCTGCCGCAGGCGCCCCTCCAGCAGCCGGATCTGGGCCTCCTTCTGGGCCACCTGCAGCCCCTGGGGAAGGAAGGCTGGCACTCAGGCAGGTGCCACAGGTCCCTGCCACCAGGTCCCCCACCCTGGCACCCAGAAAGAAGCCCTGTCACACATCCACAGCCCAGCCCAGCCCCACACCTTGTCGATGGAGGCTTTCAGGAAGTTGTCCAGCAGCAGCCGGGCCTCGGCCAGGGAGCAGGAGCTGATCACCACCGAGGTGTCCGTGGAGTCCAGCTCCTCCTGAAACGTGCAGAGACAAGTGCTGGATGCAGCAGGGTAGCTCTGCTGCTGGATGTGGGACGGGTGGAAGGGCCACCATGGCAAGCACAGCATTCCCATAGCCCTGCAAGCACTGCCCAGTCCCTGCAAGCACTGCCCAGTCCAATCCTCACCCTCCCCAGTCTGCCCAGTGGCTACTGGGGAGATCCGGCCACGGGACTGTCCAGCATGAAGGGCTCATGCACTGCCACAGAAATTCTGGTTCCAACACAAAACTAGACACTGAACAGGCACCAGGCTCACCCAAATCCACAACACAAAGCCTAGTGTGAATTAACAGCAGCCCTTCTTCCCTGCTAATCAAGGTGACAGTTGGGGACAAGCCAGGGACAGCACACAGCCTCCATTTCAGGCTGCAGGCACTGAGGGGAGTCGGGAGCTGCCCAGTATCACAACTGGACACGAAACCTGAATGGTTTCTGCTGGGAAACAGAAACTCCTGGGATGTTTCCAGTGCAAGAAGCAAACATGGGGACAGGTGACCACCAGCCCCATGGGCAAATGGGGGCCACAGCTTCCCTACAATTCCAGGGCCACCAGCAGCCTGTCCATGGACATGCAAGGACCTGCCAGAACTCCTCTCTGTAATTAATCACCTAATGAGAAGTGACTGTCTGGGTGAAGCCCTGCCGAGAGTGACAGCTCAGAGGACTCTGGGTCCTCTGACCAGAGCCCAGCCCCAGCTGGCTGTGCCCAAGGATGCTCTTTCCATAGAACTCTCACTTTCTCCCTGCCAGCCAGACCCAGTCCTACTGCCCACCTTGGTCTCCTCAATCTGCATGATGGTGGCCTGGCAGTCTGAAATGCTGTCGTTGATGTAGTCAATGTTGGCCCCCAGCACCTCAATCTCCTCGTTCAGCTCTTGCAGACCCTTCTGCTCCTTGGGGCTCTCTGCCTGCAGCTTTGCCCGCTTGCCCAGCAACGCCTCCTGCAGCAGTGACAGCTCCTCACGTTTCTGGGGGAAGAGGGAAGGGGGATTAGCAGTGCCCACGTGGCCATCTCCCTGTCCTGCACCCGCCACCCAGCCCTCTCTGTCCCCAGTGCCACAGCCACCTTGATGAGCCTCTCCATGTCTGCCTCTAGGTTGACAATGGTCATTCTCTGCATGACAATGTCAAAGATGCGCCGCTCCAGTGACTGCCACTTGAGGCGGGCAGCTTTGCTGAAGGTCTGGCTCGTCCCCTTCTTGGGGAACTTCTTCCTACAGCCAAAGGGAAGAAGAGGCATATGGGCAGATGGCCACACCGTGCTGGAGAGCTAGGCTTGCCCCCCAGGAAGACATCTGGGATCTGGTTGGCCGGAAACAGAGGATGCATCTGTATTGTTTCTGCATTGCCCAACTCTTCCATTTCCTCCTAGCAAAGTCGGACAAGAGATGAGTCCAGTAGTGTTTGTGCATTTAATCCTCATGGAAGGCCAGCTTTGAGCTCAAGTGCAGGTGACAGTCACACTCTGCCAGCACAGCTTATCACAGGGTCACCGATTTAATACGAGTCAAGTGGACACTAAGAAGCCACCCTTCAACCTCTGCCACCAGCCAAAAGCCAGGCAGGGGGGTCCCGGGGATGTCCCACCCCCTACCACCCAGCCCCTGAGCTGACCTGGCAGGCCGAGCCCCATTAATGGGGGACGAGGGGTCTCCCAGGAAGTTGTTGATTTTCCTGTTCCACTGGCGCACGATGCTGGAGACGGAGCGAGCGCCGGACTCGGGCTCGGAGGACGTGGTGCTGGCCGAGACCTCGGCGCCCGAGTCCAGCATGGCCGGCTTCTGCCCCGCCCTGCCGGCCACCCGGTCTGACATGGGCTTGGCCAGGCGGCGCAGCGCCGACACCTGCCCCGAGGAAGGACACAGACAGGGGGTCAGCTGGGCAGCCCCACCCAGCCCAAACCCATTGGCATCACCCCCAGGTCCCCACGGGTGTGAGAGTGGCAGCTCTGTAGACCAAAGCCCTGGGACGTTTGTGCCTCATGGGATTCCCTCTCCTCCCTCACAGCCCACCCCTGCTGATGCCTTAAGTTTGAGCTTTCATGTATTCCAGACTCTGTGCTGCCCAGGGGTGGAGTTCTGAGCCTCACATTAAGTGTTAGAAAGCTCCCTCCACAGAGTTGGTAGACAAAACAAATCCTTTTCCTGCTGAAGACCAAGGACAACTTTCAGGCCCAAAAGCAAAAACAGTGGACTGAAGGGAGAAACAAGAAGGATAAGACCTCATAACCTGAAGCTGTAACTGGACAGTTAAACCCCAACGTGCAAATGGACCAAAACTTATAAAAGTGTGAGGCCTTGTGACAGCCATCCACTTTGTGACCATTCTAAGTCTACCTTGGGTGTAGCCCGGTCAAGCTCTTGTCCTGCCCAAGGTGTATCCTAGAGGCCTTTCTAGCCTTTTTCTCTAGCTCTATGCAGTCTCTGTTTCAGGTCAGCCTTCCTAAGGCATCAGTTTCTGGCGACTCTGGTTCTGCTGCTTGGGATGGGGAACTCTGCTGCTGCCTACAACCATTTCCCACCCAGTTCCTGCTCTCCCTTCCTTTTTGGGAACCCCAGTCCCAAAGCCAGCCCTATCTGAAGGATGGGATTTCTCTGAGCCAAGCACTGGGGCCCAGACCTCCATGGGAGCTGGGGACTATGAGAAGGAAACCCCCTTTCCTCACCTCCTGTGTCTTCCTCCGCAGCACTATTTCCTGCTGTCGCTTCTGAGACTCCAGAGCCCTGATCTGGAACTGCATGAGTGAGAAAGAAAAAGACACCCCTGAGGTGCAGCCCACACAGCCCAGTGGTGGTCACAGCCCTCTGGCACAGTCTCACTCCTGATTCTAACAACGAACAGGCTCCCAGCCTTGAGCTGGCTCTGGTTACACGTTCCCCCCTCCCACAGCACCCCCACAACTACAACAGGAGCTGTGGGAAGCCTTTGGGAGCCGTTCACCCAGCTGTGCTCTGCTAGGACTGTGCGGGCTCCAGCCAGGCTTCACTCAGCTTCACTGACTCGAGGTATCTGCGAGCACCTGGAGTGCCAGAGCAGGACAAACACCACCTCCCCTGCACGGGGCCACTGGCAGCACGTGGCCAGCCAGGCTCTCACCTCCTGCCGGCGCTGCTCCTTCTTGAGCTGCGCGATCTCCCGGTTCCTCTTGGTCTCCGCCAGCCGCCGCCGCTGCTGCTCCTCCCGCATCTGCTTCATCAGCGCCACCTGCAACGAGGGCCCGAGTGTGGGCACCCACCCACCCAGCAGGCAGCTGCTCTGCACTCGCCACCACAGCGGAAAACATTGCTCCAGGCTTGTCCAGGTGATTCCTCCCCGCCCTGGCACACCCCGGTACCTTTGCCTTCTTCATCTCGGCCACTTCAGCCTGCAGCTTCCGCAGCTCCCGCTCGTAGCGGGACTGGTTCTTGAGCAGGCGGGCGTGCTCCTTCTGGGCTGCCTGCAGCTTCTGCAGGTCCCGGTTCATCTCCTTCAGCCTCTTCTCGTAGTCTGCTTTGATCTTGTTGGCTTTCTCCTCTGTGTAGCACTCCATGGTGCCTGGTGGGTGGGGAGAGGGCTCGCAACTGCTGTGCACCTCTGGATCCTCCTGTACCCACGTACCCTCCCTGGAGGCACCAAGCACTGTGTCCCTCCCTGTCCCATCAGAGCCCCCCCTCATCCCATTGTGAACTGGATTCTGTCTGGGAATACCTGCTGGAAGAGCTCAGCACAGAGATGCAGTGGCTGGCCTGAGCAGAGCTGCAGACTCAGACCCACAGCCACACAGATGGGTGACCCTGCCCTATTTAAGCCTGGAGATCAGCCACACCACTGGGTCTTTTTCCCCCTCAGCCTTCAGTTTCCCCAGGAGTCCCCACAGCTCATCAAGTGGTGCTCAAGGCTGGAAGAGGCTTTGCCTTGCCATCCTTCTCCAGCACCAGCAGGTTCAGAGCTGTGCAGCTGACTGATGCTGCTCCCATGGCAAGACAAGCAGAGCCTTGGGGGTGCCAGGGATTCAGGTAGAAGCAGGGGGATGACAAAGCTCTACCACAGCAAGGGGTGGATGCTTTGATTTAGAGTTAGCTGGGATTGAGCTGCAACTTGGGTCAGAATGGGATCCCATGGGTGAGGCAGTTCTCACTGAGGTTTTGCAGGACCCGGTCCCGCTCCAGCTGCGTGTCCCGAATCTTGTTCTGCAGTAGGATCAGCTTCTCCTCATACTGGTGCTTGAGGGTCTGCAAACGCCGCTGGCTGTTCTCCAGCTCATCAATCAGCTTCTGCTTGATCTCAATCTCACAGGTCAGATCCGCCAGGTCAGCCTGGAAATTCACGGCTGGAGGCAGAGGAGAAAGTCAGGCTGGGAGGCGTGGGAAGCATCACTTCCATGGCCCCACTGAGTCACAGCACATGGAGAGGGCAGAGGAGCTGATGGGAACCCACACTGCTGGGAAGCAGCAGCACCCCAAAAAGCACTGCAGCAACCCTGGGGCACTTCCAAGTCCCGCAGAGCGGACATGGTTAGGGTGTTCTGATGAATTCTGCCTCCCCAAGAGCAGAGCTCATTGCCAGCAAGTGCCCCTCCATGCTCATGGCTGCACACAGAACTCCACTTTACCCTTCTCCTCTGCATCCGAGTCCGAGTCCACCAGGCTCTCTTCACTGCCTGAGTCCTCATCTTCATCCTCGCGCCCATCCTCTTCCTCACAGCCACTCTCATCCTGTTCTTCCTCCTCCTAAGAGATGAGTGCCTAATCTCAGCCAGCAGGATGGTCTGTCCTTCTACCCACAGCTTCACCCTCCTCCAAACCTGAGCTCACCCTACAGCAATGGGCCACAGCCCCCCAAGTGGGACTCAGCCTCCCACACAGGATGCCCAGGGGCTGCAGCACCATTTCTGGACCCCCAGCACATACTGTTGAGAGGAACAGCAATTTGACCCCTCCATTCTTGCATTCATCCCTTCCCAGCTGAGCAGTCTGACCCCTCTTCATCTATGCTGATTGAAATCAAGCCCCCAAAAATGTGGACTCCTCTTTCTGCTGAGGCTGACTGGGGACTATCCAGCTTCCCCCCAGCTCCAGCACGGAGTCCTCAGCAAAACCAAAAACCACCCTTCCAGCCTGCTTCAGAGCCAGGCTGAGCTTGGTCCCTGTCCCATGAGTGGCAATTACAGTGCTCCACACCCAGACACCCCTGCAACGTGAGCACAATGTCCACTCACCTCTTCCACCTCGTTCTCATCCGTCTCCTCCCCATTGTCCTGCTGCATTTTCTGCCGCTTCTTAAACGCCTCCTTCTCCGGGCTGGGGGAACAGAGCAGGGATGGTGAGTCCCAGCACGAGAGAGGCCAGGAGCAGGTTCTGCTGAGCCCACCCTCCCTCCTGCTTTTGGACTCTTTGGGGAAAACACCCTCTGGAATTACGTGATGGGGAAAAAGCAGACCAAGGGCAGGGCAGGGCTGGGAGGGGCGTGCGGGCTCTGGCTGCAGCCGAGACGGGGGAGGCAGGACACCGACGCAGCCTCCCCCTTCCCAACAGCAGCTCCCTTCACCTCTTCCTCTGCTGCCGCCGCTCCTTCTTTTTCAGGCGCTCCAGGTCCTGCTTGGCCCTCCGGAGGACGTCGGAGGCCTCCGTGTCCAGCGGTGCCGCGGGGCTGCAGAGCCCGGCCAGCCCCGCGCCCGGCGAGGAGCCCAGCGCGAACGGGGCCCGGGCGGAGGCGCGCGACAGGCTGCGGCGCAGGGACTCGTTCATGGACTCGCTCTCCAGGAGCTTGGTCCTAGGGAGAGGAAACAGGGCACAGTCTGTCCCACCAGCCCCACACGGGGGTTTAGAATCACAGAATGGTTTGGGCTGGAAGGGAACTTAAAGCTCATCTCGTTCCACATTCCTGCCACGGGCAGGGACACCCTCCACCACACCAGGTTGCTCCAAGCTCCATATGCTTGCAGATATGGGATAACCACAGATGGTTTGGGCAAACTGTGCCACTGCCTCACCACCTTCACAGGGAAGAATTTCTTCCTAACTTCTAATCAAAATATCTCCACTTTTAAAGCTATTTTCCCTTGTTCTATCACTATCTGTCCACATAAAAAAAAAATAAAATCCAGCACTCTCCCTCTTTCTTATAATCCTCCTTTAGGCAGTGGAAGGGGCTCTAAGGTCTCCCCAGAGTCTTCTACAGTCTGAACACGATGTGCTCGCATGGTGTAAGCCAGGGACAGAGTCACTGCTAAGCTATTCTGACTAATGGTGGGTCAGAAAACCACAATGCTGACAGACAGGGTACCAGGATCAAGCAAGAGACTGGGATGGACCCACCTTTGGGAGGCAGCAGTCCCTGGAAGACCCCAGGCACTTCAAACAGGACCTCCCCCTCCATCAATGCCACACCAAGGACAACAGTAGCCAAAGCACTGCCTGGCACCAAGGCTGGGTCTCCTTCAACCCTGTGTGGCAGCAGTGCCACCAGCTGCTGTTCCACAAGGCTTACAGTTCACCCCAGCAATGCTGGAGGCACTGAGCTGTGTGAGCCACCCCGAGCCTGGCCCTAGGACCCCAGTGCTTCCCCTGCTGTGTGCCCACTCACCTCAGCTCCTCAATCTCCCGGATGTAGTTCTGGATGAGGGTGCCGATGGCTTCGTTACCATCACCTGCAGGGCAGAGGCACAGGTGGACAGAGGCAGACACTGGCTCCATCACAGCCCCCGGCCCAGCTGCTGCCTGGGCTGCCCCACCACGCCACCCACCAGCCCAGCCTCACCTGCTTTGGCCAGCATCAGGTTGGCCTCCTGGCTCATGAGGTAGGTGACCCTGCTGTTGATGGCATCGATGGCCTCCTGCATGGCCTTCACCCTCATGCGCAGGGCGCTGTTCTCCTTCTGCAGCATGGCGTTCTCACGGAACAGGTCACTGTAGCCCTCCGCGCCGTCCTCCCCGATCACACGCTTGCCCTGTGGCACAGGAGGGAAACCCCTGAGTGCAGGGCAAGCTGGGACATGGAGAGACTGCTGCAGCCCCGGGGGCAGCCCCAGACATGAGAGCAGGGACAAACCTAGGGACCAGGAAAGTCTGAGCTGAATGTGCAGAGAGATGCTTCAGGGATTCTCCCTGCCTTACTACCTCCAAAACCTGGCCAAGGTCCTGCAGGACAAGCAGGAGCTGAGACCCTGTTTCTTAAGCCTCCTGACTCCTCCTAGCAGTTACCCCTATCTATAGGGGCAGGGGATGGGAGGCAGGAGGGTCTGCCCCACTAAACCTGCCCCAATTCAAACACAATGAGGGGGCTTTCTGCATCTGTCTCTGCCTCCTCACCAGGGTCACTCCAGCAGCTGGGTTTGCCTTTGGTAAAGTTCATTTTCCTCACAGCAGCTTTGTGTGGCATTGTATTTGGGACCTGTGCTGAAAACAGCACTGATCCCACAGGGATGATTTAGCCCCTGCTGAGTCAGGAGCTGTTCTGCCCCTCACTCTGACCCACCAGCGTTGGGCCAGGGGTGCACAAGGAGCTGGGGGGGGGACACATCCAGGACAGCTGTCTCCCACTCACCACAGGGATAGCCCAAACCACATGATGTCATGCTCAGCATATAAAGCTGGGGGAAGGAAGAAGAACCGGGGGATGCCTGGAGTGTTGTCCCAAGTGACTGTTACACTTGACAGAGCCCTGCTGGGCTGGGGATGGCTGAACGCCTCCCTGTGATGGCACACGGGGAGCAAGCTCCTTGGTTTGCTTTACTTCTTAAACTATCTAAACCAAGGAGTTTTCTCACTGTCACTCTTCCAGTTCTCTCCCCCCATCCCACTGGGGGGCAGTGAACAACTGGCTGCGTGTGTTTCCCTGGCTGGCCAGGGTCAGAGCAGGACACAGTGGGACACTCACTGCCTTGTACTCCATCAGCTCCATCTGCAGGCGGGCGATCTCCGCCCGCAGGGCGCTGATCTGCTGGCTCGTCTTGTCCTGGTTCACCACCACCTTGTTCTTGATGTTGCGAGCCCGGTTGGCGTACTTGAGCGTGTTCAGGGTCTCCATGAAATCCCGGTCAGAGGGGCTCACACAGGCAATCATGATGGTTTGGCTTGGGGATGCAAGGGCAGGGGTGAAAGACAGTCCCTGCACAGTTCAGCAACCCGGCAGGTGGAAACCCAGGACTCAGCACAGACCACGTGCCCCCGGACACCCATCCTGGACAGAAGCCCATCCTGGGCCCTTCTGGGTTTTAAAACAAGGTGTGAACTGGGTTCATCCCTCCCAGAGCACCCACAAGACCCCTCAGGCACATCACACAGCATCGAGCAAAGGCAGCCCTTCCTCAATGCCTCCCTCCTGGGAGAAGAGGCAGGGAATTCAATCCCACACTGGGAACCATCACTTGCCACGTCCCAGACCTGTGCAGACTCAGGAAGGTTTTGCACCAGCTGATTCCCCCAAAGCTGCTAACTGCACCTGAGGCTGACGAGGAGCCACAGTCTTTACAACTGCAAAGTCATGCTGTGCCTGGAAGAAGGCATCTCTTCCTCACCAGGCAGCCACTGGAGTCCTGAGATAGCTCCTACAAAGCCCCAGAGCCCCCTCAGCCCCATCTGCAGGGGGTCAGCCCTGGCAGCCCTCACCCCAAGCTCAGCCCCACCTGGGACCCCCTTACCTGTTGCCCCCGAGGGAATCCTGCAGCAGGCGGGTGAGCTTGGAGTCACGGTAGGGCACGTGCACGACCTTCTTGCTCTGGTCTCCCAGGGCACTGATGACATTCCCCAAGGCCAGCTACCAACACAAAGGGAAGCCCCCCCAGATTCAGCTTTGGCTGAGGATACAGCTGCCACGTAGCCAGCACGTCAGGCTTGGGGCATGCACTGTAGCCCAGCTTTGGGCTGCACAAGAGGCAGGCATTGGGTTTCCCTTAGCCTGGGCTGTGCCTCTCTCCCCCATGCTACATTGAGAAGTATCAAGCTCCAGAGTGGATTTTTTAGCTCTGATTAGCAGATCTCACCCTTTAGGGACCTGCACCCCTCCCCACAGCACAGGTCTCCTTTGGCAGCAGAGTTGTGCTCTCATCACCAGCACTGTGCGTGTTCTTGCCATCAGGCACGGGCAGCACAAACCCCAGCCAAGACAGCAGAACCCCAACAGCTCAGGGTAGCTCCAAGGAAGACCCAGAAGTGTCACAGGCCTCCCCTGGCAGTCTTTGCCTTGCCACTCCCCCTGCCCAGCAGCCAGCCCACTGCTGTACCAGCCCACAGTTGATGGAGATCCCTTCCTTCGCTCTCTCGCCAGTGGCACCCGTCCGCTTCAGCCGCTCCGAGCCAGCCAGGTCCACAAAGTGAAACTTGGCTGTCAAGGTCTCATACTCAGCAGCAGGTTGGGATCCATCCAGAAGGCTGCTCACCTCCTCATTCACCTGCAGCCAGGGACACAGGAGGGGTCACCACTCCAGGCTGGAGCAGGCAGAGGCTCCCTTGCCTTCACTCAGATGTCAGCAAGAGTCTGAGCATTCACCCTCCATGTCCAGCCCCTCAGAGATGGGGACAGGATCCCAAGAGCAGCTTGCTCTGAGCCATCCTGCCATGGATCAGGTCACCCTCAGTTCCCATTAAATCCTAATGCTGGCTATGACTGGAAAGAAGACAGAAAAATCCCTGCTTCTCTTTGCCAGACTTCAAACCCCCTCCCCTTCCCAAGAGAACTTCATGCACCACCTGGGTATGGAACCCAGGAAGAGCCTGGCCACGAGGCAGGAGCACATCTCACCAGCTCTGGGCGGGCACACACTCGTGTCTGGCACAGGTGAATGGTGAAGATGGCATGGGACCGGGAGCTCTGCACGTTCATCTGGGTGCTGGCGGTGGTGCGGGAAAGAGCTCCTTGTTTTAGGCACTGGATCAGCTGCAACGACACCAGGCAGGCAAGAAAACCTTAAAGCACCCTTCTAGGGAGTCAGGACAGGCCCTGTGCAGCTCAGTGGACACACTGACCTTTTCCAGAACACCCCCAGGACTGCACTCCCATCCTGGGCGAGATCTCCCCCCTCCAAGCTGCCCCATGTCCCCATCCCTGGCCAGTGGCACCCAGCTGCCACCCCTGCTCTGTGTGTGCCCCATCCTGCACCCACCTCATCCTGGGAGCTGATGAGGCGGGATGTGACCCCCGTGGTGTAGATGCTCCCACTGGCATCCTCGTGGATTTTGATGTTGGATTTGCGGTGGCGCGAGTCGGGGTCGCGGGTGCTGTCGAACAGGTCCAGGATCTCCTCGTTGTAGAGCTGTGGGGCAGCAGTGGGCACAGTGGGGTGAGCAGAGGAAGCACGAGGCTGCCCAAGCCTGGCACTGCAGGGTTGGCAGGAGCTGCCCTCTGGCACCCTGCTGCCACTCCCCCATAGCTGTGTGTGCTCACAGGTGTCTGCAAGGCTGAGCAGGGGAGCTGGGGTGCGTGCATGTGCAGCAGAGGAGGCACAGGCATGTGCCTGCAGAGAGATGATGCACAGAATCAGGGAATCCTCTAAGATAATCAAGTCCAGCCATTTACCCCAGCACTGCCATGTTCACCACTAAACCATGTCCCCAAATGCACACCCACACACCCTCTGGCCACTTCCAGGGATGGTGACTCCCCTGCTGCCCTGGGCAGCCTGCACCAGATGCCAGACCACAGCTTCAGGGAAGGAATTTTTCCTAATGTCCAATCTAAACCTCAACTGGCATAACCTGAGGCTGTTTCCTCTTGTCCTGTTCTTGACCCTGGGAGCAGAGCTTGACCACCATGTGGCCCCACCCTCCTGTCAGGAAGTTGTAGAAAGAAAGGAGGGCCCCCTGAGCCTCCTCTTCTCCAGACTGAGTCCCCCAGCTCCCTCAGCCACTCCTCATCAGACTGGGTGCTCCAGAACTTGCCATGCAAAGCTCTGAGCTGCAGTCTGGGTTGATTTCTGCTGCCCAAACCTGTCCAGTTCCTGGCAAACACAAGCAGCTCCACTGAGCAGATGTCCAGGAGCTACACACCCCCCTGACCTTCCTGGCTCACCTGGCCACATGAACCAGTGAAAACCCACCCTCAACACAGCTCAAGGTCATCTCTGTCAGGTGGAAAGGGGATAAGGGGGACCAGAGAGTGCTGAACAAGCAGGAAAACCCTGCTGCCCCAGAGCTGACTCCATCCATATCTTAACTCTGCAGCGTTCCCTCTCAGCCTGGGGTGGAGGGACAGCCCTGCCCATCTGTCCCCCCGCTACCACCATTCAGTGTCACCTCTTGCACCCACATCCCAGTGCAGAGTGCTGGGTCACCCAAGGATTGCAGGTTCCTGGCCAGCAGAAGGGATCAGGCTAATCCATCCCTGGCTGCCCCTGGTGCCACCAGGCTCCTCCAAGGTTTAAACCTGCTCCCAGAGCCTGCTCCCAGGAGCAAAGTCACAAGACAGGGATCAGCCAGAACAAGTCCTGTGCCCCTGCCAGGACAGCAGGGTTGGTGACCAGTGCCTGATGTGACCATATGCTGCTTTAGCCAGGCAGGAAATTGTCCCCATTTCCACCCCAGCACAAAGGATCCCTAAAGAGAAGCTCCACAAACTGAGCACAACTGGGCAGGCAACCAGGAGCTTGGACAGGCCAAGTGATGGGAATGGGAGGACACAACAGCACCACAGGAGCTAACAGGGACTCTGCAGATGGAGACATAAGTGGGAAGGATTTCTCCAGCAAGGGGGTGACTTTGGGCCCTCTCCAAGCCATCAGCATCTGAAGACACCCAGATGTGATGGCCAACAAAACCACCCGAGGCAAGATCACGGCACAGGGCCCCTCCCTGCCCATCTCCTCTGGGTGCATCCCTGGCCACAACCTCAACCAGGTGAAGCTTGCCTGGGAGCTCAGCTTTGCTCAACACCACCCTGTGCTTTCTCACTGGGCCTTAAAACAGTTCTCACTTGCACCTCTTTGCTGTTTCAGCCCAGGAGCAACCCCCAGGAAAAACGCTGCCAACACACGAGGTCCATGGGCTTGGGTAGGAAAATTTCTCCAGGGAATGAAGCAGTTGATAGAAGAGGCTTTTGAATAGAAGAAGCCAGGACAGAGACAGGAGAGGATGCACTCTCAAGGTCAGAGATGCAACAAAGGACATGGAGAATAGCACAGTCCTTCCTCAGCTCCCCCCCAAAGAGTGGCACTTTCTTCTCCTGCTTCACTGGGAACTCTGGTCCAAGGCAGCAGGCTATCCCTGACCTCAAACAGGGGTAGGACAGCCCAGAGCCGGGACACCAGGGGCTGGATCCCCAGGGGGCCAAGCCATAAGACCCTTCCCCACGGTGGGAGTTCTCTCCACCCAGTCTGTAGCCATCATGAGGTCAACAACACGTAGGTGCTCCGAGTCCCCTCTGCACCAGCACACATCCCCAGTGCCACGCTTGTCACAGGGCCCAGCTCTGTCAGGAGCCAGTCAGGACACAGAGATCTCGAGGAGCCCAAGGCAGGGGAGGGGAACAAGGACAGGGCAGGGCCATGGTGTCCCCCAGAGCTGCCAGCACCCACCTCCAGGAACTGGGCGCTGACTTTGAACTCGGGCGCTGCCACCCCCTGGCTCTGGGCCGCCCGCTTGCGCTCCTCGATGCCGCTGAAGAGGTGGGTGATGGCCCGTGGGATGATGCCCTGCTCCTCCTCTGAGATGCTCATGTCGAAGCCAGTGCCCATGGTGTAGGTCTTCCCTGCTCCAGTCTGTGCAGAGACAGGCGTGGGGAGCTGGCTGGGCTCTCCCAGGCTCAGCTCTGCCCAGTGCACCCCACATTTTCCCCCTGCTGCTTTACAATCCCCAAACATCCTTGCTGAGCCACTGTGACCCCCAGCAACACATCAGCTCCCACACTCCCAGCTCTGCCACCCCCTCTTCCCAGCCAAGGCCACCCCTGCCCCCAGCTCTCACCCAACCAGGGACAACTCTGTTCTCTCCATACTCAGGACCTCACACACCCTCCACCTGCCTTAACCTCTGCAGGAGCCCTCCCAGTGTCCCCAGTGCTGCTGGAGGCAGAGCCTGTACCTGCCCATAGGCCAGCACGGTGGCATTGTAGCCCTCGAAGCAGCCCTCGATGAGCTTCCCCATGCACGTCGTGTAGATCCGCTCCTGCCACGTGTCCAGGTCAAAGACAAAGTCATAGGTGAAGGCCTTGTCCTTCCCCAGCAGCACCTGGGGCTCGCCAGGTGTCACCGAGGTACAGATGTGACATCCCTCTATCTTCTCCTTGGGCAGCTGTGGACGGATCCTGTGGGAAGAGAAGCAGGCTGAGGGCAGCCCAGTCTTGGGGGACACCAGTCTGGTCCTGAGGATGTGAGCACAGCCCATCCTGTGATCCATGTCCTAGAGTGTGTCTAGTCCAGCACAGCCAGAGGGAAAAGACTGCTCCCCACTGCTCCCCACTGGTGCAGCCTCACCTTGAGTTGACCAGTGACACGACCCAGTAGTGTAAGATGGACATAAAAGTATTAGGGAGTGTCTAAAGCAGGGACATAAGAATCGTGAAGGGCCTTGGGGAACCATATGAGAAGTGACCTCAAGGTCACTCAGCTTGCTTGGACTGGAAAAAAGCAGCCTGAGGTCAGACCTTACTGAGGTCTGCAGCTTCCCCACAAGCAGCAGCTCTGATCTCTGCTCTCTGTGACCAGTGACACGACCCAGTGTAACAGCTGGAAGCTGTGCCAGGGGAGGATTAGGCTGGGTATTAGAAAAAGGTTCTTCCCCCCAGAGGGTGCTGGGCACTGCCCGGGCTCCCCAGGGAATGGTCCCGGCCCCAAGGCTGCCAGGAGTGTTTTTGGACATTGCTCTCAGGCACAGAACAGGATTGCTGGGGTGTCCTGCACAGGACCAGGAGTTGGAGTCAGTGAACCTTGTGGGTCCTTTCCAGCTCAGGACATTCTACAACCCCTGCTGGAAACGTAGCTCAGGCAGGCTGGGGATGGGCAGCACCTCTGCCTGTAGCACAGAGCACACAGGGCAGGGGATGCTTCAGCTCCTGCAGCCAGCCATAACCCTGACCTGTTTGTAGCTGAGAACAGAGGCTGACACGTCCCAGAAATACCACCAGACACCTCCATGAATAAGGTGACAGGCAGGGCTGGGCACAGAGCTGGTGCCAACACACAGCCTGCCCCTAGAACTGCTCCCAGACCACCACCCCAGGCCAGGCAGCCCTCACAGCTGGCTCACTCACCCCGATGCCCCTGGCAGGGCTGGGCACACACAGGGGCCGTGGCACCCAAGCAGCCCCAGCAGGGTCTGGGGCAGAGTCAGGCAGCCAGGCCACAGCACAGCCCCGCTCAGTCCCGACACAGACACATCAAACCACAGCTACAAAGGCTGGAAATGCAAAACGCAAAACCACGACAAGACAGTCCCCACCGCTGGAACCAAAGCACCACCCAGCCCCAAAGCTGTCCCCAGCCTTGGACTCGGCCACGGGACCGGGACAGGCGAGACTGTGCTGGCTCCTGGCTTGGGCAGAGTGTGACCCACCCATCACATCCCACCCACTGCGCTCGGTCCCTGCCTGAGAAATGTGGGAGCAGAGAGGCTGGACCTGCTCAGACACTGCTCCTCTGCAGGGCTGCACGGCTCGGGCTCGGGCTGTGGTGGATGCACCGGCTGCAGGAAGCCGGGGGCTCCCAGGGGACTCGTGGAGAAAGGAGTTCGGAGCCAAGCGCCATGCAAATAGCTCTCATTAGTGCTAATGACTGCACAGCTCCCGTCCCCGGGTGCTCCATAAACACAGCTATTAATTCCTTCAAACCACATCCCTGGCAAGCCACGAGACCTGAGCAGCCGCTGTGTGAATCGGGACTCAGAATCAGGGAATCTCCTGAGCTGGAAGGGACCCACCAGGATCATCCAGTGCAGCTCCTGGCCCTGCACAGACACCCCAACAACCCCACCCCGTGCATCCCTGGAGCGGTGTCCAAACGCCCCTGGAGCTCTGGCAGCCTCGGGGCCGTGCCCATTCCCTGGGGAGCCTGGGCAGTGCCCAGCACCCTCTGGGGGATGCAGCTTTCCCTGATATCCAGTAACCCTCCCCTGGCACAGCTTCATGCATGAGTCTGCTCCTCACCCACCCAGGCAGGAGCAAAGCCCAGCAGGGCCAAGCCCTGGGCTGTGCTGGGGGGCACAGGGTGTCCCTGGCAGGGCAGGCAGTGCACAAGCACCCCTGCCCCCCTCACCCCATGCAGCAGACGCATGGGAACCGCTCTGTGCCTCCCTGGATATATTTAACTCGGCAGCCACAATAAAAAGCAGCTTCTGATGTGCTCAGTCCCAGACTCATTTGTGTCGCCTTCCCAGGGTTCCACCCTCCTCCAGAAAAATTATCCCTGACTTTAATTACTTTTGGAGCAAGATGATGTGCTTCCCCCGTCCCCACCCTAGACATGAACAGTGACTGCAGCCGCAGGGAATGGGCAGAGGAACCAACAGGAGCCACAATACGTTTGGGATTTTTTTTTTTTTTTCCCCCTCTCAGGAAAAACCAGAGCAGGTTTTCAGCAAAATGTTTCTCTGTCTCTGCACTCTCCCCAGGGGGTTAAATACCTTCAAGGGGGGGGTTGCAACAGCATGAGCAGCGGCGCCAGAGGGGTGTGCACACATGAATTTTCCACAGGACATTTAGGAACCCACCTTGAGCCTGGCCATGCTGGGATGTTCCAGTGTCCATACACCAACATCTGCCCCACTCCCCAAACCAAGCCCAGCAAGCTCCAAGCACCCAAGAGACCCATCCCTCACCCTGGCCCTCCCAGCCAGGGGACCTGTGGGGTTGGGGAGGACCCAGGTGCCAGTCCCCAGTGTGCTCCCCCATGCCATCCTGTCCCATCTCCCCAGGGCAAGAGAGACACAGGAGATGCAGGAATCCCCCACGAAGGTCCTGCCCTTCAGGCAGTTGGCCAGGCATCACCCAGGGATGTCCCTGGGAGCTGCTGCCAGCTGGTGAACAAACACTACAGACCCCACTGTGAGAGTGAGATGAGTGGAGCAAGAGGGCAAGGAGGGGCACCAGCTGCCAAAACTCACATGGGAAAGCACAGAGACATCACAAAATATCATGGGGGTCTTATGTAGCCACCAGGAGACATCTCAGAGGGTTTCTCAGAGGGTCAGTGCAGCTGCTCCTCCTGCTCCCCAGTCCAACTGCCCCAGCTCTCCTGCACCAGTGTTGCACCCCTGCCCTCTCAGGAATCCCACTAGGCTGGGAACTGGGCAATGTGAGACCCCACATGGGTTAGGCAGGTGTTCACATGTAGTTCCAAATCATGCCCAGGTGTCATGACACCTCCTCCAAACACAGAGTCATGGAATTGTTTAGGTTGAAAACATCCTCTAAGATCACCAAGTCCAACCATTCCCCCAGCCCTGCCATGTTCACCACTAAACCACATCCCCAAGTGCCACACCCACACATATTCTGAACACTCTCAGGGATCTACCACTGCCCTGGGCAGCCTCTGCCTGACCACCAAGGAGGAAATTTTTCCTAATATCCGACCTAAACCTCCCCAGGACAACTTGAGGCCATTTCCTCTTGTCCTGTCACTTTACCTGCGAGCAGAGCTCAACCCCCACCTGGCTCCCTGCTCCTGTCAGGGAGTTGTGCAGAGTCACAAGGTCCCCCCTGAGCCTCCTTTTCTCCAGGCTGAGCCCCTTTCCCAGCTCCCTCAGCTGCTTCTGGTGCTCCAGACCCTTCCCCAGCTCCATTCCCTTCTCTGGACACATTCCACAATGTCTTTCTTGTGAGGGTTCCTCAGTACTGAAGGCACCTCAGCAGAGCCCAGCTCAGAGAGATGGCACAAGCCAAGTGTCATTGGCATTCTGGGCCACTTGGGCACAGCTGGACTCATGGTCAGCCACCACTGACCAACAACCTCCAGGGGTGTCTGTCCTGCCAGCAGCTTTCCATGCAAACGTGACAATCACCTACATCACCAGCCTGGGCCCTCTCCTTGGCCCTGTTCCCAAGCCCAGCTGATAATGCTGCGGGAGGTCACAGTACTTGCCATCCTCTGCCTGAGTTTCCCATGTTCTCCAACAGAGATGAGCAACTTTGGTGGCCACAAATTCACCATCTGAGTGTGTTCAGGCACTCCTTGTCCCTACCACTACCAAAAATTATCCTGGCCACGTGCTGTCTGTTCACAGGTCCAGAAGAACTGGCTGTGATGCTGTCAAGGTCAAACCTGTGAATGATGGAGGTGCTCCCTCACCTGCCAGCCAACCTGACACACACCTGCTCATGAGCCACCAGCCCTGAGGACAGCTTGTGCCAACCAATGGGACCCACAGCAGAGCCAAACACATTGGGGTGCCCTGGCCTACAGGACTGGGACACCACCGAGAGCCTTGCTGCCCTCCTGAGAGCCCATGACACAGGCTGCTGTGGTTATGTGACAGTCAGCAACCTACCTGCCATGTGGCAGCCAAAATTACCCAGCAGCTCACCAGCAGGGTGCTGCCTTCCACCCTCCAGCTCAGGGGGAAGTCTGTGCCCAGCCAGCCCCACACTGCCACTGGTGACCACCTCTGCCCAAAGCCAGCCAGGGCAGGACACAGCCTGTCCTGAGGTCAGCAGCTCACCCAGCGCTCATCTTCCTCCCTCCATGTGAACCCAGCAGCCTCAGCACAGGCAGCACCCCGGGAAGGAGAAAGGCAGCAGGACCACAGCAAGCACCACCCCCTCAGCCCCCTGCAAAGGGACAGTGACAAGGAACAGAGAGCCAGGACGGAGCTGCACGGTCCCAGCCAAACCCTCCTGCCAAGAAAACCTTCCCAGGCAGCCAGGGCAGCAGGCAGGAGGTGGATGGATGAACACACAGAGGAGCAGGCAGGGGTGCAGGACGTCCCTCCCCAGCCGGCAGCTCCCGCCGGGGCGTCCCAGCAGGAGCCTGATCCAGCACCAGCATCCAAAGGCACCAGCACGAGCCCGGCGTGCCAGGAGAGCCGCAGCCACGCAGGGACACGGGACACACACAAAGGGGACCTCGGCTGGAGCGTCTCCATCGCTCCCCTTCCCATCCGTGCCGGGCTGGCAGGCTCTGAAAGCTCCGTCTCCATGGCGGAGCTGCCGGGGACACCGAGCATCTGGGAGGAGGGTCCTGCAGTGCGGGGCAGGAGCGGAGGCACAGGAGCTCGGCAGGCACAAAGGCCGAGCTGTTCTGCACTGCTGCCCCATGCCAGGCCCGGGGGAGCGGAGGAGGGGCTGGAGCCAAGTGCCGGGTGGGCGCTGTGAGGCAGCTCCACAGGCAGGGGCAGCCGGGGGGTCCCTGATCCCGGCAGGCACAGCCCCCCGGGGAGGGATCTCCCCATCCCAGCACCTCGAGCCCTACAAGAGGCAAGGGGATGGGGTGGGCTGGGCACAGCCAGTCAGGGCTGCACACACCCCTGACACAAGGGAGGCTGTCTCCCTGCGCAGGAAGGCGCAGCTTGGCTGACACGTGCTCTGTGTTCACGTCCTCCTCACCCAACTGCCTCAGCTTCCTGCCTGCCAGCCCAGCACCACGGCAGCCCCACGGGGCTCAGAGCATCCTCTGCCCCCCAGCACTCTGCCAAAGCCACGGCAGCACACTCCCACAGCTGGAGGGCACAGAGCCAGAGCCCTGAGAGCCCCACCCCGCCAAACTGCCTGTGGGCACACACCGGGACACACCACCCTGCTGCACACAGCTGAGCTGGTGCAGGGCAGAGGGACCCAGATCCACCACCCAGGATCACCCATGTCCCACAGGGGCTGTTCCACCTCCTAGGGAGCACACTGCACCCTCCAACATTCCAACATTTCCCAGCCCTGTCAGGGAGCTGTAGGGCAGCTGCTCACAGATTGGGCAGGGTCACAAAGAGCTCCTGTCCCTCCAAGACCTCTCTGCAAGCTGCCTGCAGACCCTACAAAGAGCTGTTCCTCTTCCCTCCCAAGGAGGCTGCCCAGCCAGGAAGGGCTGGCTGCCCAGGGAGCAGAGCCAGAGGGCTGGAGAGTGATGGCTGGAAGAGCTCCATGGGATTTTCCATCTCTGGGCCAGGCCCCAGACTCTCATAGCCACTACCTCCTGTCCCCCTTGTCTGCAGAGGGGCAAGGCTGCCCACTGCAATGGGGCTGAGGCACTGCCCCTCACCCAGCCACAGGCATCAGCCGCTGTGGGCTGGCAGGGCTGGAGCTGGCAGACCCCAGCAGGGGCACAGCCCAGCTCTGGGAGCCTGTCAGGACAGGTGGGCTGGGCGAGCCCAGACAGCACCTGCCTCTTCTCCCCACACTGCCTGCACTCATCCTGCTACTGCCTCTGTTCCCACATCACCTGTGCTCACCCCGCTCCCCACATCATCTGCATTCACCCCATTTCCCCTCCCCACATGGCCTTGCATTCACCCCACTCCCATCCCCACATCCCCTGTGCTTGCCCTGCTCCCATCCCCGCTCCTGCCACGGCCCCAGCTCTGCTCCCTGTATCACCAGCCCCCTCCAGCCTCCCCTGGAGCACCTGCCCAGAGGCCAGGCCTGCACACACCCCCCTGCCAGCCTCACTGTCCTCCCAGCTTCGCTCTCCTCTGCCCCAAGCCTGCTGTCCATGCTTTGCTGCTGCCCTGTAATCCCACCAGGCAGCCCAGGCCAGCCAGGAGGAGCAGCTCTCACATCTCCAATGCTCCCCCAGGACATCTCATGGGTCAAGGCCACCCCAGGCATCACAGACCCAGCAGGTGAGGCGGTAGGATCAGAACAGCTGCTCCCCAGGGTAGGATGAGAACAAAGTGCTCCAGGTTTTCCCACCAAAGTGCTCCAGGCCAACACCTCAAGAGCATGGATGGGGCTCCCCGCCCTCCCCAGGGCTCAGATCCCAGAGGAGAATCTGCCCCCTTGCCTGGGAAAGGCTCTCCCAGCTCCATCCTCCCTGAGCATGGGGACCTGGGAGAGGGCCGGCTGCCAAGGGCTTCCTCTCTGCACACAGGTTATATTGGACACAAACCAAGACAAAGTTCAGCATTTAATTAGCACGGCAGGGAAGTGGCTCAGCAATCAGAGACAATTGAATCAGGCTCCCCGGAGACTGCCAGCTCTGGTCAGCTAACAGTCCAATTAAGAGATATAGCCAGGCACCTCCAGCAGAAGCGAGCAGAGCACAGAGCCCCCCGAGCCACTGTGCCCCTGTCACACCCTGCCAAGGCAGTGGGTGCCACAGCCAGCACCACTGGATCAGCACTGGGGCAAGACAGAGCTCCTGGGGACGCCCCACAGAGCTGGGGTGCACCCAGAGGCCCCCTGGGCACAGCCCAAAGGGGAAACATGCCTCCACATCCGTGCCCCAAGGAAACCCACCCCAATACCACCCAGCCTGCTCCTCTGCTCCTCCCCGCTGCCCTGCGCCCCACAGCCCCCTGGGCTCCCCCTAATCCCAGCACTCCAGACTTTCCCAGGCTTAGGGAAACCTTTAAATCAGGCCGTGGCAGGCACCATGTGCTGCTCATTAGCTCTGGCAGGAGCACGAGGCTGTGAGCTGCACCATCTGCTCCGTGCCGGGACCACGGCGGGGCAGGGATGAGGGACACCCAGCCCCTGGCAGCAGCGGAGAGCAGCAGGGCCCAGGGGATGCAGGGGACCCTGCTCTCCTCAGCCTAAAGGGGAGCAGGAGCCAACCCACTTTGGGAGCTCCCTGGACTCCACCTTCACCCCGTAAGTGACTGGCCCCAGGGGAACACCACGAGGATGTCTGCAAACAACAGAGCCAGGACAGTCACCTGCCAAGGGGTGCAGTGTCACAAAACCCCAGGTGGGGTGGGAAACACACGTGTGACAGCACACACGATGCTCCAGCATGGCCTCCAGGGCCCCAACTCCCCTCCAGCCATGCAGGAACAGCCCCAAAAACACTGGCTCAGCAGCAGTATTGGCAATTAATAGGGAGATTAATAGGGAGTTAGAGGAAACCATCATTCACCAACAGACCCCAGGCCTGACAGGCCATCGGCCTGACCCTGTGAAGCACAGGACTCCCACAGGTCAGATGGAGACAGATGGACGCACCTCCCCACTCAACTCTGCACCACTTCCTCCCAGCTCAGGGAATCACAGCCACAGGATCTCTCCCTTTCCCAGGTGCCCCTGAAGGTCCCCATGTCCCATTTCCACCCCAGCACCACTGTGGTGTGCCCATACTGGAGATAAGGCTTCCCTAGGGCCACGTGCTGGCAGCCTCCCAGTGCACTCCAATTGCCACTGGGGAAACAACCACCTGCCCCTGGCAGAAGATTCTGCAGCCCCAGAGCCCACCAGGAACACCAGAGCAAACCTGCCCACAAGACAGGTGGCACAAAAGAGGTCTCCTCAAAATACAAATAAATGCCAAGCCCTTGGCCAGCAGGACAGAGGATGCTGTGAAGCACCCAGGAGCAAACCCAGTCCCTCACATGGGCAAGAACAGGGAACATTTTCACCCAATGTCTCTCTCAGGCAGGTGCAGACCATAATGGATGAGCAGAGACCACAGCACCATGGGCTGAGAGACCCTCCCTCTCCCCCACCTGGAGGGGCTGGGCTGTGCTTTCCAGCCATGCAACACTGGGCCAGGGAAATCAGTGCTTGAAGGCTGGGGGAGCAGGAGGAGCAGGAGCTCAGCTCCCTGCCAGCATCAGCCAGCATCCCAGAGCAGAGCAGGGATGGAGACATCTCACTCTGCCGAAGTCGGGCACGGGCAGGGGGCAGGGAGGTGTCCACAGCCCCACAGAGCCTCACATGGCCCCACATGGGCAGGGCCCCACGGGGCAGGTGGACCACAGGACAGGGGAGCCTGGCACCAGGGTCCACTAGAGCAAGCCGTGACAAGAAGTCTTTACCAGCCATGCCAGGCTCCAAGGAGCTGCGGAGCAGGGAAGGGGATTGCACTGGGATCCCCAAGTCCTCGGGCTCAGCTCTGAACCCCCCCTGGAAATGGGGGTAATGACTGTGTGACATCCATGTGGAGAGGGCAGAGGGGCAGACTGTGAGCAGGATGAGGCAGCCTCCACCCCCCAGCAGTGCAGTGCCAGCGGGGACACAAGCACCTACCAGGGCAGCACTGGACTGGCTCCTGCCCTGCCCGGAGAGGGAAGGGGTGACTGTCCCTTCCACCAAGCCAAAGTAAAACCCACCAGCAGCTGAGCAGGGTGCAGAGGCAGCCCCTGCAGACTGACCTCCTGCAGCAGATCCCAGCGGCAGCTGCCCTCACAATCCAGCACATCCCAAACCTGCCGGCTGTTTAACCAGTGGCACGGAGTGTTTTGACAGCCTCCAGCAGGAAATGGCCCTGTGGGACCAGCGGGGCCAGCCCCCCACCCCCAGCAGGAACAGCGGTACAGTCAGCGGCCGGGGCTGGCTCCGCGATCCACACCGGGCTCACTGAGGGTATCGCCTTCCCTCCCCCGGGGCCAGGAGCCATGTTTCTGACAGCTTTGTTTGGGGCTTCATCTGCAATTTTCTCCTGCCTCCGATTTCACTGCTGAGGCAGCAGCTGCCTCCGTCCCCTGACCGGTCCTTGGGAGGCCCTGGCCGAGCTCCCGAGGCCCCGGGGTGGGTGTTCGGCCGAGCCCCGTGCTTTGGGCGCGGTGTGCGGGCACCGGAGCCCCGCTCCGGCCGCTCCGCTGCGGGCGCTGGCGCATCCGGCGGGGCACGACCCCGCTCCCCCCTCGCTCCGGCTCCATCCATCCCCCTCCCAACGTTTCCGCTGTAAAAGCCGATGGAGAGCCCGAGTGCAGGCAGGCACAGAGCCCCCCGCACCCACACACCTGGGCTCAGCACCGCCCCGGAGCCCGCCCCTGTCCCCAGCACTCCCTCCAGGCTGGGGAGCGCTCTGTCCCCGCTCTCTGGGGCAGTCACGGCAGGCTGCGGAGCCCCAAAGCGAAAGCAGAGCAGCGGCGTGCCCGGGTGGGCTCAGCCCAGCAGCAAAACAGTCACAGGGCAGGGCAGGGGCCCTCTGCCACGGCTGAGTAGGTGCAAAGGGTGGAGAGAAAGGCGCTGGGGTGCCCGCAGCGGTGGTTTGCCAGCCCAGCACCCTGAGGATACACCCTGAGATCTTTCCTTCCGGGGATCGGGGCTGCCCCCTGACCCTGCAGAGGGGAGATAGAGCACCCCAGGGCTGTGCCCAACACCAGGATGGGCTGCTCCCCTCCCCCCTTCCCCTCCCCCTCCAGGAGACAGTCACATCCCATGCCTCGGGGTGGAATTGATTGCCTTATCTCTCCCTGCCTGGCCCGGTAACAGCTGAAGCAAAGCCAGGCCAATACCAGCCAAAGCTGGCAGGAGACACTGTCCCCCCAGGACCACACCAAAGGGCCTCCAAACCCCAGCAGCAGCAGCAGGGGATGGTGGGCAGCAGGTACAGGGCTGCACCCTCCCTCTCCCCACTGGAGCCCTCGGGCAGCACAGACAGTGACACAAATTGGGTCCACAGCACCTTTCCAGCTGGCGTGGAAGGGCTACAGCTTCACTTCCCTGTGACTGACCCCAGCCGGTTCCAGACACTCTGGATTCACAGAGAGCACCCCAGCAGGCAGGGAGCCCCAGCCTGTGGCAGGAGAGATGCCAGGGCCCTGGCAGGGCTGATCCCACCACCAGGCCTTTGCCAGCTCAGCCACTTGGCCGGAGCACCCCCAAGGGTGCAGGTGAGGAGGGGAGGGAGGAGTTGGGAGTCACTCCCCGAGGCACAGCCGGCACGGGGCCGCTGCTGTGGAGCACAGAGCATCGCAGCAGGAGCGTCCGCGGGAGCAGCAGAGCACTGGAGGTTGCAGAGTTTAAATAAACTTGAAATACGACTCAACTTCCTTCCCCAATTTCACAAGCTCCGTTTCCTGCATCTCCTCAGCAGGCCAGGCATGCTCAGTGCCATGGGCAGCTCTGGCACAGGGGATGCCACTGTCTCTCAGACGAGCCAGCCAGTTTGGAGGTGCCCTCAGGGAGCAGCTCTGCAGCCAGCCAGGCTACTCAGGCCTCCAGCCAAGGAGTTTAATGGCTTCGGGGGTCAATACATGCCATCAGCCCTTCCTGACACTGCAGATCTGCTGGGCTGAGCTCTGCTTCCTGCAGCCAGCACAGCGAGTCCCACTCCCAGCTCACTGTGGCTGCAGGAGCTGGCAGCACCTGTCTGTGATCTTGGAGGGGGCTGTGGGGAGAGGGGCTGCTGAGCCTCAAGGCTCAAACCTCAAATTTCTCAAATCAAGGCCGTGCTCCTAGACAGAGGGCAGGAGTGGGGAGCTGCTGCACTGGCTGCACTGCAGCCACCCGTCTGAAGGTCACCTACAAGAAGGAAGCAGCGGCTGCTGTCTGAGGAGGACTGGCCCCCTCGGCAGTGGCAGGAGGCAGCTTCCTGCTGACACTGCTACCCGGGCACAGCCTGACTCGGCCCTGCCGGTTCCTCCCTGCCCCAGCAGACACAAGTCACACTAGAGGCCAAGGGGCAAGCAAAGGCAGACCCTGCTGGCAGGGAGGATGAGCATCCAGCCCCGCAGACACTGCAGGTACAAGGTACAGGAACAAATCAGGGCCAGGAGGAGCTGCTGGGCCTGCATTTCCTCCTGCTGACAGCAGCGCTGCCGCAGGTACCAGCCATTTCCCTCCCAGCACGTGGAAAGCCTAAATAATGTCCCCACACCACAACTGCTGGCTCAGCACCTGGGTTCTTTGGAGCCCAGTGCAAATGGGGCTGATGAAGGTCTCGAGAAGATGGGAGCCTGTGGATCTGACAGTGGAACACCACAGCATCTCTCCTGCCGTCTCCTGCCAGACCAATACAATCAGCAGGGACTGGGATGCACAGATCCAGCACCTCTGTTCAACTGTCCCTACTCCTCCCATCCCAAGGGCTCAGTGGGACCACAGAGATGGGTCCTGATGGCTGTGGCACCTCTTGACATCAGCTGGATCATCCCCAGCTGTTTGACCCCAGCGCATTCCACCAACACCACCATCACTTCCCAGTGTCCTTGGCCCTTCCCCAGGTCCCACCTCCCTCCCACCAGCAGCACAGACACAGAGACCCCAAAGAAAGAAACAGAGACCCCAAAGAAACAGCACAGCTGGCCCATTCATGTTATTATCAAGGGACAAAAGGGGAGCTTTGATCCGTGTCCTGCTGCATCCCAGAAACATTCAATCCCCTCTGTGCTCTGATGACTGAGAGAGGTGGGATCTGGGGCAGGTTTACTTCAAGGGTCTTAGAGAATCCTGCAGCCTGGCTGCTCCACCAGCAGGGTGTCACCAGCACTGACAAAGGAAAACCTCACTCTGCTCCAAGTCCAGGACAGGAGGGGACCCAGCCCCAGCACCCCGGGGCTGCTGTGGCAGAAAAGGTGGGTGGTCTGCAGGGAGAGCAGTTCAGCCCGTGCACACTCAGCTCAGCATCAGAGCCACCTTCCCGCACGGCGCCGCGACCTGACGGCTTTGTTTGGCAGCCTCCTTGCTCCCAGCCCCGCTCCTTTGTCCTCCCGACTCACCTCCAGCACCACATCCCCCCATCTGCCCCGCTCTCACCAGCCGCGCTGAGTGGGATGTCGGCTCACTCCCTCAAGGAAGGGGTGCAGGAGGGTTGGACCTCTCCCCCCTCCCTGGTTCCTCACCATGACCGCTCCAGCCCCACTGCAATGCTGCACACCCCAGTCACTCCCCGCTGCGATCCCGTACACAGGCACCAGCCAGCCCAGGACCCCGCTGCTGGAAGGGACCCGAGGGATGGATTAGGAGAGCCCAGCAGAAACGCCTCCACAGCCGCCATGCCGCGGGGCACCCACCCCATCGCCAGGATGATGTTAACAGGCATCATCTCGAGAGAAATGCAGGATGGAGACGGGAAGAGTCTGGCCAGGAGGAAATCTCCACCCCCATGGTCGGCATTAACTCGGTTCCCGGGTCAGTGTCCTGGCACAGACGCTGTCTTGGCACAGCCCTCCCTGCCCCAGTGCAGCCACCCCAGCAGCAACCGCAGCAGGGGCTGCCGTCACTCCTGCAGCTCCCCCATCCTTCACAGCCAAAGCCTGGCCTCGACCCTCGGCCTCTCGAGAGAAGAACAGCAAAAAAAACCCCTCCGGCTGCTGCCAGGGCGAGGAGGATGGGGGGGCAGGGGGAGCTGGGAGGTGTCGCGGTGCACACACACGCGTGCACACGCACACAGCCCTGCACATCCGCGTGCACACGCACACACAGCCCCACACCCACCCGCTCTCCCTCCATCACTGCCGCTGCACCAGCAGCATCTTTTGTGCTCCCGCTCCGACCAGGCAGGGCGCGGGCAGTGCCCTCCGAGCCCCGGCACCGTCCCCGCAGCCACCAGCCCGTGCCGGCGGGGGGACAGGGGACAGAGCGGGGGGAGACGCGGAGTGTCCGGCCGGGCGGGACGGGCTGCGGGGCCGGGCTCCCACGGGGTCCGATCCGCTCGCACACCACGGGCCCGGCAGATGCGACTGCCCCGGCACAGGCACGGGGTGAGCGGGGACCGGCCGGTCCCTTCCCCCGCGTGACGGCGGCTGCGGCCGCGACACGGCCCCCGGGCTGGGCAGGGTCCCGCGATGCCGCTCCGTGGGATTCAGATCCCCTCTCTCCGCGGGGACTCCTTCCTCCCGAGGGGCAGGGAGCGGCAGAGCCCCGCCGCCGCGCACCGGCCCGGGCATGGCGCTCACAAAGACCAGGGTGACACAGGGGGGGTGTCACCCGTTCCCGCGGGGCTCGGCCTCGCCCGGCCCACGCCCCCCGAGCTCCCGCAGCCCCCCGAGCCCCGGCGGGCTGCGAGCAGCCAGCAGCTCCTGTATGAGGTGCGGGTCTGCAGGCGCATTGTTCCCAGCACAAAGGACACCGAGATACCGCATCGTTTCCCACCACCCAGCGGGGGGGCGGGCAGGGAGCCCTCCCAATCCCCGGCATCCTGGTGACACTTCGGACGGCCAAACCCACCCGCGCTGCAGCCGCGAACGGCCCGGGCTGGGCGCCCGCCGGCTCTGCAGGTGGAGGAGCCGGGGGTCCCGGCCTCGCCCTCCGCCGGCCACGGGGGGATGGCGGGCGGTAGGGGCGGGTGGAGGGAAGGCAGTGCCGGGCTGCGCGGCGCGGGAGCCGGTAGGGAGAGGGGGGAGACATCCCGAAACGATGGGGGAGCGGGGGGTGGGGAGGAGAGCGGCGGCGGCGTGGGGGGCGCGGCAGAGACCGGCCCGGAGGGGTCCCACTGCCCCGAGGGGGGCTCAGAGCCGAGAGGGC